>OX451215.1:162531594-163131594 GCA_949628195.1 Phasia obesa
GGTCGTCACGGATTTTCGTCCTTTTTTCGATTAGACGCTTATTTAAGGAGATACAGCAAAAATAAGATTTTTATATTAAAAAATAGATTTTTGTGGGTAAATATAGGTCGTCACGGATTTTCGTCCTTTTTTCGATTAGACGCTTATTTAAGGAGATACAGCAAAAATAAGATTTTCATATTAAAAAAATAGATTTTTGTGGGTAAATATAGGTCGTCACGGATTTTCGTCCTTTTTTCGATTAGACGCTTATTTAAGGAGATACAGCAAAAATAAGATTTTTATATTAAAAAATAGATTTTTTTTGGAAAATATAGGTCGTCACGGATTTTCGTCCTTTTTTCGATTAGACGCTTATTTAAGGAGATACAGCAAAAATAAGATTTTCATATTAAAAAATAGATTTTTTATGAAAAATTTAGGTCGTCACGGATTTTTGTCCTTTTTTCGATTAGAAGCTTACTTAAGGAGATACAGCAAAAATAAGATTTTCATATTAAAAAATAGATTTTTTTTTGGAAAATATAGGTCGTCACGGATTTTCGTCCTTTTTTCGATTAGACGCTTATTTAAGGAGATACAGCAAAAATAAGATTTTCATATTAAAAAATAGATTTTTGTGGGTAAATATAGGTCGTCACGGATTTTCTTCCTTTTTTCGATTAGACGCTTATTTAAGGAGATACAGCAAAAATAAGATTTTCATATTAAAAAATAGATTTTTTTTGGAAAATATAGGTCGTCACGGATTTTCGTCCTTTTTTCGATTAGACGCTTATTTAAGGAGATACAGCAAAAATAAGATTTTCATATTAAAAAAATAGATTTTTGTGGGTAAATATAGGTCGTCACGGATTTTCGTCCTTTTTTCGATTAGACGCTTATTTAAGGATATACAGCAAAAATAAGATTTTCATATTAAAAAATAGATTTTTTTTGGAAAATATAGGTCGTCACGGATTTTCGTCCTTTTTTCGATTAGACGCTTATTTAAGGATATACAGCAAAAATAAGATTTTCATATTAAAAAATAGATTTTTTTGGAAAATATAGGTCGTCACGGATTTTCGTCCTTTTTTTCGATTAGACGCTTATTTAAGGAGATACAGCAAAAATAAGATTTTCATATTAAAAAATAGATTTTTGTGGGTGTCGTCACGGATTTTCGTCCTTTTTTCGATTAGACGCTTATTTAAGGATATACAGCAAAAATAAGATTTTCATATTAAAAAATAGATTTTTTTTGGAAAATATAGGTCGTCACGGATTTTCGTCCTTTTTTCGATTAGACGCTTATTTAAGGAGATACAGCAAAAATAAGATTTTCATATTAAAAAATAGATTTTTGTGGGTAAATATAGGTCGTCACGGATTTTCGTCCTTTTTTCGATTAGACGCTTATTTAAGGATATACAGCAAAAATAAGATTTTCATATTAAAAAATAGATTTTTTTTTTGGAAAATATAGGTCGTCACGGATTTTCGTCCTTTTTTCGATTAGACGCTTATTTAAGGAAATACAGCAAAAATAAGATTTTTATATTAAAAAATAGATTTTTGTGGGTAAATATAGGTCGTCACGGATTTTCGTCCTTTTTTCGATTAGACGCTTATTTAAGGAGATACAGCAAAAATAAGATTTTTATATTAAAAAATAGATTTTTGTGGGTAAATATAGGTCGTCACGGATTTTCGTCCTTTTTTCGATTAGACGCTTATTTAAGGATATACAGCAAAAATAAGATTTTCATATTAAAAAATAGATTTTTTTTTGGAAAACATAGGTCGTCACGGATTTTCGTCCTTTTTTCGATTAGACGCTTATTTAAGGAGATACAGCAAAAATAAGATTTTCATATTAAAAAATAGATTTTTTATGAAAAATTTAGGTCGTCACGGATTTTTGTCCTTTTTTCGATTAGAAGCTTATTTAAGGAGATACAGCAAAAATAAGATTTTCATATTAAAAAATAGATTTTTTTTTGGAAAATATAGGTCGTCACGGATTTTCGTCCTTTTTTCGATTAGACGCTTATTTAAGGAGATACAGCAAAAATAAGATTTTCATATTAAAAAATAGATTTTTGTGGGTAAATATAGGTCGTCACGGATTTTCTTCCTTTTTTCGATTAGACGCTTATTTAAGGAGATACAGCAAAAATAAGATTTTCATATTAAAAAATAGATTTTTTTTGGAAAATATAGGTCGTCACGGATTTTCGTCCTTTTTTCGATTAGACGCTTATTTAAGGAGATACAGCAAAAATAAGATTTTTATATTAAAAAATAGATTTTTGTGGGTAAATATAGGTCGTCACGGATTTTCGTCCTTTTTTCGATTAGACGCTTATTTAAGGAGATACAGCAAAAATAAGATTTTCATATTAAAAAATAGATTTTTGTGGGTAAATATAGGTCGTCACGGATTTTCGTCCTTTTTTCGATTAGACGCTTATTTAAGGATATACAGCAAAAATAAGATTTTCATATTAAAAAATAGATTTTTTTTGGAAAATATAGGTCGTCACGGATTTTCGTCCTTTTTTCGATTAGACGCTTATTTAAGGAGATACAGCAAAAATAAGATTTTCATATTAAAAAATAGATTTTTGTGAATATAGGTCGTCACGGATTTTCGTCCTTTTTTCGATTAGACGCTTATTTAAGGAGATACAGCAAAAATAAGATTTTCATATTAAAAAATAGATTTTTGTGAGTAAATATAGGTCGTCACGGATTTTCGTCCTTTTTTCGATTAGACGCTTATTTAAGGATATACAGCAAAAATAAGATTTTCATATTAAAAAATAGATTTTTTTTTGGAAAATATAGGTCGTCACGGATTTTCGTCCTTTTTTCGATTAGACGCTTATTTAAGGAGATACAGCAACAATAAGATTTTTATATTAAAAAATAGATTTTTGTGGGTAAATATAGGTCGTCACGGATTTTCGTCCTTTTTTCGATTAGACGCTTATTTAAGGAGTTACAGCAAAAATTAGATTTTCATATTAAAAAATAGATTTTTTTTTGGAAAATATAGGTCGTCGCGGATTTTCGTCCTTTTTTCGATTAGACGCTTATTTAAGGAGATACAGCAAAAATTAGATTTTCATATTAAAAAATAGATTTTTGTGGGTAAATATAGGTCGTCACGGATTTTCGTCCTTTTTTCGATTAGACGCTTATTTAAGGATATACAGCAAAAATAAGATTTTCATATTAAAAAATAAATTTTTTTTGGAAAATATAGGTCGTCACGGATTTTCGTCCTTTTTTCGATTAGACGCTTATTTAAGGAGATACAGCAAAAATAAGATTTTTATATTAAAAATAGATTTTTGTGGGTAAATATAGGTCGTCACGGATTTTCGTCCTTTTTTCGATTAGACGCTTATTTAAGGATATACAGCAAAAATAAGATTTTCATATTAAAAAATAGATTTTTGTGGGTAAATATAGGTCGTCACGGATTTTCGTCCTTTTTTCGATTAGACGCTTATTTAAGGATATACAGCAAAAATAAGATTTTCATATTAAAAAATAGATTTTTTTTGGAAAATATAGGTCGTCACGGATTTTCGTCCTTTTTTCGATTAGACGCTTATTTAAGGAGATACAGCAAAAATAAGATTTTTATATTAAAAATAGATTTTTGTGGGTAAATATAGGTCGTTACGGATTTTCGTCCTTTTTTCGATTAGACGCTTATTTAAGGATATACAGCAAAAATAAGATTTTCATATTAAAAAATAAATTTTTTTTGGAAAATATAGGTCGTCACGGATTTTCGTCCTTTTTTCGATTAGACGCTTATTTAAGGAGATACAGCAAAAATAAGATTTTTATATTAAAAATAGATTTTTGTGGGTAAATATAGGTCGTCACGGATTTTCGTCCTTTTTTCGATTAGACGCTTATTTAAGGATATACAGCAAAAATAAGATTTTCATATTAAAAAATAAATTTTTTTTGGAAAATATAGGTCGTCACGGATTTTCGTCCTTTTTTCGATTAGACGCTTATTTAAGGAGATACAGCAAAAATAAGATGTTTATATTAAAAATAGATTTTTGTGGGTAAATATAGGTCGTCACGGATTTTCGTCCTTTTTTCGATTAGACGCTGATTTAAGGAGATACAGCAAAAATAAGATTTTCATATTAAAAAATAGATTTTTTTTGGAAAATATAGGTCGTCACGGATTTTCGTCCTTTTTTCGATTAGACGCTTATTTAAGGAGTTACAGCAAAAATAAGATTTTCATATTAAAAAATGGATTTTTTTTTGAAAAATATAGGTCGTCACGGATTTTTGTCCTTTTTTCGATTAGAAGCTTATTTAAGGAGATACAGCAAAAATAAGATTTTCATATTAAAAAATGGATTTTTTTTTGAAAAATATAGGTCGTCACGGATTTTTGTCCTTTTTTCGATTAGAAGCTTATTTAAGGAGATACAGCAAAAATAAGATTTTCATATTAAAAAATAGATTTTTTTTGGAAAATATAGGTCGTCACGGATTTTCGTCCTTTTTTCGATTAGACGCTTATTTAAGGAGATACAGCAAAAATAAGATTTTCATATTAAAAAATAGATTTTTGTGGGTAAATATAGGTCGTCACGGATTTTCGTCCTTTTTTCGATTAGACGCTTATTTAAGGAGTTACAGCAAAAATAAGATTTTCATATTAAAAAATGGATTTTTTTTTTGAAAAATATAGGTCGTCACGGATTTTTGTCCTTTTTTCGATTAGAAGCTTATTTAAGGAGATACAGCAAAAATAAGATTTTCATATTAAAAAATGGATTTTTTTTTTTTAAATATAGGTCGTCACGGATTTTTGTCCTTTTTTCGATTAGAAGCTTATTTAAGGAGATACAGCAAAAATAAGATTTTCATATTAAAAAATAGATTTTTTTTGGAAAATATAGGTCGTCACGGATTTTCATCCTTTTT
Source organism: Phasia obesa (assembly GCA_949628195.1). NCBI lineage: Eukaryota > Metazoa > Arthropoda > Insecta > Diptera > Tachinidae > Phasia > Phasia obesa. Next base: position 162,536,554 of record OX451215.1, read on the forward strand.
TTCGATTAGAAGCTTATTTAAGGAGATACAGCAAAAATAAGATTTTCATATTAAAAAATAGATTTTTGTGGGTAAATATAGGTCGTCACGGATTTTCGTCCTTTTTTCGATTAGACGCTTATTTAAGGAGATACAGCAAAAATAAGATTTTCATATTAAAAAATGGATTTTTTTTTGAAAAATATAGGTCGTCACGGATTTTTGTCCTTTTTTCGATTAGAAGCTTATTTAAGGAGATACAGCAAAAATAAGATTTTCATATTAAAAAATGGATTTTTTTTTTTTAAATATAGGTCGTCACGGATTTTTGTCCTTTTTTCGATTAGAAGCTTATTTAAGGAGATACAGCAAAAATAAGATTTTCATATTAAAAAATAGATTTTTTTTGGAAAATATAGGTCGTCACGGATTTTCATCCTTTTTTTCGATTAGAAGCTTATTTAAGGAGATACAGCAAAAATAAGATTTTCATATTAAAAAATGGATTTTTTTTTTTTAAATATAGGTCGTCACGGATTTTTGTCCTTTTTTCGATTAGAAGCTTATTTAAGGAGATACAGCAAAAATAAGATTTTCATATTAAAAAATAGATTTTTTTTGGAAAATATAGGTCGTCACGGATTTTCATCCTTTTTTTCGATTAGAAGCTTATTTAAGGAGATACAGCAAAAATAAGATTTTCATATTAAAAAATAGATTTTTGTGGGTAAATATAGGTCGTCACGGATTTTCGTCCTTTTTTCGATTAGACGCTTATTTAAGGAGTTACAGCAAAAATAAGATTTTCATATTAAAAAATGGATTTTTTTTTGAAAAATATAGGTCGTCACGGATTTTTGTCCTTTTTTCGATTAGAAGCTTATTTAAGGAGATACAGCAAAAATAAGATTTTCATATTAAAAAATGGATTTTTTTTTGAAAAATATAGGTCGTCACGGATTTTTGTCCTTTTTTCGATTAGAAGCTTATTTAAGGAGATACAGCAAAAATAAGATTTTCATATTAAAAAATAGATATTTGTGGGTAAATATAGGTCGTCACGGATTTTCGTCCTTTTTTCGATTAGACGCTTATTTAAGGAGATACAGCAAAAATAAGATTTTCATATTAAAAAATAGATTTTTGTGGGTAAATATAGGTCGTCACGGATTTTCGTCCTTTTTTCGATTAGACGCTTATTTAAGGAGTTACAGCAAAAATAAGATTTTCATATTAAAAAATGGATTTTTTTTTGAAAAATATAGGTCGTCACGGATTTTTGTCCTTTTTTCGATTAGAAGCTTATTTAAGGAGATACAGCAAAAATAAGATTTTCATATTAAAAAATGGATTTTTTTTTTTAAATATAGGTCGTCACGGATTTTTGTCCTTTTTTCGATTAGAAGCTTATTTAAGGAGATACAGCAAAAATAAGATTTTCATATTAAAAAATAGATTTTTTTTGGAAAATATAGGTCGTCACGGATTTTCATCCTTTTTTTCGATTAGAAGCTTATTTAAGGAGATACAGCAAAAATAAGATTTTCATATTAAAAAATAGATTTTTGTGGGTAAATATAGGTCGTCACGGATTTTCGTCCTTTTTTCGATTAGACGCTTATTTAAGGAGATACAGCAAAAATAAGATTTTCATATTAAAAAATGGATTTTTTTTTGAAAAATATAGGTCGTCACGGATTTTTGTCCTTTTTTCGATTAGAAGCTTATTTAAGGAGATACAGCAAAAATAAGATTTTCATATTAAAAAATGGATTTTTTTTTTTTTAAATATAGGTCGTCACGGATTTTTGTCCTTTTTTCGATTAGACGCTTATTTAAGGAGTTACAGCAAAAATAAGATTTTCATATTAAAAAATGGATTTTTTTTTGAAAAATATAGGTCGTCACGGATTTTTGTCCTTTTTTCGATTAGAAGCTTATTTAAGGAGATACAGCAAAAATAAGATTTTCATATTAAAAAATGGATTTTTTTTGAAAAATATAGGTCGTCACGGATTTTTGTCCTTTTTTCGATTAGAAGCTTATTTAAGGAGATACAGCAAAAATAAGATTTTCATATTAAAAAATAGATTTTTGTGGGTAAATATAGGTCGTCACGGATTTTCGTCCTTTTTTCGATTAGACGCTTATTTAAGGAGTTACAGCAAAAATAAGATTTTCATATTAAAAAATGGATTTTTTTTTGAAAAATATAGGTCGTCACGGATTTTTGTCCTTTTTTCGATTAGAAGCTTATTTAAGGAGATACAGCAAAAATAAGATTTTCATATTAAAAAATAGATTTTTGTGGGTAAATATAGGTCGTCACGGATTTTCGTCCTTTTTTCGATTAGACGCTTATTTAAGGAGTTACAGCAAAAATAAGATTTTCATATTAAAAAATGGATTTTTTTTTTGAAAAATATAGGTCGTCACGGATTTTTGTCCTTTTTTCGATTAGAAGCTTATTTAAGGAGATACAGCAAAAATAAGATTTTCATATTAAAAAATGGATTTTTTTTTGAAAAATATAGGTCGTCACGGATTTTTGTCCTTTTTTCGATTAGAAGCTTATTTAAGGAGATACAGCAAAAATAAGATTTTCATATTAAAAAATGGATTTTTTTTTGAAAAATATAGGTCGTCACGGATTTTTGTCCTTTTTTCGATTAGAAGCTTATTTAAGGAGATACAGCAAAAATAAGATTTTCATATTAAAAAATAGATTTTTGTGGGTAAATATAGGTCGTCACGGATTTTCGTCCTTTTTTCGATTAGACGCTTATTTAAGGAGTTACAGCAAAAATAAGATTTTCATATTAAAAAATGGATTTTTTTTTGAAAAATATAGGTCGTCACGGATTTTTGTCCTTTTTTCGATTAGAAGCTTATTTAAGGAGATACAGCAAAAATAAGATTTTCATATTAAAAAATGGATTTTTTTTTGAAAAATATAGGTCGTCACGGATTTTTGTCCTTTTTTCGATTAGAAGCTTATTTAAGGAGATACAGCAAAAATAAGATTTTCATATTAAAAAATAGATTTTTGTGGGTAAATATAGGTCGTCACGGATTTTCGTCCTTTTTTCGATTAGACGCTTATTTAAGGAGTTACAGCAAAAATAAGATTTTCATATTAAAAAATGGATTTTTTTTTTGAAAAATATAGGTCGTCACGGATTTTTGTCCTTTTTTCGATTAGAAGCTTATTTAAGGAGATACAGCAAAAATAAGATTTTCATATTAAAAAATGGATTTTTTTTTGAAAAATATAGGTCGTCACGGATTTTTGTCCTTTTTTCGATTAGAAGCTTATTTAAGGAGATACAGCAAAAATAAGATTTTCATATTAAAAAATAGATTTTTGTGGGTAAATATAGGTCGTCACGGATTTTCGTCCTTTTTTCGATTAGACGCTTATTTAAGGAGTTACAGCAATAATAAGATTTTCATATTAAAAAATGGATTTTTTTTTGAAAAATATAGGTCGTCACGGATTTTTGTCCTTTTTTCGATTAGAAGCTTATTTAAGGAGATACAGCAAAAATAAGATTTTCATATTAAAAAATGGATTTTTTTTTTGAAAAATATAGGTCGTCACGGATTTTTGTCCTTTTTTCGATTAGAAGCTTATTTAAGGAGATACAGCAAAAATAAGATTTTCATATTAAAAAATAGATTTTTGTGGGTAAATATAGGTCGTCACGGATTTTCGTCCTTTTTTCGATTAGACGCTTATTTAAGGAGTTACAGCAAAAATAAGATTTTCATATTAAAAAATGGATTTTTTTTTGAAAAATATAGGTCGTCACGGATTTTTGTCCTTTTTTCGATTAGAAGCTTATTTAAGGAGATACAGCAAAAATAAGATTTTCATATTAAAAAATGGATTTTTTTTTGAAAAATATAGGTCGTCACGGATTTTTGTCCTTTTTTCGATTAGAAGCTTATTTAAGGAGATACAGCAAAAATAAGATTTTCATATTAAAAAATAGATTTTTGTGGGTAAATATAGGTCGTCACGGATTTTCGTCCTTTTTTCGATTAGACGCTTATTTAAGGAGATACAGCAAAAATCAGATTTTCATATTAAAAAATAGATTTTTGTGGGTAAATATAGGTCGTCACGGATTTTCGTCCTTTTTTCGATTAGACGCTTATTTAAGGAGATACAGCAAAAATAAGATTTTCATATTAAAAAATGGATTTTTTTTTTTTAAATATAGGTCGTCACGGATTTTTGTGCTTTTTTCGATTAGAAGCTTATTTAAGGAGATACAGCAAAAATAAGATTTTCATATTAAAAAATATAAATTTTTGGGAAAATATAGGTCGTCACGGGTTTTCGTCCTTTTTTCGATTAGACGCTTATTTAAGGAGATACAGCAAAAATAAGATTTTCATATTAAAAAATAGATTTTTTATGAAAAATATAGGTCGTCACTGATTTTTGTCCTTGCTTGGCCATGAGAAGAAAAATTTTTGTGATAATCTTCTGTAACAACAAAAATTGTAGTATTTTTGCGAATATCTTTTTCAATACCTCCAAAAACTCTATCAGCTGGCAAAAAATTATGACCTCTGACAGAAAAATATAATTCTACTTGATTAAGCTGTTTTTGCGCACTATTTAATATCCAATATATTAAAGCGTGAACGATATGCATATTTTTTTGTCCACGACAACCAATGCAAAATAATCGTAAGGTATCCACATCCAGCAGATTAAATGCATCCAAATGTGCCAACAAAGCAGAACCAATACACACAGCCCCTCTTTCTGCTTGATCTTCTGTCCAGCTATAAAACACTGGATCCTTAGATTGCATATCGACAACACATAGACAGTAGTATCCAATTTGTCTTGAACTTGCTGCATATCGAAACACATGCCCACAGATCTGGGAGGCTCACATCTAGCTATTTCATAAAACGTGTTAGCTCTACGCTTGTGAATCCTTTTTTGAGTAATTAGCTGCTGTTTTAAGTCCAAATTTGTTTCCAATCTTTATTTTATGAGCACATTGAGCACATACATTTTTCGCAGGGGAAGAGATGTGTTCAAGATTAACGTGGGCTCCTGCCACGGTGGCTTTATCACACAGTGCTCTTAACACCGAGTGAAATAAAGACGTAGACTAGCGCCCCCATTGTGTAGTATAACAACACTTTACGATTGCCACCAATCGCAATTTGTGTGTATACAGTCACAATGAGTAGCAATTTATACAATATGGCAAGCCTTTCCAAGGCAAGCCTAGATCCATATTATAACCTCTTGCTTAGGGGTTTGGAGACTATCCAAACTCCGTCTGTTGAGAGTGCAACAGCACACTTGATCGATCTTGCACCACATTTGCAATAATCGATCTTAAACCACAACCACCACGTGTACCCCTGAAGGGGACCTCACCAATAACAGGTCACAGAGACGATAGGCTCTCTGTGGGGCCACCGATTCCCGTGGTACCAGTCCTTTGGGCACTGGTCAGGCCTCGAAGAGGACCCGTGTTAAAACAACAGACCTTTTCTTCCAGATTTAGGCTCTAGGAACCCTAGCGTCTGGTGTCCCTATTTTCCCCGAGTGAATCGCCTCAAAGCATTTACTATTACTGCAGTGACAATTGGAACCCCCGGGGGTCGCAGGGGAAGAGAATCCTATGTTGAGAGTGTTGAAAATATTCCAAAAATATGTTTTTTTTTATTTTTCAGAGAATTATCTACAGAATCATTATAAATCCGCCATAATTTCTTAATATTGAGTTCAGGTGAAACATAGCATCTTTGAGATTTATTTATTTGTATTGTAATGGCTCTCTTTCGCTGGTAATTCTTTTAGGAATTTTAATATACTTTCTTTTTTTTTAAACTTAGCTGTAAGCCTATCTATTCTCTTTAGGAATATTGCCGTGAAATATAGTTTTTGCAATAGAATTCACTCTCCGACCTGTAACGGACAATGCTTTCAAAAAGAAGGCTTGACACACCCTTTTTATTTCTTTTTGTGTTTCAGAAAATAGTTGCATGAAAAATGCTTCTTTTTGTTTTTTGGTGTATACCTATAACTATATGGATATCAAGAGTTGATCTTGGTTTTTAATTTATTTTTATACGACATCTGTTACCGCTTTGATCTTTGTGTCTGCACGGTTTGTGAAAGGACAGAGCCAGGGGATCCTTATCAGCATATCTACTTTTTATGACGATAGGCGCGTCTATTATTCGCTCTCTGTATAGGATCACTTTTTCTTTTTCCCACGTTTATACTCTCTACTGTTGCTTATGCCATAGTAAATTTTTATAAACTGTACTCGATTCACAACTTACTAATTAAAAATATGTAGAAGGTATTTAAAGTGCAATAATATTCCTAACGTTTTACAGTTATTGTAGAGTTACCATAACAATAAAACCGGGTTTCCCTTAAATTTTTACTAATATGTATCTACAAGTTGATGATTGCATAAATATGGAAATGTTTCATTTTGGTCTCAACCATTACGTTTTGTGCTAAATTACAGCACAATTGTTGACGTAAGGTATGTTGTAGCACAATGGATGCATAGATTTCAATGTATAGAATTAGATTCAGACAAAAACACAAAAAACTTAAAAAGTGGAGTTATTTCGTTTTGTTATGGACCTCCTCAAATATTATACAAATTTTATTCAATTTGCTATTTGGCAGTAAGTAATTTATATTTTGTCATTATTTAAAAGAGCTCCATCTATTGCGCATCCGTGTTTAAAATACATATTCCGCTTTCAATTCAGATTTTGTCATTATTTTAAAACAGCTCCATCTGTTGCGCAACTGTGTCTAAAATATCTCGCTTTCGAAAATAAAAGATGCTTTAAGTAAGCAGTACCTTTAAATCGGTAAAAAAAAAGTCGGCCGGCCTACTTTCAATGCTTTTTATCCGTTTTCTCTTGAAAATAAAAGATATTTTTGCGGAAAAAAGTATCCTATTGACAGACAGACAGACAGGAAATATGTTACTGTTTTACTATATGTATAGATTTTATGATTTTGTCAGTTTTGATTTTCCTGTATTTAAAATCTTCAGCATGACGCAAAAACATCTATCGCAAAAAACAGCACAAATTCGGTCCAGGAAATCCTTACACGCTGCACAAATATTTTTTTCCTATTTTATTTATTGTATCTTCAATATATTTGAACTAACAATAATTACTCATATCTCTTAATCTGAAATAAAAATGTATTTGTTAAGACCAGTCAGTGCTAGACAAAAAATAATGTATCACGGTTGTGGATATTCGAGTTTTTTATATACCAGGGAGCATCTGTGGTCACTCATAGAATCTTATTTTGGCGCCTTTGAATTTTTTCTATATTGCTATCTGAGGCCATAGTAGAATTCCATAAGACCAAATTTGTTTTAGAATCGTCGACTTGTACATTCGAAGTTTACAATCTAAGCTTAGGGTAGAGTTTCTGCTACTAAGTCAGTCTCTGTGTTAACTCAAGTAGTGAAATATTTTTCCCCATGAATGTTAGCGGAATAGATAATCTTACTCTTTGGGTTCTTCAACAAAACCCAAGCTATTGTCAGATGAGAGAGAGAATCAGAAGGTGGGAGAAATTCAAACTCAATCCCCGAACATGGAAGGAACAATTTCGTTGTACAGAGAGTCAAAGCATCAGGTGATGAGTAATTGTTATCATACCGGCCGTGGTAATATACTTTCTATAAAAATATCAGGATCCCACCTCTTGGGGTTCAAAAAATAAGACAATATTCGTAAAAAAACATGTCACTAATCGACACCCTTTAATTTTTAGTAATTGTTAAAGTGGCCTGAGTAACACATCTACTGTAAACATTTCAAAAGTCTACCTATTACGGTTTCTAAAATTAGGCTATTTACGTAAAAATCATGCCACTGTCGGAACACCCTTTAATTTATAGTAATAGTCATATCGGACGTGGCAACACATCTTCCGTACAAAATTTCAAGAGTCTACCTATTAGGGTTCCAGATATAAGGCGTTTACATGCAAATCACGTTTCTGCCGGAAAACCCTTTAATTTTGACTGTTTTTTTATAGGGGTTATAATAATACCCCATCTGTGAAAATTTCAAAAGTTTACCTATTATCGTCAAAAAATCACGTCACTGTCGGAACACCCTTTGATTTTTGCTATTTGTTATAATGGCCATAGTAATACAACTCCTGTTAAAATTTCAGGATTCTACCCTATTATCGCTTGAAACATAGGCCATATACATGCAAATCACGTCACTATGGGAACACCCTTTAATTTTAAGCTTTAATTTTCTATACTTGTTAATAAAGCGAACATAGAGTTAATTACAGTCTGCAAATTTTAAGTGGTTGCCAATATAGCTCAAGAAATAAAGACAAATAACACGTCCCTTTCACTTTGTTGCTATAGCGGCAACAGTTATACATCTTCTGTGAAAATTTCAAGTCTACCTTTTACGGTTGCAGAGATAAAAGGCGCTGAAAGACGGACGGACAGACATTGTATCGAGAACAATATGATTACGTTTTTACCCTTTGGGTACGAAACCCTAAAAGTGGAGAGTTTACTTCCAAAAAAAGTGTTTTTGCGGAATGTTTTATTTCACTATATTTTTTTTTAAACCCACGTGAAGAAAAACCTTTGTTATGGTATGATTACAGGAACCATGTTATGTTCTCTGTAACACTATGGTTACGATGGAAAAATTTTAGTTTTTTTTAGCATTACTTTGGTCACTATAAACAAGTATTGGTTAAAATTTCATCATTAAATGGTTGCTACGTACAAAAAATTTTTAATTATTGGTACTACAAAAATCCAAATTATTTCAAAATAATTTCTTAATTTGAACCATAACATAGCAATAATAAACAAAATATGTTATACGTAGGTAACCAATGAATTTATAAAAACAAATATTTTTTGTTTGTTTAAATCATCGCAGTTTGCTAAACTACAACCATATAATTTAATCATAATATGTTGCTCTTAGATTATGGTTACCTCAACCATGTTTTTCTTTGCGTGCTGCTGCGGATGTCATCATATATTGTTGTTGTAACAGCTCTACTGTTGTCAGGATGAAAAAAATTTTTCGGATGGTACAGCTGCTGCTGAGTTGACAATCTTTTTCCGAGTGATATTGGTATATATCGTATATTTATATACATTTGGTGGAATCAAACTCTGACTGAAGCGATTTTCGTGAGTTGTTTAGACGATTGTAAAGTACTTTTTTCGATGTGCATATTACGGAGCGTCCCGGTAAGCCAAGTTAGTTAAAGATGAAAAATTGAAGGCTGTGCCTGTGCTTGATCAAAACCCGTAAGAAATATTTGCTCAATTATTGGGAGTAAATCAATAAAAAAATTCAAAACGTTAATGAATGGAAGCCTCAAGATAACGAAAAGTAAGAATTTGCGAATGTTTTTTTTGTTTCAGCATCACAAAATACAAAATTTTCTGCAATAAATTGACGACGACGGCTAAAAGTTCATCTGTGGACTATAATCCAAAACGCACTAAACAAAAACATCGAGATCAAATCCAAAAATCCATTACACCAAAATAATGTTATTCCTTAATGGGATCAGAAGGGTATCGTCTATGATGAGATTTTAAAATCGGGTAAAACGAGCATCCGAACACAGTTGAACGAAAAACGAACCGAAGTCCATAACTTTCCATAATTTCAATGATCAGTGTCAATTTTAGAAAATAATGCACGAACTGTTTTTCCCCACCAGCATATAAACTTTGCCGCTTCTGACCACTGGCATACGTCTCACTTTAGAACACGATATCAATAAAAAATCGTTTAATGCATTTCTGGTCACTAAAAATAAAGTGTTTTAGGAGGCAGCGAAATGAGAAATGGGGAAAAAATCCTAGCTTCGACATTATACTTTAGCTTGAAGGTAACATTAATTCTCCATGAAAAAAAAACGGTGGAAATTTATGCATATACCCAATATTCGATTAATATCAAGATTTATTCCCGCCCATTGTATATTGATCAGCCTTTTTCAACTCTAACTGCGATTAATTAACTGTTGAGAAGCAATAGCAAGTTTTAAATTTAAATTAAATTTTTAATTTTGTTATAATAATTTCGAAAATCCAAAAAAAAGTTTTTTTATGTGAAAATGTATTTCAGTTGAAAATGTTTTCACCACCACTTTATGTGTGTACGAGTATAAAAGTTATTGTTGAGAAGCATAAATGTTTTAACATGTGTGTTGATACTTGGTCCACATAAATACAACAATAAAATATGAATATAAATAAAAATATTTATAATACAAGTATCAAAACGTATGTTTGTGCTTTTCTTTGTGTGCGTTTGAATATGTAGTAGCCATAAAATGGAGAATACAATGAAACATTCGATTTCACTCACATATAGAAATTAATATCAAAGTTATAATTATGGAATATAAATAAGGATGAAATATAAACAGGTAATAGTGCTATATTCGGCCGTGCCGAATCTTATATGCCCTCACCACGGTGAGTATCGTTTTACCGCACCCCCCACCTGCAATGGTCAGATCAAAGCAAATAAGGGATTAAAACTTTAAAAAACGCGACCCCTCTATTGACACATACCCCGTTAGCAATAAGGCATAAAAACCACGACTTCTGTTGGTCCGTGCTGAAGTCTTTGGTTCTAAAACGGTCAGACCTACGTAAAATAAAAATAAAAACGAAGAAAAACGTACTCAATATTAACGCCAAACAACCGACTCCCCCCGAAAAGGATTCATCGCTCTCCCCCTGGGCTCTTTAGGAGCGTTCTTCAATCTATATTGCTTTCTATAAATGTATTGAGTGCCTCGATAGACCGATTGGTAGCGCGCTAGTCTATCAGCCTAGAGGTTGCAGGTTCGATTCCTGCCAAAGACTCTGAGTGTTTTCTGCTGAGAAGCAAAAAGCTTCGCAGAAAGTTGTTTAAAAAAATTCAAAACAGAAAAACCCTATCAACTTAAAAACAAACACATAATCGCCCCGCTATTAAATTGATTGGATTTGTTTCGCCAGTAAATAAAATACTGTTGTCATACCTTTCGGTGAAGACCGTCGTCACTGGCTGTTGTTTTTGTACGTTCGGCGAGCGCTTTCGATGTAAAGGCATCATTTTCAAGCCTTGTTTAAAATAGTACTGGAGAGGTGGTTTATTGAAACCGGAGATCAGTATGCAATCTATTGGTAGCCGTCTAGTATTTATAAAAAAAAAAACAACGAAATTCATTACAACAGAAAAAAATAAAAACAAGCAAAAAAAAAATATGAAAAAATAAAGATAGGCGTGGTTTTTTGACCGCAGCCACGAATGGAATGGTCTGAATTCTGAAATGAAATTGCAAAATTTTCGAAAATATGCCTGGTAGATTGGTGGGCTTTAATTTTTTGTATCTCTTCTGGTGCCATGGCAAATTTGATTTCAACGTCAGCACGGACAGACGGACATCGCTTAATCAACTTTTCTATGAATTAGGATCCAGAACATATATACTTCATGGGGTCATATTTTAGAAATTACACACGGAATGACAAACTTATATATACCATTTTCCACCTTTGGTGAAAGATATAAAAATAGAATCATGCCAACACGACTTTATTAACACCTCTACTATATAACTTTAATTGTAAAGTAACAATTTTTTATATGATGAAGATCTTGATAAAGCATTAGACATAGAACAGGAAATAGATTTAGAGGCCATTCTAAATGACAACCATGATTACGTTGAGGGTTTGTATAGAGAAGCCATTGCCCTTTAAGCTCCAACCACAATTCCATCATCCAGCACATCTATCACTCAGGACCTTATGTACCACTCAAAAGAGGGGTAAGATATGGAATTAAAATCCTCCATCACCAGGAAGGCCTCGCTGTCTTATTATTAAATATTTTACTTGTACACTCAGAATATTTTTACAGTAACTGATTGTAGTTTATTTAAAAAGTATTCCGTACAGTTATTTTTAACTGAATAAACATTTAAAATTAAAAGCGTTTTATTTTTCTACTGATTCCAACATTCATTTCTAAAAAAAACTGAATATAAATACTGATTTTCCGTTACAGTTAAATTTTTCATTTATTTTAAGTTGAAAATTCGGTTATTCCAAAAACAAAAAAACTAAGTATGTATGCTAAAACTATTTGACAGTTTTAGAAAAAAGAAATCAAAATAGAAATATTTGTTTGAAAAAATCATATACATATACATATGCATATGCATGTATATAAATTAGATAAAAATGTGTAAAATAATTATTTAGTGCACCCGACCGCGATACCACATTATCAGGTAAGTAATTCAAGTACCATAGGATAATAGCTATGTCAAATATAATAGAAACTAAATTAAGCCAATTGTGATTTCAAGTGTAGGGTTGCCAATTTTATTGAGGCTTGGGAAAACTACGTATAATTTTGTTTTTATCATTCTTGGCAACTGATTGAACTCTTGTTTTTGCATCATTGCTTGGGTCCATATACTTAAAGTTAATTTATGACAAATAAATAGTAACATATACATATTAGGGTGGTGCGAAAACATATTTTTTTGTTCCATTTCAATATGTAATAGTGGTATAACGTTGCTATTTGCTATTGTTAAGTCAATTTCAAAGTCTGAAACCCAAAGTATGGTTAGTAGCAGGGACTCTGCATTCCCTGTAGCAGTTTTTGTCTGTTCTTAAATGACTCTTGTCGTTTATGACACTTTAAATATATTACCCATATCCCTAGTTTTTCTCTTAGAATACCTTTAACAGGAAACATTTTCCTTTATAATATCGGTCACAGAATTTGGAACATTTTGAATCTGACGTTCTTCTGATTATTTTCCACAAGATTCATCCAAAACACTCGCTTTAATATCAGTGATAAGTCAAGTGCAACAATTTTCGACTAGATTCGATTCTTATGCCTTTAAATAGTCCTTTATTAGAGAATATACTTAAAATAACGTCATGTAATTTTTTCGTTCCTGGAGGCAGAACTTCGGACTCTTCTTTACTAGTTGCAAAACATTGTTAAAATGGCTCTTTATGTATAACTGTTTTTCAGTTATAGCTAGGATATTTCGAAACTGCATTGTATTTTTTAATTATACCTTCTTAATTATTCCCTTTAGGTATATGTATTTTAAAAACCTCTTAAAAATCCTTAGAATTCGTTTCGGTACTTTAAGAGAAAGGTAAGTGGCTTACAATTCAACAATTTTTTATTATTTGTTATATACTTTTTTATAATTTCTTTTTTATAGTTAACCTCTTGATTGTGATTTTCGGTTCTTTAGTTGATGAGGAATGTAGGTAAAAATATATTTAACTTAAAAAATACATATGTAAATATATAATTACATTGTATTTACTTAAGTATCTTTGTTAAAAAAATTATAGTCTTAAGATTAAGAAATATATATTAATTTTGTTAATGTAAAATAAGAAATAGTAAAAATAAAAGAAATATCGTTTATTTTTACGAAATTTGTAGTTTATTTTATTACAGTTAAAAAAACATAAACAACAGAAGAATAGTTTATTTTAACGGAAATTTAAGTTTAATTTTATTACAGTTAAAAAAACAAACTCAACGGAAATATCATTTACTTTTACAGAATATTCAGTAAATTTTTATGTTGTTAAAATAAAAGAAAAAAAAAACAGTTGTTTTTACGAATTTTTTCAGTTAATTTTTGAGTATTTAAAATTAACAAAACATTTCATTTGATTTAAATGAATAATGAGATCGGTTTTTAACTGAGTTTTTATTTTATTTTAAATTGCATTTTCAGTTATTTTAACTTACATAATATTTTGAGTGTAAAGATCCATTACGAGAAGCATCACCGAATCATCGAACTATTTTTACGTCATTATTGCCTCCTGAAATCGTTAGTATTATTGTGCGAGAAACCAACAGAAAAGCAGTTAAAGTGGTTCGTCAATGGAAAGAAAAGTATTCTATTACAAACAGTGATCTTGGGTAATGACTAAAGAAGACGAAATGTATGCTTTTTTGGGATGGTGCTAATTGCTAGTCTGTCCCACTTTTATCCGTTTCGATAACTGTGGTACTTCAGTAGTATAAAATCGCTCTGTGCTCCTATATGGCAAAGCCATATAACATAATAAATGATAACTTTGAAGGGAAGTGACATGACACTAACATTTGAAGTCCTTTCTATATGCGATGGTTATTGTTTTCTTTGTATAGGAGTGGCTAATTCCCCGGTGATGCCTTATTCTATTTCTGGATCTTCTATATATCTAAAGATATATAAAGATATATAAAGATATATAGAAGACCCAGAAATAGAATAAGGCATCACCGAGTTTATTGGAATTGTTTTTTCTGAGAATATTATATAAAGTATTATTAAGCCACGCCTTAGATAGCACTCGAGTACTATCTGAACATGGTCGTATAAACCTGCATTAATTTGACAACGAAATCAATTTATCAATAATCAATATTCAAACAACCAGCACTGAAGAGGATATTCAGTGCTCGAAAAAGAGTTAATAGGTACAAATGCAAAAATTCTACTTTTCTGATTTGGCTAAAGTTGCATTAGATTATTTTTTGTCTAATACAGTATTAAAAGAATATAGCAGGATAAAACACTAGCTTTTTTAATTTACTTTCTTTTGTATTGTTTTCTATGGATGTGGTTTTTTAATGTTAAAAAAAAAATTAGTAGAAAACCCATAATACTACAAACGGCCGCTGTCTTCTATGTTTATTAATATGTAAATTTGTATTTGTCAATAAAAAAAAAAATATATAAATTGATCGTTCAAAAATTTTATAAGGATACAAAAAATCCTCCTTGTATATCGGTTCATCTAACTGTATCATCGTGGTGTAGGGTAAAACCTATTATAATCAGCATGATGATAAAGAATCATGTTAACAATAGAATTTGAGATATAGGGGGTGGATAGTGAATGAATAAATTCTGTGTTCGTTACTTTTTTGACATTTGCAATTCGTTTGACATCAAATAACAAATGAATAACAGCAAAAGAAAATCATAATGAAAAAACATGAGCTATGAAATATGATTGTAAATGAAAACAAGACAAAACATAGTATGAAAGGTTGACATGACACCTTATCTTTAAAGCAATAAAAAATATGAGATGTTAAAAAAGGTTAAAATACAATTGTATCTTAAAAAAAAATAAGTTTTTGGGTTCACGTAGCAATTATCCTTGTCGTTATTCTTTTAATAATTACAGCTACCAGGGTAAAGTTAACTATCTTTAAAAAATAATAGAAAATCACTATGGTTTCAAACAAATGAGGATTCTAAAAAATTGGAGTTTAAAAAAATGGAAACTGGAAATTTTCTATGGAAAAATAGTTGGCGTATTAACAATCGATTGCTATAGCGCGCCATGGCGTAAAAAATGTTCGTATTGTCAACAACAGCTTATGACAGATCTTCACCAACAATTAAAACCAACAACAGTTGGGCGTGTGAACTTTAGTGTGAACATAAATCCACAAATGTTGAAGCCATTTTAGGGTGTCCAGTTGCGACAGTTACTGCGAAAATTCTCAACAAAATTCAAGATATAATTTTGTGTTATCTGCGAGTAAAATTGTGCCAACTAGTGAAGTTCACCCATACATCGTATAATATTCATGCTCAGTTATGTTTATAAAAAATTGGTTACGAAAAATATATCGGCAGGGTGTGTGCTGCCTCTGCCCTGAATATATAAATTCGTAATACTGACTTTGTATTATTTTTAATCTTTTCCGCCCAAATGTGAAGAATTTCTTTACCAATACATAAACGCTAATGAAACATGAAATCAACACTAGACTAGATATGAAAGAAGATATGAAAAAGCTCTAAATTCATGTCAAATTACCAGATGGATTTGTTTCAAAAATAGGAAAATCAACCATTCACTATTTGGAGAAAAATATTAAATGCAGAACTCAAGCGCAATTTAATAATTCTATGACTTTTTCATTTCCAGTGCATTAACTTTGAAGGCAACATTAATACTGCACTACTGTCGAAAATTGAGTAAGCTCAAGCAGAGAAAAAACATGGCTATTATATGGTCACGGGGACCATCCTATGATCTCTGTAAAAATATATGGTTGCGAAGAACAACTTGTAGTTATCTTAATCATTACTATGGTCACGACAAACAAGTTTTTGTTACCATTTGATCATTAAAAGGTTACTGTACCCAAAAAATGCAATATGGTGATTTTGAACTATACAATTTTCAAGCTACAACCAAAGTTTAATTAGTATTCCAAACCAAAATTGCATTTATAGCCATAATATATAATTAGTAAACAAATTACGATAAGCTTACTCGTCGGTAACTATAGTATGACATAAAGCAAACAAATAATGTTAATTAAACTGTTTCTCATATCAAATGCTTAAAAAATAAAGTAATAAATAATTTTGTGTTTTATTTTGTGTTTTATTATAAAAGTATGTCAGCGTCCTTACAATATTTTCTTCGATTATGCTTTGAAAGCAATCCACACCAAAGACCCTTACTTTTACCTATCGGTAAAATTGCGTACTTTCTCGGCCTTTTCTCCACTTTCTCTTGGATATTTATGCGGAAAAAAAGTATCCTTTATTGGAATCAGGATACTAAGGTACCTCCTTACTACAATAATCCCAAAGAAAGATGACTGAAAACCTTTGAATAATTTCACTGAAGGAATTGAGATTTATAAAGATGGTTCAAAAAAGGATAATGGGACAGGAAGTGGTGTATACTGCGAAAAGCTAGCTATCATTCACAGTTCTAGACTGGATAACTTATGTAATATTTTCCAATCCGAAATTTTTGCTGTGTCTGAGGCTGCGAGGTTACTTTCTATGAGGCCGATATTCTCAAGTGATATCACTATTTACATAGACAGTCAGGCGGCTATAAAAGCACTCGTAAATAGATGTATTAGATCGAAAGTAATCAGCCGTTGTCGCAGAAAGCTACAAGTTCTCAATGAACAACATGCACCGAAGCTGCAGACGAGTTGGCGCGAGCTGGAGCTGACTTAGACATAAGCGTCAGATGTGAGGATATATACCCTGGTCTCGATTCTACATATGAGAGGATAAGAAAAATATTTAGACGTGATGCCAACACAACGTGGAATAATTCGTTGGGATACACACAGAAAAAATCATTGCTGGAGGAAAAAGGTATTGGAGAAAGGGATAAGCTGTTATGTATGAGTAAGTCAGAACTAAAAATGTATGTAGGTATAATAACAGGACATAAATGATCTTAGATACTTTTTGAAAAAGATTCCACTTTGTGATGATGATATCTGCAGATGGTGTGGCGAAGAAGAGGAAAACACATTTCACTATCTTTGTCAATGCCCTGCGTTATCACACAGCCGTAATAAATGTGTTGGCTCTTTTTTCTTTCAGAATATGGAAGACTTGAAGGGTATGGGAGCTAAGCAAATTGTCAAATTTACGAAGTTCACGGGACTACTTAGTGGGAGTTATTAAATCATCAGAGGAGTCACTATGGATCAATAATGGTCTTGTGAATCTACACATATTTAATTGTGTGTGATCCTCTATTAATCTAACCTAACCTACCTCCTTACAAAATTTTATTAAAATCCATCCAGTAGTTTTCACGTGATACAAACGCAGACAGACATGAAATAAGTAACTGTTTTATTATATGTATAGATAAGATATGTTTTTATATTTATATTCAGTTTTAGTTTGTGCGTTGATAAGTGCGGACGCGATTTTTTTTAAGCTCGCAATTGCCAAAAACAAAAACAAAAAAGTGTGAATAAATTCAAACAAAAGCAAAAAAAATGTAGACAATATTATATTAAATAAAGACAAAAAAACTGAAAATAATTTGTGTGTAAATTCTACGCCTGTTATACGTGCTCAATCTTGTTCGTCGCTTTTGCTAATCGATGACAATAATATAACTACAAACAAGTCGCCTTCTGAACACAGTGTTACCAACAGTAATATGGATAGTGTTAAACCCAAGACGCAAGTGGGAATGGACAGATACATTACGGTATTAAAAAGAGGTCGAAGCCCTAAATCTTCGCAGCTTGCACCAATGTCTAAGGTACATAAAGACAAGGGCTCTAATGGAATAAATTCCCATAATCGTTTTGCTATCTTAGATAGTGAAACAAGTGAACATAAAACGGCAATTAAGTCGTTCAAACCACCTCCAGTTTATTTAAGGGAGAAAAATTCGAACGACTTAATAAAAAAGTTAATTACAATTATTGGCGAGAACTCATTTTATGTAATTCCCATCAAGCGTGGTAACATTGATGAGACAAAAATTCAATTTATTGATGAAAGCAGTTATCGTAAAGCAGTAAACGAGTTCGAAAACTGCAAAAAGAACTTTTATACCTATCAGCTGAAGAGTAGTAAAGGTCTACAGGTAGTCATTAAAGGTGTAGATTCATACGTTGATCCAGCTGAAATAAGAGCCGGACTCCAAAAAGCGGGTTTTAAAATAAAAAGTGTAGATAATCTCCGTAATCGGGAACGTGTCCCCCAACCACTATTTCGCGTTGAACTGGAACCTGGAGATATTAGATTGAAGAAAAACGAAACGCACCCCATTTACAATCTGAAATACCTGTTACACCGTAAAATAACTGTAGAGGAGCCGCATAAGCGTCCAGGACCTGTCCAGTGTCTAAATTGTCAAGAATATGGTCATACCAGGGCTTACTGTAAGTTGCCTCCGGTTTGCGTTGTATGTGGCGAGCTACATTGTTCCGCCCAATGCGACAAAGCAAGGGATGACTCGAAAGTTAAAAAATGCAGCAATTGCGGTGGAAACCACACTGCTAACTACAGAGGCTGTCCAGTTTTTTCCATGGTAAGGAAAACCACTTAAAAATCAAATACTCCTGCTAAGCACCCACAATATCGAGCAAATGCTCATTATCCTCAGTTAGCCCAACCAACAACACAACATGTTTCATACGCAGATATGGTAAAAACCAATCATACTGCAGTACATAAAGCGGCACCGGCAACTAATTCCACTCCTAATTTGCAATCGCATCCTAAAGAACAACAACCATCTGGTAATTTCAATCGTCTCGAAGCAAGCATCGAGACATTAGTGCAGTCGATAAACAGTTTTATGAGCTTTATGAGCAGCATGATGCAAGAAATGGTACGCATGCAATCTACTATGTTGCAGGCGTTACTTAACAAACCATGAACTGTTTAAAAATATGTTTCTGGAACGCAAACGGCTTGCGCCAACACAAAAATGAACTCGAGTACTTCCTTAAGAAGGAACAAATTGATGTCATGCTGGTTTCAGAGACTCACTTAACAACAAATAGTTTTTTTAAAATAAATGGCTATATCTTATATGACACCAAAGACCCCCGTGGCAGAGCATGTGGTGGTTCAGCAATACTAATAAAGGCTCGAATCAAACATTATTTACAGTGTGATTTTTGTGAAGATTACCTACAAGCAACAAACATCTGCATTGAAGAATTTCATCAAAACTTAGTTATTTCTTCGATTTATTCACCTCCTAGGTTTCAAATATCAGAGACTCAATACAGCGATTTCTTCAAATCACTAGGTCCCTGTTTCATAGCATCAGGCGACTACAACGCTAAACATACATTTTGGGGATCACGCCTAATAACTCCAAAAGGTCGTGTTTTGTTTGACACAATTTCAAAAATGCATCTGAATGTGATATCGAGTGGACAACCCACATATTGGCCTACTGATCGACAAAAAATACCTGATGTTATCGATTTTGGCGTGATTAAGGGTATTCCGAGAGAAACGATTAAAGCTGAAGCGTCACTTGAATTATCCTCAGGTCATTCACCTACTATCGTCTATATATGGGACAAACAAAACATCATATCAACAACGACTAGCACAAGCATTAATTGGTCGAAATATAGAAAGTATCTTAGTACTCATTGTTCGGAAAACATCCCGCTAAGAACACCTGAAGACGTAGAGCGCAGTCTTATTGATTTTGGCCAAAACCTCAAATCAGCTGCCCAACATTCAACAATAACCCGACAATTAGCTAGATACAATCAAATTTATTCTGCAGATATCGAACGGCTCTTGGCTGAAAAAAGAAAAATTCGTAGAGAATGGCAATCACAGAGATCTCCTCAACTCAAAAGCAGACTTAAAGAATGCACGAACCGGCTAAGAGACATGCTGGAATCTCGAAGAGTAACATCCCTGAAAACCTATTTGGGAGACCTAGACGCAACTCCTCAATCAGATTATTCGTTATGGCGTGCCTGTAGAAACCTTAAAAGGCCAGTCTTACGTAAGCCTCCCTTGCGAACTTCAGCTGGAGGCTGGGAAGGAGTGATACCGAAAAAGGAAATTTATTTGCTGGACATTTGAAAAAGGTTTTTACCACAAATATATCGACCGATATAGTTGAGTTGCCAGTTGCCATAAGATTTGAATTTGGTGATCTTGAAAAGGCAATAACGGATTTAAACACCAAAAAAGCCCCTGGCGTTGATAAAACCAGTAACAAGATGTTAATTGAGTTGCACCGTATAGCTCGTAGAATCGTTCTTTTTATTTTTAATGCCATTTTACGTCTTGAGTACTTTCCCACAGAGTGGAAAGTGTCCTTGGTTACCATGATTCCGAAACCAGGAAAAGGCCACACAAAAATTGAATCATACAGACCAATAAGCCTTTTGTCAAATATGTCAAAACTGTTTGAGAGGATGTTAATAACTAAGCTTAACCCTATTCTAAGCGACAAAGGATGTATTCCAAACCATCAATTCGGTTTCAGGAAAAAACATAGTACGATCGAACAAACTCACAGGTTAGTCAATGTTGTTAAGAAGACTTTTGAAGAGAGAAAATACTGCTCTGCGCTTTTCATCGACGTTTCTCAAGCATTTGATAAGGTATGGCATGAAGGCCTAATATATAAGCTAAAACTGAATTTGCCCGTAAACCTATATAAGCTGCTAGATAGTTATTTAACCGAACGAAAATTTATTGTAAAAGAAGGAGATTTTTTGAGCTCACCCCAGCCAATCGAAGCCGGAGTTCCCCAAGGTAGTATATTGGGGCCCTTTTTATACTTATTGTATACTTCAGACATGCCAACTAGTAACCGAGTTCACACATCGACATTTGCTGACGACACAGCTTTTTTGAGCATTCACGAAAGACCCGAAGTAGCATCACGATATTTACAAGACCACATATTTAATTTAGAAAAATGGTTGAAGAAATGGAGAATAAAAGTTAATGAACAAAAATGTACTCACATAACCTTCACACTGCGTAGAGAATCTTGCCCCCCTATTCGGATAAATAACCAAACGATACCTCAGCTTTCAGACGTCAAATATCTCGGCATACATCTTGACCGGCGCCTTACATGGAAACGGCACATAGAAACAAAGTTAACACAAATGAAGTTGAAAGCAGTCCAACTAAACTGGCTAATTGGCAGAAATTCTACTCTAGCTTTAGACTGCAAACTTTTATTATACAAGTCAATTCTAAAACCAATATGGTGTTATGGCATTCAATTATGGGGCACTGCCTCAGCTACCAACGTAGAAAAAATTCAAAGGCGCCAAAATAAGATTCTTCGTATAATTACATCTTCTCCTTGGTATATAAAAAACTCGACCATCCATAAAGATCTAAACGTGCCATCAGTTAAAGCAGAAATAGCGAAACTTGCCATAAGGTATTTAAAGAAGCTTGAAACTCATCCTAATCCACTGGCCCGTAACATACTAAATGAACCTGGTTACATTCGACTAAGAAGGAGGGACACTGCTTCTCTCATTCGTACATCAGTGGGATAACCCACAAATTACAGTAACCGTGAAACATACATATTTCTTTTTTCCAGCACTGGTTGGACTTAACAAGTATATTTTGAGACTTAAGATATGAGTAATTATTGATAGTTCAATTATATTGAAGATACAATAAATAAAAATTGCGAAAAAAAAATATGTAGACAATAATATGGTTCTAACATAACAATAGTATTATTCTGTTAATATTATGTTGCTCATATATTATGGTTACCTCAACCGTGTTTTTTTCTTTGCGTGCTGTCTCTAGTAGTTTGTTTCTTTGTTTTTAACAGCCATTAAAGTTGCGCCGTACGTTTCTGGTTGTTTTGATTAGGAATTGAAAACTGATCCATTTTATTACGGGCAATCAACAAGCAAAACTGCCAAATGTGTAGTGAAAACAAACCAAGACAATTAAATCAGACAACATTTCATCCAAAAAAAAAAAAAAAATTGAATATTTCCATATTTCTTTCAAAATTAAGTAGAGACTGCCATTCCATATGCTCAAAAAGTTTTTGTTTTTAACGAATCCATCGATTTATTAAAACGTAATTTTTGCGATAATATTGTTTTACGTTTCCTCCAAGGCCTTGCTATAGACCCACACTCTTAAATATTTTTTTGTTTATTATTATTTTTTAAGGTAATGTTAAGTCCATGCGTTATACCGACAAGCCAAAAACTTTTGAGCAATTGTAGGTCAAACTCATGCCACTAATAAGGAACTTCAGACATTCATAAAAAAATTATAAAAAAATTCTACTGACAGGATGTTCCATGTAACAGCTAGTCGTAATGGCCATTTGTCAGTTTTCATTTTTAAAATATAAGTGCCATCGAATTTCCCTGCCAGACATTTTATTTCAGTCATTAATTTTTGTTGTTATTAACAAAATAAACGAAACACTTTACATACTATGGGAACTCGGCACGATCAATTTTAATAGTGGTTGTACCAGCACAAATTATGCACATCACCAGAAAAAACTCATAGAATCATATAAAACGGTTAGAGAGTTAAGGTTCGTCGGGTATCTAAGAATATAGGCATATCAACCGAGCGAGAACATTACACTCAGAATATTTTTACATTAACTGATTGTAGTTTATTTAAGAAGTATTCCGTACAGTTATTTCTAAATGAATAAACATTCAAAATGCAATGCATTTTAATTTTTAAATGATTCCAAAATGATTAAAAAACTGAATATAAATACTGATTTTCCGTTGCAGTTAATATTTTCATTTATTTTTTTCTACTTTTTCAGAAATTATAAATTCAAACAATAAACTTATATATGTATGTACGTATGTTTTCAAAAAATAACTCGTTGAATTAAAAGTCAAAAACATTTTTTCATGCAGAATTTGAATTTTAAGAATTTGAGTTTTTGTTTAAGTGCAAAATTTTTGTGAAATTATTAAAAAAAGGTATGTACGTAAAAAAAACTAAAAAGCGCTGTGTTAATTTAACCATTATGTTAATTTTTCAGTTTAACCCTTTCGACCCCTTACAACTCACAACTGGTTGATCTCCAATGTTTATTGCCAATATACATATGTACATACATCCTAAATTGTGATTGCTTGTGCAGTTGATGTCAAAGGACCTCCTTGCTTGTTTTTGCAATTTGTAATCCGATAGAACTTCTTATTTTTCCTAGCAGTACCGGTTCCAATAATCCTTTAGAGCAATGTAAGCCTTTTACTAATGTAAATTAGTTATTGAAATATAGTTTAAAATTTTTATGTTTTTAAAGATTGGCAACAAAGTGAAGTACAATGTTCGAAGATATATGTACCTAATCCAAACGATTGACAGGTTCCTTCCCCAATATATAGGGTAAAACCATACACCATACCTGATGTTCCAGTACGGGTAAACATTTTCATTCCCAATTGGGGAGTCATAAGGGGATTCTATTGCTTTAAACTTGGCATGCAATGGAAGATTTGCACACCATTAACCGCAATTATATACATACATATGTACATATTATATCATCAATATTTTTAATAATATGTAGTATTTAGTTTATGTATTAATTTTATATATGTATTTTACGTTGTGTTATGCAATTTAGGTTTCTTCCTTTTGTTTGTTAAATATGTATGTATGTTATAAGATTCTTTGAAAAAATGAAATAGATAATGAAATAAAGGAAAATTTGTTGATTAGAACAAAAATGGTGGTTATTTTTTACGGTTAAAATATCATAAACAAAGGGAAAAAATCATTTAATTCTACGGATTTTGTAGTTAATTTTTTGCATTTGAAAAATCAGAAACAACGGAAAAATCCGTTATTTTTACGGAATTTTTAAATAGTTTTTTTGGCAGTTAAAACAAAAAAAAATCATTAATTTTTACGGAATATGTAGTTTATTTTTTGTCACTTAAAATAAAAGAAAAATCATTTGTTTTTACGGAATTTATTCATTTGATTTTTTAACATTTAAAAATAAAAGACATCTTCTTTTATTTTAAATGAATAATGAGTAGACTGGTTTTTAACTGAATTTTCATTTGTTTTAAATTGCATTTTCAGTTGATTTAACTTACATAATATTTTGAGTGTATATTTAAAAGAATATTTTAAATAAAAAAGTCAAAAATCAAAGAACACACACAAACGTGACTAACCTTTTCAGTTGTTAACAACAAATTACTAATCCAAATTGGCTGATAATGCCAACTAACACATGTGTACCAACATAACAAAAAAAAATTCTATAATCAACAGACTTTAAACAGAGAAACGTAGTTAAAAATGTTGTTCCTTTTTAACAGCATTTTTAACTGTTGCTCGCAAAACAGCTGAATTATCGATTTCGGAGGATTTTCAGTTTGAAATTTGATTTTGTTTTTCATATAAGTAACATTTTGTAAAATAAAAGCTATATAATTTTGAATAAAAATTATTAAATTTTATGAAAATTTAATATTTTTCCATAAAAAATTTTTAATCACTTCTTATATTATTACGATTTCAAGACTTTTATTTTTTGCTGCTATGTCTTTTTTCTCTTTTACCTTTAAATTTTAAAGGACAACATGCAGCTTGCCCTAATATCAGGTTCCCATAAGAAGTATGTGTAAAAAACAAAATGGAATTCCGGTTTGAAAATATTTCAAGTAACTTTCCGTTTGATAGTATGATACAGCTGAATGGGGGCACCAGACGCGAGGGTTCCTTGAACCTTAATCTGGAAGAACCCCACCCTAATCCACGGTGGAACAGCATACGCCAGGGATGCGTGGTAAGGAGGGTGCTTGGCCTTTAGTATACGAACTCTGGATACCAGTCGACCTCCAGTTTCAATGTAGACTTACCCATGCATAAGGAGCTCTGTGTGATTGGACAACATTTTCTCCAATAATGTCGTAGGAAAGAATTAAGAAGGGACGGACAGGAACGCCCCGCAAGGGGTGAACAGGTTAATCTCTAAAGGTTCTCCTATGGCGTTGAACCGGGATATTTCGATAGGGATGGACAAGGAAGCCTCGTTAGAGGTGGAGAGGTTAATCTCTTTAGGAACTCCGGTTTCCGGATATTGAAATAGAATGACAAAGAAACCTCCTGCGGCTATGGAGGTAAATGTGGATGAATTGGAAGCACCTGGGCCTGTGGGATTAGGCAAATTCTTTTCGGAAGCAGGCACCTCAAAACGTTCCTTCAACGTCGAGTCGGTATCTCTACAGCTCATGCTTAAAAGTTAAAGGCAGAGTCAGAAGAGGAGACGGCGAAAGGAAAGAGGCTAAGACGGCAGCGCACATTGTGTGAGAATGTCCAGCACTGGCTAGCATAAGACTCAAGACCACTGGTGGATGCCATGTGGGACCTCAGCCTTGAACAAATGCTACCAATTACTAGAGACTGCGTGATGAGAAAGAAGGCCGACAGTTACAAGTCGACAGTCTGAAATCACTAAAGTCAAGATTAAGGGCTGGTTGTAGCACATGACTCAATGAAAGTAAGGTCGCCGAAAATTACATTTCGGTTGCCTGTAATCATAGAGGACGAAAGGGGGTCGAAAAGGGACCCATTTTGGAAGTGGTCTGCTTCGATGTTCTCCCTACATTACATACATACAGCTGAATGGAAGAGTACAGGACTTATTCAATTGTCTTTTATATAAATTTTGCATCGATAATTGAAGACTTTTTCCCGCAACTGAGACAAAAATTAAAGTTCAGATAATTGTTTGGTCACGGAATTGTTGTGTTGAAACAAATACAAAATTATTATTGTATACAAGACACAATAGCATGTGTCATGACTTACGCGTAAAATTAAATGCTAAATTTGAAACGCCTTTACTACAAAAAAAAAAAAACGGGAAATACTATGCGTATGTGGAGTATTTTTAGAACGTTTTAAAAATTAATAAACTCATTAATCATACGTCACGTCACCTTTGTCACTTATACAATGATTCACAAATTTACCTTAAAGCATATGCCACTTTATATTAAAGGATATTCATATAAAATATTCGAACATGAATTAAATGTGAATATTCCAGCAGTGGAGCTGCACACCCCATACCCACCTGAAGAATTATTGCTAATGCATATTTTACCAATTGTGTCTTATTTAATCTATTCTACTCTATATCTCTACTCTTGCTCTGCTATACTTTACTCCCTTCTGTTATACAGTACTGAACTATCTTACGTATCGCACACTATGCCATAAACAGTCACAACTCAAAATTTACAAAGGTGTAGGAGAGGAAAAAAATGTTTTTCAAAAACATGGTTGTAATCATTGTAAGTAATGTCATAACGTTGTTTAATCAGTTAAATAAGACAGTGATGCAAAAGCATTGTTTAGGTCGTCAGAGATTTGATCTGTGAACTGGAAAAAGAAACGATTTTGATAATTTTGAGTTGTGACAGTTTATTATTTTGTGGGTGGTATCTTTACTGCCTTTTTTGATTTTGATTAATATTTTTAATTTTTTAATCTGTATAGAAATTTTGACGTTTGGAGATCTTTTTAAATAAAGCCGAACTCTTCGCTCTTGGGTGAATTATCTTTTACAATATATTTGTACTGTTCTTCAAAATTTTAAAAAGACGAAAAAAGTGAGTGACATTACGGCTTCAGTTTGTTTAGTAATTGTGTCCGTTCCTATTCTACACTTTATTTTTCAAAAAATTACTTTATTGTGACATTTCCAGTTTTAATGGTAAATAATATGTTAAAAATGCAACGCGGGAAAATTATTTATGAACCATTAATCTAGAAGTCATAAATTTTTTTCTGATATTACACCACAGTAATATTTTACATTGCCTTACTCTGATATGTTTCCCAATTCCACAACAATATGGAAATCTTCCGATATTACTTTTATGATTTTCAATGAAGATTTTTTCGAAGATCGATAATCTGTACAAAATTACATAAAAAAGTTATTAGTTTGTATGAAATTAAAAGCAGTCCAACTAAACTGGCTTATTGACAGAAAATCTACTCTAAGATTAGATTGCAAACTTCTACTGTACAAGTCAATTCTAAAATTAATTTGATCCTCAAACCAATTTGATGTTGTGGAATAAAATTATAGGGCACTGCCTTAGCTAGCAATGTAGAAAAAATTCAAAGGCTCCAAAATAAAATTCTACATATGATTACATCTGCTCCTTGGTATATAAAAAACTCGAACAACCATAAAGATCTAAACGTGCCAACAGTTAAATCAGTAATATCGAAACATGCGGTGAGGTATTTGAAGAAATTTGAAATTCATCCAAATCCTTTGGCGCGTAACATTCTTAATACACCTGGTTACATTCGACAACAAAGAGGAGATATTGCTTTTCTTGGCCTTACATTAGAGGAATGACGCGTAAATGATTTCAACAATAGTGAAATATACATTACTTTTGTCTAGCACTGGCTGGACTTATTAAGTATATTTATTTTTTATTTTAGACTTAAGATATGAGAACTAATTGTTAGTTTAAATATATTGAAGATACAGTAAATAAACTATGAAAAAAAATTCTCAAATTCGCGACAGCGTTTTTTGCTGTTACACTAGAAATTGTAAAATATAATCTGTGTAAATTGTCAGCTTATGACTTAAATTATAAGGACTTTCTATGAAAATATCAGAAGCCTACCTTTTGCGGTTCAAAAAATAACGTAATATAAGTGAAAAATATGCTATTGCGGAGCATCCTTTATTTGTTATATCGCCGATGGCAACACATATATCTACTGTAAAAATTTCAAGAGCCTATCTATTAACGGATAAAAAATAAGGCTATATACGTTCAAATCATGTAACTGATTTTATTATTTGTTATAGTGACCATGTCAATTATCTTTCTATGAATATATCAAAAGGCTACTCAAAAAATAAGGCAATATAAGTGAAAAACATGTCACTGTCAGAACACTCTTTCTTTTTTACTAATTATCACCGCGGCCGAGGCAACATATCTTCTGTATAAATTTCAAGAGTCTACCTATTTCGGTTCGAACAATAAGGCTATATATGTACGTGCAAATCACGACACTGTAGGTATACCATTTGATTTTTACTATTTGTTATAAAGACCATATTAATACACCTTCTTCAAAGAGTCTACCTAGAATGGTTGAAAAATTTGGCCATATTAATGAAAATCACGTCATTGTCGGAACACCCTTTAATTTTTACTGTTTAGCGGCCATAGTAATACACCCCCAGTAAAAATTTCAAGAGTCTACCTATTATCGTTCAAAACTTATGTCATATACATGTAAATCACGTCACTACGGAACACCCTTTAATTTTTAGAGATAATTTTGTATACTTGTTTATAAAGCAAACATAGTTTTAATTAATGTCTGCTAATTTAAAGTGGTTGCCTCTTAAAGCTCAAGAAATAGGGACATAAACAGATATAACACGTCGCTTTTTAGTATTTGTTGCTATATCGGCAATTATCGGCAGTTATACCCATTACCTATTACGGTTTCAGAGATAAAAAGCGCTGACAGACGGACTGACAGACATTATAGCGAAAACAATAGGATTACGTTTTTACGGGTTACGGAACCCTAAAAATGATTAAGTATGTTCTGTAACAAAAATAAAATTTTTTTTAGACAAAAAAAAACTATTTAAAAAATTAAGTATTTCCCACAAGAGTTTAACACCTCAAAACTAAATAAAACAAAAACAATAACAATAACAATAAACAATATGGAAAACAACAACACTCATAAATTATATGGAAATCATGAAGTTCATTGTGAAGAGCAACATAAAGTAGCATAATAAACCTAACAAATGCACAAACAAAATAAATAAACATCTGGAACCACATTATTTACTTATAGATTGCTCAAGAGAATTTAAATAAAATAAATTTATTTAATAAATTTATTAATAAATTTATTTATGTAAATTTTAATTTAATTATTTAAATAGACACTGTGTAATTTTTTAAGTCATGGCAAAATAACCATATACGGACACCACTACGTGATAAAAGACCAAAAAAAAAGACCCCTGTCTCCCAGTTTTGCCCAAAGTCCTCCAGGTTTTTTTTATGGGCCCTCAAAGATGTGGGGTCTCGATGTCATTTTTGCAAAAAATGATCATTTACTCAAGCTCATATTTTGCAAACCGTTTGGAATTTTGATATACTCTCTGATGCAAAGTTGTAGCTCTTGTCATAAAGAACAAAAATTGTTAACATATAAAATCAAAAAAAACTTCATCTTTAAGGTCAAAATCGCAAAAAACTTTAAAAAATTCAATTTTTTTACCTTTTTTGCCTGTTCAGGTCCATAGGTAGCAAACCGTTCAAAATTCAAGGAAACAATCAACTACAAAAATTAACCTAAGATCTCAATAAACAACTTTCTAGAACATATTAACTTCCTAGGAATGATTCTTAACACCGTTTAGGTAGCGCTTAGGTAGCCGCAAAAGTGAAAAACGCTTAGCGCTTAGGTAGCCGCAAAAGTGAAAAACGCTACCTAAGCACTACCTAAACGGTGTTAAGAATCATTCCTAGGAAGTTAATATGTTCCAGAATCATACGTTGAATCTTATTTTGGCGCCTTTGAATTTTTTCTACATTGCTAGCAGAGGCAGTGCCCCATAATTGTATCCCGTAACACCAAATTGGTTTGAGGGTCGACTTGTACAGCAGAATTTTGCAATTGGTTTAATTCATCGAGCAAGCTTTAAGCTTGCAACTTCTGTGTGTAAACTTTGATCAAAATCGAAGAAAGCAGCGACACCTGCTGTTCGTGGTGGTGCTGATAAAGGAACGGTCACTACAACCGTTGCTAAATTGAACCGCTGATTTAAATTAATTAAACCGTTGATTTAATTCATCGAGCAAGCTTCGAGAAGTAGTTGTACGTGATCACAGTATGTGTTAGGAAGTTATTTGCTACCAAGTTAAATATATTGTTGCCAACATACCCAAATAAATTATTGTATGCGTTCATTAAAATAAATATGAAAGGAAATATATATGGAATATATGTGAATAAAAACAAGTAAAAGTGCTATATACGGCCGTGCCGAATCTTCTATACCCTTCACCACGGTGATTTTAGTCATACAGACATGTACAGCATTATCCATGTTGTTGACTCTTTACATAAATTAAAATAAGTCGTATTAGAAAAAACTCATTATTCATGTTTTAAAGACGGCAGCGGCGACGCAGCTAAATGAAAACAAATTCCGTTGGCTACAATTGTGGCCGTGTTGTCAGCTACTTAATGATATTGAAGACGACAGCTACATCGTAAACTCTGACATTGTTGTTGAAATACTTATTTTGCTTTTATAAAATTAAAAAACTTTTTCAAAAAATTATAAATATTTCCTCCAAAACTTTTTGTTTGTATATCAATTTGTAATTTACAATTTTGTGACATTTTCTTTTGTTGAATAAAATAGAAATTAGCCTAAGCTGATGACAGCCACAACGGTGGTCGTGTAGCCATGTAGCTATACTGGCTTCAAAATAATCGTTTACCTATAAACGTGTGTATTTTATTTTTGACAGTATGTAGTCGGTATGCTGATGTCTATGTGTTTAATGCACCTAGGTTTTAAAACGGAGATATCATCTATTTAAAAATCAAACGCATTTAAAAAAATATGTTACTATATATACACACATACATACATATGTATATTCTTAATATTAAATATATGTTATGTTACAGTCATGATTTTAATTTTCAAAGAAATATTGAAAATTTTGTTTTAATTTTTCGAAAATTGTTTGTAAAAATTATTTGTTAAAATATCTTTTTAAAAATTTTTTGTAAAATTTTATTCGAAAATTTTTTGGAAATTTTTTTGAAAAATTTTTTGTCGAATATTTTTCTGTAAATATCTTTTTAAAAATGTTTTGTACATTTTTTTGTAAATATTTAAAAAAAAAAATTTGTAAATATTTAAAAAACAAATTAAAAAAAATTAAAAAATTTTTTTGTTAAATTTAGGACTTTTCTGCAATCTATATTGAATAAGGATGGTCAAACTAAAGCAAAAATAAATCCTTACAAAAAAAAATTTCCTCATATTAACCCCCATGTGCCTTTTAACTGCTCCTATTTACCAGCGGGTACCCTGTTGGTCCTTTGGC
The DNA here is from genome assembly GCA_949628195.1 of Phasia obesa. Taxonomy (NCBI): domain Eukaryota; kingdom Metazoa; phylum Arthropoda; class Insecta; order Diptera; family Tachinidae; genus Phasia; species Phasia obesa. The sequence goes on from OX451215.1 coordinate 162,568,060, forward strand.
TACCTCCAATGAAATTGGCTATTGCAATTGGCTATAAAGGTCTCTAATACAAATCAAAACAGAAAAACTCTACCAATCTAAAAACAAAAAAATCGACCCTCGCAGGGAGTTATTGATCCCACGAGATCTGTATGCACTCCTTGCGATCTACCTGTCGCAGTCTAATATTTATTTGACAAAAAAGGCAAAAGAGAATCATTAAAGCCGAAAAAAATTATAGGTGGGCGTGGTTTTTGGCCCGCAGCCTCCAAAGGAATGATTCGATGTTGCTGAATTGCACTACTAAATTTTCGAAACTATGCCTGACAGATTGGTGTGCTTAAATTTTTTGTATCTCATCTGCTGCCTTGGCAAATGATATTACTACCCAAACACGGACAGACGGACATCGCTTAATCAACTTCTCTATGTATATCAACTTCTCTATGTATAAGGATTCAGAATATATATACTTCATGGGGTCGGAAGTGAATATTGTGGAAATTACACACGGAATGACAAACTTAGATATACCCTTTCCACCTGTGGTGAAGGGTATAAAAATAATAAAGGTACAAATAGTTTGCTAATATGAGTTGAAATTAATTATTTAAATTTATAAATTAATTATTGTTTATTGTAAAATTTTAGAATTAGGCGGCACAGGCAAAAAAAAATTTATAAAATATAAAAAATCGGCGCCCAATTCTAAAATTTTACAATAAACACATTTATAACAATAACTAACTATACACACATACATACATACATACATACATACATACATACATACATACATACATACATACATACATACATACATACATACATACATACATACATACATACATACATACATACATACATACATACATACATACATACATACATACATACATACATACATACATACATACATACATACATACATACATACATAAATACATACATACATACATACATACATACATACATACATACATACATACATACATACATACATACATACATACATACATACATACATACATACATACATATATACATACATACATACATACATACATACATACATACATACATACATACATACATACATACATACATACATACATACATACATACATACATACATACATACATACATACATACATACATACATACATACATACATAAATACATACATACATACATAAATACATACATACATACATACATAAATACATACATACATACATACATACATACATACATACATACATACATACATACATACATACATACATACATACATACATACATACATACATACATACATACATACTTCAACTCATAAGTAAAGTATAAGTAATTTTTCGCCGAAATCGCCCAAAAATATAAAAATGAATTATTCTCCAAAAACGATGGAAAAACACCCAAAATTTTTGGGTTACTTTTCATATGAAATATTACCCAATTTTGTTTGATTCGGGTCATGATCTTCCACGAGGGTCCTTAGTATCATATAAAATATAGCCATCGATTTAAAAAAAGCCTTTTATTTTTCTTAAGAGAAGTAACATTAAGGCAATTAATGCCTATATTAACTGAGTTAGTTCCTTTGGAAAGGGATAGTAGTAGATAAGACAGATGTTTAGTGTGATAGTAAAGCTTCGCTTATGGCAACACTGCAATTGCACGTTGTGATTATTTTTAGAACTGTTGTGTAAGTGCCTCTGGTGTTATTTAGGAGAATTGATTTGAAGCTAGCATAGCCAATTTATAATTTTAGTGATATGTGGTAATACCGGCGGAGGAGTGCGCAGTGATATGCATTATTACAGAGAGAGATTAATACATCTCGGAAAAATTGATGTTGTCACGACCAGCGATGCCAACTTTTCAAAAAGTGCTAATTTGAAAAAAAAAAATTTCTTTTTTCAGTCTATTTTATGGTTATATTTGTACTTTAAGGGTACATTTTTTATATTTACAAAAAGTTCACTTAGGATTTAAAAAAATACAAAAATATTTTCATAGTAACATATTTAAATTATAATCACCCGTTCTGTAAACCGAATACCCTCCACGTCACAGGCGCCCTGACAATATTTTGTTCGATTTTGCTTTCAAAGCAATCCACACAAAATTTTAAGACTTACTTTTATAGCGCTTCAGTTATAGTTTATGTATTTTCTTTATATAGAGGTACTCATCCCTGGAAAAATTCTAATATTTATATAAAATTCTATAATTATTGTAGAGTTCTGTAAATAGTTTAATATCCCGCTGACAAAAATAAAAGGTGTAGTCAAGTTTGCAGTACCTTTAAATCGGTAAAATTCTTACTCTTGTTCTATTTTCTCTACGAATTAAAATAGTTTTGCAGGTCAATATTTGCATCAAGTTACCCAGGTCCCTCCTCACAAAATTTTATTCAAATTCATCTAGCAGTTTTTACGTGATGCGAACACGGACAGACAGTCAGGCAAAAATTGCAAAAATTGCTGTTTTGTATTCCATTTCGATTACTAACTGCACTAGCAACAAAGTGTTTAAAAAATATTTCATTTACAGATCATGACTTGAACTGCATATGAATTTAATGTTATGTGGTTGACAACAAAGATGAGATAATAAGGGTAAAAAGGGAAAATTTATTTAACAAAGCATAAAGTGTTAAACGCACTGTTCATAACCTCCGTCTACATAAGTCATAATTTTGGCTTAACACAAGTCAAACTTCATATAAAAAAACAATTAGCCAATTCACTATGTCTGCTATTGTGTTCTCTTGTCCTATTGTCATAAATATTTATGACTGTCATAAAAATGTTGTTGGTATTTCTCATTAAAAAATATTATATGACAATAGTACTTTGAAACCTATGTTTTCTCATCGTGCTATTGAATTCAGTGATGCCACACTCATATTTCTGCGTTTTTTGTTTGGAAAAGTTGGTATGATTGATTTTATTATATGATTGATTTTATTATATGTTTGTTTATGAAATTTCTGTGTAGTCGTATGACGTTTATTGAAATACACAATGGCTGACATAAGACAGGTCGTTCACAGTAGTGCTATTTGACCCTAAATAGCACTTTAGCATTTAGGAATTTAGCAGACATAGTGAATTGGCTAAATATATAATGTTTTTTTACATTTGATGGGTAAAAGAGCTATGTTAGCTCTTTTTTCTGAAAAAGTGCTGAAGGGAAAATTTTCGCGTTAGAGGTAGTGAAAAAGAGCTAAAAATAGCGCGAAAAGAGCTAAGTTGGCATCGCTGGTCACGACTGAGTATTGAACTCGTTAGCATTGCTTAGTAGTCAACATGCTAACCACTTAAGCTTCAGCACCTTCCATTTGTTGTTAAGTGAGTCTCTGATATCAGCTTGACATCAATTTGTTGGTTCTTGAGGAAGTATTATATCCATAAAAGCTATGGATTTAATAAAAATGACCCCTATCGTTATTTCACTCATGGAAGAAAGTATGAGCAAAAAATCTAAATAAAATGATTTTTGTTTTAAATCGTTTATTCTTATCACAAGAAATGCGCTATTGTGGTAACAGCAAAATTATTATGTCAGTTTAAAGTTGCAGCAATTTTTAACTTCTTACCTGATTAATATTTCACATACAAACTTTAAAAGCTTTAGACCATAATATTTCTATTAAATTAATGTTGGCAAAAAATTAGAGAAAAAGGAGTTGTACGTATGAATTTAGACTCAGTAACCTATTTAAAAATCCTTACAAGTCCTTTAGACGAATTTTCATATTTTTGTCTTTGCTATCTCTGAAATTCCCTACATGTACAAGTGTTTTTGTTAATATTTGATTGTGTCTGCATCTTGGGTTCACATTTCAAGTTTAAGTGTTTTATTGTTTAGCATCTCATTTTACTGATGCAAGAAGAGAAAATCATTAGGAATTATATTGTAATTTTGGTGGATAAACAGTGTAAAGTACGTGACCTAATATCCAGCAATAAAAGAATTTATATTCATTTTCCTTTTCTAATTTTTTGTTTTTTCTCTTTGCCTTTGTATCTTAATCTGTCTGTCTGTTTGTAGCTTTTCTCTTTGTCCCCAACAGCAAGTGACAACATCATCTTTATGCTTCAATAATCGTAAACAAATTATATTTTTACAGATAAAATCTCTGATTTATGACATTTGCAAATGGTTTTTCAAATAAAAATATCAAAATCCCATTTAAGTGCAGCTACAAAATAATTTCAAACCATAAAACTATTAAGAAAGCATAAAGAACTGCTTATTTGAAGTACAGATACATTTTATAGTGTAGCAAATGAGGAACTCTGATCATTTTTATACCCTCCGCTATAGTATAAAGGTAGGTTTTTATATAAGTTTGTCATTTCTACAATATTCATTTAATATATTAAATTGTGAATCCTCCCACATTGGGATATCTATTTAAAGATATCTGTCTGACCGATCATGTTGAAATTGGTTTTCTGAGGATCCTAGATAAGATGTGCAAATTCTTAGTAAACTAGTCTATCAGCTATGGTATTGAAAAATTGGTGATTTAAAATCTGGTAAATCGTTCTATAAATAGTAAAGGATGCTTCGGTGGAGTAGTAGGTACTGTGTTAGTCTATCAATCTGTGGTTGTGGGTACGATTCCCACAACTGGCAGGAAGACCAAGAAGGAGCTTTGATATAATCTGAGTGTCTACAAATGTTTAACTGGCTAGGTGGCAGGTCACGAACTCTGAAGTAACGAGTGATTTTTTAAGAGCTTGAGAACTTTTTTTTTAAAAAAAACGCATAAAATTCTCATCGGTTCTTTATTTGAAACGTTAGATTGGTCCATGACATTTACTTTTTGAAGATAATTTCATTTAAATGTTGACCGCAGCTGCGTCTTAGGTGGTCCATTCGGAAAGTCCAATTTTGGGCAACTTTTTCGAGCATTTCGGCCGGAATAGCCCGAATTTCTTCGGAAATGTTGTCTTCCAAAGCTGGAATAGTTGCTGGCTTATTTCTGTAGACTTTAGACTTGACGTAGCCCCACAAAAAATAGTCTAAAGGCGTCAAATCGCATGATCTTGGTGGCCAACTTACCGGTCCATTTCTTGAGATGAATTGTTCTCCGAAGTTTTCCCTCAAAATGGCCATAGAATCGCGAGCTGTGTGGCATGTAGCGCCATCTTGTTGAAACCATATGTCAACCAAGTTCAGTTGTTCCATTTTTGGCAACAAAAAGTTTGTTAGCATCGAACGATAGCGATCGCCATTCACCGTAACGTTGCGTCCAACAGCATCTTTGAAAAAATACGGTCCAATGATTCCACCAGCGTACAAACCACACCAAACAGTGCATTTTTCGGGATGCATGGGCAGTTCTTGAACGGCTTCTGGTTGCTCTTCACTCCAAATGCGGCAATTTTGCTTATTTACGTAGCCATTCAACCAGAAATGAGCCTCATCGCTGAACAAAATTTGTCACATTTGAACATTTCGAACCGAACACTGATTTTGGTAATAAAATTCAATGATTTGCAAGCGTTGCTCGTTAGTAAGTCTATTCATGATGAAATGTCAAAGCATACTGAGCATCTTTCTCTTTGGCACCATGTCTGAAATCTCACGTGATCTGTCAAATACTAATGCATGAAAATCCTAACCTGAAAAAAATCACCCATTATTACCTGGCCAAGTTAAAAATCGAGGTAAAGCCCATTCACACTATAATACTGAGTATTATTTATTATGAGAAAGTGTGATAGTGTAAAAGGAATATGTTATGAAATTGTAAAATAATACAGAAAGTAATTTGACATATTTTTTCTTTGTCTTGCACCTGCCTAAAATTTTCATACCGCCTACGTATGTACTTTGTCTCTGACATGTCCAGAAATTGTTGAATGTACGTATTATTTTTTTTAATTTGTTGTTTTATTAAGCGAAAACTTGAACGGCCAAACATACTTAAGTTGCGGCTCCTCTGCCTTCCACATTATATTGCTCAGCCGCCCAAGTTCAATGTCTCGTCTCGGCTTATTCTTTACTCATATTTTTCATTCTGCTCGAAGTGTGATAATGTAAAAACGAAATGTTATGTTATGTTAGATTCTTTGACAATCACAACAATTCTTAATACTCAGTATTATAGTGTGTGTACGGGCTTAAGACGAACTTGCAGACTGTGCCTGGAAAAAGGCACATAAAAACGCTTTGGACCACGGCAGACACATATTATATGGAGATGCTGTGGGGACCTTAGCCTTAAGCAAATGTTATCAATTAACATAGTTACCGTGGTGAGGAAGAATGTCGACATGTATCAGTCGCCAGTCTGAAATCACTACAGTCGAGAGTAAAAGGTTAGTGACAGCAGAAAACTCAATGAAGACAAGGTAATCGTAAATTTCCAGTCGGATACCAGAAATCATTAAGGAACGAACGAATGGGGCCTAAAAGAGACCTATGAAGTTAGTAATATGCTTTGGAATCCCCCTAGAAAATACCAAAAAGATATGGTCTCTACGTCTTTTTTCTTACGTTTTTCCGATATTGAGGTAATTTTCTTTGTTACTATTTTTGTTGCTTTGTTGTATTTAAACCCGAAATTGCAGAAAAAAATTTAGATTACCTGAAAATGGGAATATCACTAAACAATTAAAATTTCACCAAAATTTCACATTTTCACCAACATTTCACTAAAATATAAATTTTATTTATTCTTGTTGTTTCGATCAAAAACTTTCTATCTCATTAAAAACCGAAAATAGCAAAAAAAAACAGAAAACTATCAATTCATCATAACATCACTATGGTGAAGGGTATATAAAATTCTTCATGGCCTAATATAGCACTATTAATTGTTTTATTTAAATCGCAATGCATACACACTTAAAATATGATTAAAGACAGTTTTTCTATAGTCCTGACATTTTAAAATTTAATATTTATAAACATATAAATATTAAACATATAAAATAACATTTTTTATTGAAATATGGTTCAAATCAAAGCTTGTACCGTCAGAATAATTTAATAAGTACGCAAAGTTTTGGTAGAATCAATTAAAAATACTTATTTAAAAAGCTTATTTATATTTAAAGGCAGTGATTCCGCTCACTTTTATTATGGCATATATATTGCGATTTAAGTATGCATGTGAAATTTGAGCACGATCGGAAACTAGAAAGTAAATAAAATTTAGATTAAAAATTATCAGAAATTTATTTATCAAAAATTTTTTATGTTTTCATAAAGTCTATGACGGAATTTAGACGATGATTTGAAAACAGGTATTTTTTTGCACACAAACAATTGATACCATTCTCTCTGCCCTGAACATAAAACATATTTTTAAATCATCGTCTAAATCCGTCTATATTTTTAATGTTAATTCAAATGAAAAACATTAAAAATTAAGAAAATAAATGTGAGCTTTTTTCTACAAACTGTAAACACACAAGTGTCAAAACTGTCATTCATTTTCTTCTTATATTTCTTTTCAATACAATTGTGTCTGCTTGAAAGTCAATGAAGGCCAGGAGAAGAAAAACAATAAACAAACAAGTTTTCCTCTCATTAAAATTCAACACATACAATAAAGTATTTTATTAAATCAACAACAAGGATATACATATGTACATATCAAACAAATGGGAATGTACCATGTAAAATCATGCCAACCCAGCAAACACATATTCAAACGATTCAACTATTTTTTTTAATGAGTGTAATTGTTAAATATTTTTTAAAGGTATATAAAGGTTTGATTTTAGTATTTGAACATTAATTAATTTGTGATAGTGGTATTTCTTATACAAAATTATTAATAAATAAATCAGATGCGGTATTCACAATTTGTGCAGATAGCCACCTTTTAATAGTCTTTAATTTCGCAAAAAAAATTAATTAGCTCTGGTTTTTAGATAAACCATTATAACAAAAATGAGGGAGGTTGCTTCACATACGGGTATGTATGAGCATATCTCGAAAACAGTATCTCTGATTAAATTTCACATTTAAAAAATTACTGAGATAAAGGTTTGATAAAATTGTATATTAAATACAATTCTCAATTTGAGAAGAATTCGTTGACTTGTTGAAAACGCTAAAGTTTTCTAATTATTATCACATACTTAAGGAAGAGTTCGATTTCAAAATCCTTCCTAATTTGAGATCAATCTTGTACGTTTGCTAGGTACATTCGAGAGTATCCATTTAATCGAGTTTTGGTTTTATTCGAGCAAACATTTATTCGATTTTTCAATTTTAAATGACTCGATTTAATAGCGTATATTTAAAAAAAATTTGTAACGTAGTTTTGTCGTAGGCTGAGGTAGCTTAGTCTCGTCCAGGGTCTACTTACGGATCCACAAACCCAACTCGTTCGCAGGTTCGGGTTACTGGTTCAATCCGTAGATTCGGGATACTACTAGTTCGGGTGATACTAGTACGGGTAGATTCGGGATACAACTAGTTCGCAGGTTCGGGTTACTTAATCTAGGTTCGTAAATACGTACAATGGTTCTTATTGTTAAATTTCTACAATAATACATAGTTTGCTTACACTAGGGAACAGTCAGCCGAAGCCGCTGTGGGAACAGTCAGTCCGAAGACCGCTCTGGGAACAGTCAACCCAAGTCGCTGTGGGAACAGTCAGTCCGAAGACCGCTGTGGGAACAGTCAGCCTAAGCCACTGTGGGAACAGTCAGTCTAAAGACCGCTGTGGGAACAGTCAACCGAGATCGCTGTGGGTACAGTCAGCCGAACCCGCTGTGGGAACAGTCAGTCCGAAGACCGCTGTGGGAACAGTCAACCGAAGTCGCTGTGGGAACAGTCAGCCGAAGCCGCTGTGGGAACAGTCAGCCGAAGCCGCTGTATACAAAATGTATCACACCTGACCGAAGTCAGATGTATCTGAAAAATCAACTTGCTTATCTGGATAAACCAGCCGGCTCTTCTTCTATTATACGAGTGTAGCGTATAACATCCGAGACTTTTAGATATTCCAAGTGGCCGTCCTGTGGGGGATTGCAACATGCCGGTTGACTGTCAATCTTTAACACTTATACTTATTTTAAAATAAACTAAATGAGAATTATAATATTGCTGGTATACTTTTTACATTTTAGTTGTGTTTACACGTCAATTATGGTTACTATTACACGTTATTTTACAAATATATAAAAATAATACAAGAAAGAATGTATTTCTAAGAATATGTACGCGGGGATAATTTATATTATTGTCACGTTACAAATTATCCAATAAGATTGATTAATAATATTGTATTAATGACAACTTGTAGATGATTTTTTAGTGCCTCGATAGACCGATTGGGAGCGCGCTAGTCTGTAAGTCAAGAGGTTGTGGGTTCGATTGCCGCCAAAGGCTCTTGATGTTTTCGTAGAGGTAGTGTTCTTTAAAAAAAAAATATTGATTTCAGTTGGAAAATTATTTTCATTTGATATTTTCATTTCTTGATACGCAGAAAAAAATTTGAGCATAAATAATATAAACTGATTTTATATGTAACTACTCGGCTATATATACTAATAATATGCTATACGTCTGGGGGTTGTGGGTTCTATTCCCGAAAAGTGTCACTACAACGGATGAAGGTCTTCGTTAGTATGCTCGATAATTCTAAAACAAAAACATGAATTATTTCATAAATAGTATGATTTTATCGTTAAGCAGAAAAGGTAACGAACATGTTTTAAACATAACATTTTTCACTTACACTTCAAACACACTTATGTAAATATTTTAGACACTTACATGGACATGTAAGGAAGCCTTGTAGTAAGAGGAATTCTGAATCATGCTTTAACTGATACTTCAACACAAGACAGTTTACAGTTTATGTATTAAGCTAAACTATACTCTACTTAGAAGATTTGAATTATGAAAAAAAGTAATATTCGACTTGTAAAAAAACTCATGGGTTATATGTAGTTATTATTTTTTCTCTGTATGTTTATTTTTAAACGAACAAATAACAATGAAAAAATTTAAGATCTTAATAGTAAACTTATTGTAGTGGATTTCTCGATTAACCGATATGCTTTTACGAGTTATGTTTTGATCGAAATTTGCAATTTTTCTTACTCCTACAATTATTCTACTTAAAATGCTACGATTAATCGAACGATGATTGATCGTGTGGATACTCTAGTACATTTTCAAACAAATATATATGTTTTGGAAATTTATGTATGTATCGTTCCTCTTTTATATGATTTTATATGATGTGAGTAAAAACTAGTAAAATACTTGCAGGGAAAATGAAAAAATGTTTAAAAATTGCATATACACCCAATTCTGTTTTTACACGGTCTTTTTTACACGGTTTGAAAATAAAAAAAATATTTTTTTACACGATTTTATTCCATTTAACACGATTCAAAATCTTTTGAGCTTAGATTTTATTTGTAAAATTTAAGTTTTGCGAATTATTTTCATATCAAAAATTTAGAGAAATTCCCTTCTTGAAATTTTAGATCGCCTTCGAAATGGAGTATGCTCAACATTTCTTAGCAAAATGTTCGGTTTAACGAAGCTACAGTAAGAACTATGAAACAATTATAATTCAATTAGGCAATCGTTGATTTCTGGAACGAAACTATCTGTTAAGTCTTCCTCATACACTAAAGATGCAAATACACATTATATGTAAAAATAAACATGATTTCTTGTTCTTAAAAAAGTTCTCGTTTTTCACTAATTTTAATAGGTTTTATAGATAAGGGACCAATCACCTATTTTTGGATATGATCAATGACTTTTTTTACACGTTTTTTTTACACGGGTTTTTACCGTGTAAAAACAGAATTAGGTGTACTCGTATACGACTACACTATCATACGGCTATTTTAATCTGTGCGTGCGAGTGTGTTTGTAACTATTTAAAATTGTATCAAGCCTCACGCACACACACGTACCGAGAGGGAATTTATAAATAACAAATTTAACAACAATCTCAACAATGTAACACTAAAACTTACAATAAAGTGTTTTTAATTCATGTTAAGCGATGTACGAGTCTTCACGCACGAAGAGTTGATTTCAAATAAATTAAAAATTTGCCAACTGTTTGTACGAATCAAAATGATCGCAGTGGTATACGAAATTTTAAAACAAACGGTTATATATTGTTTTTATTTTCAGTCAATTTAAAAGAACAAAAAACATTAATTAAAAAACATTATACGAGATAAACTCTTTTTTGAAATATTATTTTAATGTCTAAGAAAATTTAAGAAAATGGGCTAATTGGATCCATTGCACAGTGGTGGATTGGCAAAAGACATGGAAGTAAATCTGTTGTTTGTAACGGCTTTACTGATAGCATTAAAACTATATAACCATAGCAGAGGTGTAGTTAGGGTTGCCAGATACCAAAAGTCAAATAACTGGACAATCGAAAAATTAACCTGGATTTTGAAAAATTACCTGGACAATTTCTCAAAAATGCGAAATTTTATTCAAATTTTCCTTTAGAAAATTAATAAATCTGGAGTGTCCTACACTCAACTTTACCATACCGCATGGAAACAGATATTTTTATGGATATATTTCATAAAGAATAAAAGTTCAAGGTATATTCGAATCGAAAAAATAATTATTTTCAGTTTGGCAAGTAAATTATTGTGTTTTTATTTGCAAATCTAGTAACACTTTTGCCTTAGCTGTAAACAAAACTGTTTGAAAATTGTTGCTTCTTTCATTAAAATTTACTCTTATTAATATTTAAGCCTTTAATAGGTCGAAGGACCTATTGTGAGTGTAGATGATTAGATCGAAGGACCTATTGTAAGTGCAGTTTATTTAAAATACTAAAATACCTTCCACAAAAAGTATTGATAATTGGTGTGGAAAAAACAAATTTAAATTGGAAAGAATATCTTTCGGCAAACTATCAAAGGCTTCTCGCAGGCAGCATAAGTCAGTGTACAACATGTCGCTGTCAATTACATTTGATATTTCTAAAACTTTTAGAAGCTATGATAAGTTATTCCATGATAAAAGAGATTGTTTTAAATTTAAAACGGAAATTTTGTTGGAAAGTGACTCATCTCCGAAAACATATCGTTGCTCCAAGTAATTAACAAAAATTTTTCAAAATTAAAAAATTATTTTTTAACTGGACAAATTGTATTTCAGCTTTCTTGACTTGATAACTGGAATCTGACGATTCCACTGGACAGCCCAAGACATTCCAAGCCGTCTGGCAACCCTATGATTACGCCGGAATGTCTTAAAATTGAACACCTTGGGTGTATACAGAATTTTTTTATTTAGATTCAGTTTAAACGATTTAAAATCTGGCAAACGCTCTAGTCGAGCCTTATTATTTTCTCTACTTGGAACTATAGGAAATTTTACCCATTTTTTTTTGCCAAAAGTTAAAATCAAAATTTTTGCTAAGTGTATTTTTTTTTTGCTTTAGTATAAAAAAAAACAATAACAAAGTAAACATCTCTTTAAATTTTTCGAAAGAATTGACTGACTGTTACTTTATCACATGTTTTGCTTGCGATTTGTTAATTAGTTATCAAAAAACGACTGAGTGCAGTACATTTTGTAATAGTTTGTAATTAAAGTTTTCATAATAATAATTTATAATTTGCAAAAACTAAATAATGGAAAATAATATCGTACTTTAATGATTTATAGTGAAACGTTGGTAAACTCGTCTATTAGATCGTTTAAATTGGAAAAATTAAAGTGACCTTAAGATGAACTTATAGAATTATGAATTGGAATTTTATTTAGACTTCCAACAAAATGCTAGCACATGCTAGCCATAAAACCATAATATTTCTCTATCACAATCAATTACCTTCCGGATTTAATAAATTTCAACCCCGAATATCTGCAAAATTTAAAAAAAACGCATTTTTCCAATTGACTACTGCGTGTCAAATTCAGAGTTATTCAATACATAGCGAGAGCAACACAAGAAATATTACAAAAGAGCCGCTAATTGTGCCCATTTCTTTTCATACATTGGTAAGAGTGATTGTTCCGATAACCTTAAACAATATATAAAGGAGCGGTCAGGAAAATGTTGTTCAAATATGAAATGGCATAAAAATTTGTAGGAGTTTCAAAGTTTTTACTACGATAAGAAAACCAGAAACGCGCTCTGCCTTCACTAAATATAAGCCTGTACGGCCGCAATTAGCTTGTTGCCAAAAATCTGCGAGAACAAAAAGACGAGTTGCAGCAGAAATCTCTAAAGATCAAAATAATGAAGTTGAACCCCTAGTACTTGCTGCATCTGCGGCTGCTCGTAAATCTAACCAATTAGATTTAGCAGTGGTTTTGAAAGAGATTGAAAGAGAGCGGCACCAACTAAGCTATCTGCTGATGAAGGACTAGCCTTTCTTTTAGAAAGCAACTTTTCAAAAGAGCAATACTGCGCTATAAGAAATGGGTACAAAATAAGTAATTCAAATATATATCTTATATATATAAAAAAAGTTGCATTGTGTTAGAAATTGATGTTCTCTGGAATGCGTGAACCGATTTTTATATATGAAAGTTGACGTCAATACCATTGTTTTTATGTATAAACGGTCTCTGTATGTGTATTGGTTCATGAGTTATAGCCGGAATAGTTGGCGTGGTACCGCCCATACATAGTAAAAAATTATTATCGTGTTCCTGGCGAACTGCAATAGATAGCGCCTTGAAACTTTGCCAGAGTAGCCTTTGTGCTAAGGCGCATAGTCTGCCAAAATACAGAATGAATTGGGACAGTGGGCGTGGTACCTCTCATACAAAGTGAAAAATAATTATTGTGTATATAGAGAACTATAATAGGTATGGTCTTCAAAGTGGGTACAAGTAAACCATGCTGATACTCTAGAAAAACATAGGTTGATTTGGGACAGTGAGCGTGGTACCCCCCATACAAAGTAAAAAATTATTATCCTGTATCTAGAGAACTGCAATAGGTAGCGCCTTGGAATTTCGTATCAGTAACCCCCATATTAAGATACATTGTGTAGAGAAACACAGACTGAATTTGATTGGAGGGCGTGGTACCTCCTATACAAAGTGAAAAATTATTATCGCGTACCAAGAGAACTACATTAGGTATAGTCTTGAAACTTTGGACAAGTAACCTTCATACTAATGTAAATAGTCTAGCAAAATACAGACTGGATAAGAATACTGGCAGTGGCACATCCCATTGAAAGTAAAAAATTGTTATCGTGTTAATCGTATATCTAGCAAAAAACAGGTTGGATGGGAACATTTTTGACTTGAGAATAGCGTGCGTTTTCGCGGTAAAATTTGGTCGTACTTTTCTTCCAAGTGTTTATTGTATTTTTTGTGGATGGGTGTAGCGACGCGCTCCGGGGATAGCTAGTACTCTATACAAAGATCTTACATGTAGTAAATATAAATGCAGACCAGACGCCGTAATGGTTACTGAGAGTTTAGCGAAAGTTTCATTGGAATCATTTTAAAACATAACTTTGTTTGTTACTTCTTTAAATTGGTAAGCTAAATTTCTACTGCTATCTTTGAAAGTTAGAGTAGACTCGAAAAAAATTTTGTAAAAAAACCTATAACCCTTGGAACTAATTCTAAGTTAATTTTTTAGTTAACTTTACTAGCGTTTTCGTTGAGTGTGTGGGAAACATTAAGGATCCCTCCCTCCCTCTTAATGGTCTTCCAAACGTCATGTAAAATCTAAAATCATTCAAGTTTGTCCTGCCGTTTGGCTGTAATTAATTTTGGCCAAAAAAAGGGGTAAAATTTCCTATAGTGCATGGGTTATATTTTATGGGTTATATTTTATAATTTACGATATATAAATTTCTGTTTACTTTTTTTTAATATAAAGTCATGTATAAAAAATAAAATATAAAAAATAAAAAAACTGGAAAATCAATTTTTTTGAAAATTTAAAAAACTTTTTTGGAACACATCAATCGAACTTAATATTTTATTTAATTTTTCTATTTACTGTATAAGTGTCTATATAATTTTAAAATTTTATTGGAAATCTTTGATAGCAAAAAAATAAAAACATTTTGTACACTTTTTTTGCAAAAAGTCTTCTACAAATTTATATACCATTAAAAATTTTATTACCAATTCCGTAAACATTGATATGTATGTTCAGCATTTAATATCAAAAGTAAAAAACGTTTTTAATTATTCATACAATTTAGAGCATCGTGGCCGTCCTCATAAACGCAGAGAAAAAACATGGTTATCGTATGGTCACAAGAACCATCCTATGTTCTCTGTAACAATTTATGGTTGCGACGAACAATTAGCTATTTTAATCATTACTATGGTCACGACAAATTAGTTTTTGTTACTATTTGATCATTAAATGGTTACTACACCCAAAAATGCAACATGGTAGGTTTGAACTATACAATTTTTAAACCACAACCAAAGTTTTATTAGTATTTCAAAATAATATTGTATTTATAATCATAATATATTATTAGTAAACAAATTATGATAAGTTTGCTAGTGCGAAACCACAGTATGACCAAAAACAAACAAATAATGTTTGTTTTTTTTAAGTTTTGTGTTTAGATTTGTAAAATTATTAAAATCTAAGAATTGATTTGTTATGGGTTAAAAAATAAACTCATAAATACTTTTGTGTTTTATTATAAGGTATGTTAATAAAAACAAATAAGGTATGTCTTTGTATTTATATTTCTCACTATATTTATTCAATTTATTTCATAATATAATTTTATATTTTAAGTTAGAAAACAATATGGTTTTAACATAACAATACTATAATTATGTTAATAATAACATAGTTTGACTACAACCATGTAATTCAATCATAATATGTTGCTCTTAGATTATAATTACCTCAACCATGTTTTTTCTTTACGTGTAGGCACTTTTAGGTCCAAATTCAAAACTTCAGCTCGAATAAATTTCCTCTGAATTTGGCTAGCCATTTAGAAACTGCAGTTTTATTTCCATTTGGGCTGATTCCGAAAATGAGTTTTTTCCCAGTTTTCTTTAAAATTAATCACCTCATTTTTATTCTTTCATGCCTTTAGAAAGAATTAAAGAACTCAAAAACTTATTTGAAAAATAAGATTTTGGCTTCTACAATGATGACTAAAATCAAAGTGTAGTATCTATTCATATCAGCTTGATAGATCCAGAAAGGAAAATATATTTATCATCTAATAGATCTTTCATTGGAGAAGAAAAAAAGCAGAAACTAAACTTGGCTTCCACCTGCATGACCATAACAATCTGCGGAAGACAGAGCAACCATGAAGCGTGTTAAATGGCTCAGTTTTATTACAAGGTCAACATATGTTAACTTCTTCACGGACAGCCAGAAAAGTTATAACAAAAACAATTAACGATAAATCTATACATGTTAGACAGTGCATTATCAGAGCGCCTGGATATGTTGGAGTAATTGGTAACCAAAGAGAACCCAAGAGGTGAAACGGCGTATAAACAGGACGGCAAAAAATACTAATTCAACCCGTCTCTTTCACACGTTGATTACTTTTCTTTTGTGTTATTTCGTAAACATTGGTTTTCTTTTGTGCTATTTTCTTATTAATTATTTTTTTATTAGTGTAAATGTGCGTAACTTTCATTAAATATATTTCTCAAGCTTATTTCACAACACCAAAGAGTTTTGATTGTTTGTTTTAATTATACTTTGTTGTTTAATTAATATTTTAGTGAACAAATTAACTTTTAAAGTACAAAGTTTTAAACAACGAACACGCTTTGAAGGAAAACTTTCAACATTTTTAGTTTTTGTTTTGTTTATTTTTCCGATGTTCGTATAAATTTGTTACTATATTTGTCTCTTTCTTGAAAAGCTTAGGAAAGTCTGATTATAGCCATTTTCATCAATCACTATTTACATCTCTGTGTACTTTGTGTTGGTAACGAAAGGTGAACTTTTTACAAAATAAATTAACAGAATTGCAGGAAGTTAACTTAGTCCCCTTTCATACCAGTCAAGTCTGACTCGTCAAGTATTTTTATATTTTCTTTTCAACCTGCATTCGTTTTCACACATGAATACATTGTCTTATCAATTTGCACCAAAGAAAAACGAAAAATTGACTGTACGGTGAAGTATTTACATCTTTTCATTCTCACTTCCCTCTTCGTCCAAAAACTCATGACTTGACGAGTCAAACTTGACTGGTATGAAAGGTGACTTAGCGCCTAATTACATTACGTAACTTTTGTGGCTGAAATCTTTTTCTTTTCTTCCTTAAAATTTTATTTAACGATAAAAATATCGTTAAACTTGTACTGCAGCAATTTGTATTGATGTACACATTTGTTTACATTTTAAACTTCATAACCAGCGTTGTCATCTTTGAAATTTCAAAACGCACTAAAGTGGAGAAAAAAAAACGCACCATTTAAGAGAAAACGCACCAAGTTTTACAATTTCTTTTTTATTTAAAATCTTGAATGGATTAATTTTCCAAAAAAGTATAATATTTTTGTTTCAGTCTTAACAGTCTTAAAGTTAAAGGTTTAAAAAAAAAAACAAAATTAAATCATAAAACTTAACAAAAATAAAAAAACTAAAGAAATATGTTTGTATTCAGTTGTACTAGATAATACATTTTTTTTATTTCATATATTGCATACACAACTTTTTAAATAGAAATCAGCGATCATTCACAATATACATAGTTTAACAAAAAAAGTCTAATGTTGAGTCAATATTTTTCCATTGCATAAGATAAATCATTCGCCATCCGTTTTCAATACTAGACAATATTTCGATATCGGATGCAAATTGTACTGCTAATGACATGAAATCATTTTTGCAATGAGATAAAACATTTTTTACGTTTAAAACGTTAATTTTTTGTAAAATTTCAACATTAGAAGGCAGTCTCTCCCGAATTAAATTTTCAACTAATTTTTTGGTGAATTTACAACAAGTTTTTAATATATCTTTCTTTGCTTCATTGCTTATTTTCTTTAATGCGCAAGCTTCTTCAAACTTAAAGCCCAAATAACAAATATCAAACGATGTATTGATATCACCTGTTAAAAATTCGAATTCAATGTCAGGCTCAGTGAGTTTGGATATCAACATTTTTAAGAGATTGTGCAAATCATCAAATAATTTAGTCTGGTCGGCATTTTTTGATTCAAATGCGAGATTAACACGTTGCACCTCTTTGTAAATATCGGATAAATATACTAAGTAAACATAATTAATATCATCATTGTATATATTTTTTAGTTGCTTAGATACAAAATATTGTTGAGATGTTGGAAATGTATTAAATGGAACTCTTTATCAGTATTATCAGGATACTCATTATCAGTATTTATTAATTGATATATTTGTTCGCAGGTCTTTTGCCTAACAGCTGAATGGGAAAACCAATGTGTTTTGTAGGGATAGCAAATTCCTTACAGTGAGATGTTTCTTTTTTTTAACATAACACAAATTAATACAACAACAATATCGTTTTACTTTGTGCATATGATTTGGTATGTCTTAAACATCATTACTAGTTGTTCTTATTATGGTCTGTAAAAATAACTATGAATATTAAAAAAAAGCACCAAAATTTAAAAAAAGCGCACCACGCACCAACTGGTGTAATTATCGCACAAACAAATTTAAAAAGCACCCAAAATGGTGCAAAACGCACCAAGTTGACAACGCTGTTCATAATTAAAACAACGAATGAGAGCACAAAGCGAATTTATAAAGTACATGCATGTATGTATGTACCCCTTTTAATTCCTCTCTCCCTTCTCGCCTAATAAGTAAGTATTGCAGCAACAAAAGTTGCATAATGTAAAAGGGGACAAAACAATCATACAGTTTACAGAGTAGTATTATATAGTTTAGAAATACCAATTCACAGAATTTGAGACGCCACTATCTATCAGCTATCTAGTGTAGACTAAGGGATGGATTAACTGCATATATTTGTTGCTGTTGTTCAGTAATAAATGGAAATTTTTGTAAAGGATGATACATAGACAGCCCAGTAAAACTAGAATCAAAATTTTTTTCAGCTTCTATTTGCCTTAGCTGAACATGTTCTGAATACGAAGAACTACAAAGGGTTTTGTTTTACTTTGCGAGGCTTTGCCTTTTTACATCTTTTGATTTAAATACTGAACATTACTTAATTTAAATAAAGATTAAAAATAAAATTTTAACAAAAATTAACTTGTAGTAAACCTTAAGTAAACTGTAAAACAGCAGCTATGGCAGCACTAGATGGAGATTCAATTCTAACATTGTTAATCGTAGAAAATATAACCAAAATTTACCTTATTTTCATTGAAAGATCGGGCAATATATAATAATCACATATTTATGGATTGTGTACCGAGAACCTCTCAGGACCTCAGGAGTTCCTTTAGAGATTAACCCTTAGAGGTGACCATCTCTTTCTGTAAAACTCGGAAATTCATTTAAAGAATATTTTTGCCACCTCTTGCGAGAACTTTTCCATCCTCATCCTGAATTCGCCGGACTTAATTAAGCCAACCTTCTAGTTGAGATAAGATCTGACTAGGAATGTGTTACCATCTAGGAACGTTGAACCATCGACAATACACTCAGTTACTACGACCTAAACCCTTGCACATGCCAGCCCACGGCATGCAACAAAGACTTGTAACAACACAACTGTCTGATGCTAGTGAAAATTGAGTGCGCTTTAACTGGCTAGCTGTTTGGTTGCGAGTTGGTAACACTTCGTGCAGCGAATATTTTAAATTTATTGTTGGTTCTTTAATACTAAACGAAAAACTATTATCATTCATATTTCTCTAAAGAAATCGTGGTTTTATATTAAAACATTCAATTAGCTGTGGTTTCTTAATGCCAGTAATCAAATTATTAATGCTTTAGTTTATTTGGCTTGAATGTACTATAAATTAAAATAAATCAGTCAAGTATAAGTTAGACTTACACACGTAGGGTCCTTACTATGTTCAGTACAACTATAATAATTCAAGTTGTTCATTTTTCATATCTTGTGGGACACTTTTTAATTGTAAAAATAAAGTCATATTCGCGAATATTGCATCATTATTGGAACACCCTTTCAATTTTAGTAATTGTTGTTATAGCGGCCATGGTAATACACTTTTTATAAAAATATCAGGAGCCTACCTATTGCGTTTCAAAAAATAACGTAATATACGTGAAAAACATGTCACTAACGGCACACCTTTTAATTTTTAGTAATTGTTCTAGCGGCCGAAGTAACACATCCACTATTAACATTTCAAGAGTCTACCTATTACTGTTAAAGAAATAAGGATATTTACGTACAAATCATGCCACTGTCGGAACACCCTTTAATTTTTAGGTTTAATTTTTATATTTGTTTACAAAGCGAACATAGAATTAATTACTGTCTGCAAATTTTGACTAGTTGCCTCCTACAGCTCAAGATATAAAGACATAAATGCAAATAACACGACACTTTCGGAACACCATATAAGTTTTAGTATTTGCTGCTATAGCGGCCACAATTATATACCTTCTGTGAAAATGTCAAGAGTCTACCTATTATGGTTCACATCTTAGGCCATATACATGCAAATCACGTCACTATCGAAACACCCTTTAATTTTAGGATTTATTTTTCATATTTGTTTATATAGCGAACTAAGGTTTAATTACTGTTTCTAAACTTTAAGTGTATGCCTCCTACAGTTCAAGAAATAAACACATATACCTGAATAACACGTCTGTAATGGAACACCCTATTAGTTTTAGTATTTGTTGCTATAGCGGCAACAGTTATACATCTTCTGTGAAAATTTCAAAGAGTCTAGCTATTACCGTTCCAGAGATAAAAGGTGAAAACAATAGGGTTACGTTTTTACCCTTTGGGTACGGTAACCTAAAAAAGGGTTTGAAATTTTGATATACTCTCTGGTACATATGAACTTCCTAGGAATGATTCTTAACACCGTTTAAGTAGCGCTTAGGTAGATGCAAAAGTGAAAAATTTCCCGAAAAATTTTTAACGGTGTTAAGAATCATTCCTAGGAAGTTCATATGTTCTAGAAAGTTGTTTATTGAGATCTTAGGTTAATTTTTGTAGTTGATCGTTTCCTTGAATTTTGAACGGGTTGCTACCTATGGACCTGAACAGGGGAAAAAAGGTAAAATAAATTGAATTTTTTAAAGTTTTTTGCGATTTTGGCCTTGAAGATGAAGTTTTTTTGATTTTATATGTTAACAATTTTTGTTCTTTATGACAAGAGCTACAACTTTGACTCAGAGAGTATATCAAAATTTCAAACGGTTTGCATAATATGAACTTGAGTAAATGATAATTTTTTTGCAAAAATGACATCGAGGCCCCAAATCTTTGAGGGCCCATAAAAAAAACCTGGAGGACTTTGGGCAAAACTGGGAGACAGGGGTCTTTTTTTTTTGGTCTTTTATCACGTAGTGGTGTCCGTATATGGTTATTTTTTTCCGTGTTGCACTGTGTTATTCTATTGAAAATATGAAAAATTATTTCTAAACTAAATATTTGGATCATTGAACAAATTAATTACTTTGTAATGCAGAAAAGCAAAACATTTGAATCTATAATTTATTTTTCCCAAAACAACAATGAAACGGAAATAAATCAATAAACAATTTCTGCTGTTAAACAATTTCTGAATCTGTGTTTTGTCATAGAAACTCATACGAATAAGTATTCTATTCTAAGAACTTCAAAAATCATTCAGATGGAAAATAAAATCGTACTAGAGCTTTAACAAAAATTATAATTTTTTATTTAAATGAACAAACAAGTCTCTACTCACAAGGAAAAACGTATGTATGTATGTATGCAAGTCTTTTTCTTATTTTAACATACATACGTACGTACACACGAGTAGTATAATACAAGTATATAGAGCAAATCTGTATTAAAATGATTTTCCTTCGACTTGTTATACAACAAAAAAACGGTAAAACAAAATATTTTTCTTTATGCCTCATCATTTTTTATTCTCTGTCTGATTATTGTGTAGAAATTTAGCAAATATTTTTACACGTATGAATTTGTGATCTCATTAATTTATCACATCCAAAGCTTATCTAGGTTGATTTTATCTATTTTACTGTCACTATTTCTTAGAAGCAAACAGTTTTGTCCTTTTTTATTTGCCTTCCAGAGTTTTGTATCTCACTTCCGCATTACCAAAAGGTTATTATTTTACTAGGACCCATTATTATCACTTGACAATAGCTTAAGTTAGAATTTTATTCGAGCGATAAGTAGTTTTTCGTTATTTTAAGTAACTTACAAATAATCTTTAACTAGCACGTGCTTTAAAGGCAAGTTATAGTAACGAGCCTTTCCCTCGCTTTTTTAATGAAAAACTACTTATCGCTCCGATAAAATCCTAACTTTAGCTATTGTCAAGTTATAATAATGGGCCTAAGTGTACCATGCTACAGGGGTTTTTTGAG
Organism: Phasia obesa; assembly: GCA_949628195.1. Taxonomy (NCBI): domain Eukaryota; kingdom Metazoa; phylum Arthropoda; class Insecta; order Diptera; family Tachinidae; genus Phasia; species Phasia obesa. The sequence goes on from OX451215.1 coordinate 162,590,487, forward strand.
AGATACATATGTACAGTGGCAGAAAAAAATCTATATACCCCTGAATATACGTATTTCAATTCTGGAAAGCCCCAGGGACATATATAAAAGATATTTACATATATTAAATGATAACATTATAGGATTAAAAAATAAAAACGTAATAATAATCTATCTATCTATCCATCTATATATATATATATATATATATATTATATATATATATATATATATATATATATATATATATATATATATATATATATAATATATATATATATATATATATATATATATATATATATATATATATATATTATATATATATATATATATATATATATATATATATATATATATATATATATATATATATAAAACAAGATGTGTGTATGTAAGTAACGTATGGACTCCAAAACGGCTAGGCCGATTTTGATGAATTTTTTAGGGAATATTCAGGAGGATGACACTGTGCAGTCTGATTTTTGATTTTCGGTCTGCGAGCGGAGGGGCGTGGCAAAATCTAATTTTTATATTGCACCACCATCGATATAAACATATATTTCTTTTTTTGCTTTTTTATTTTATTTTTTTGAAAGTCGTTCTCATGTCTTTCAAAACGAGATATCAAACTCTTAAATCGGTTATGCAGTTCCGAAGATATTTACAAAAAACCTATGTTAATAATGATCCAATATCAAAATTATAAAACTTACGAAATGTTGCATTCAAAAATCCGAGTTTTCGGTTTATTTACAAAATATTTACATCATTCGATAAAGATATTTGTGAACGTGCAATTTTAGCACCAAAAAAATATGATGGCAACAAGCTCAATGACCAAATTCAATTGAAACTGCCCGTCAAATTAATCAGATACAAATCGATCAAACAGTAACGGATGAAGAACAAGCCGTCAATTATCTCACTGAATTTTTTAATTCATTCGAACCACCCGGAATGCCACCGCATGTACTAACATTAAAGGTTGGATCACCGGTAATTCTTATTCGCAACTTAAACGCACCAAAGCTATGCAACGGAATGTTTTTGACCATCAAAAACAAATTTAATTGAGGCAACAATCATCGGTGGCAGATTCAAAGGCGAAGACGTACTTATTTCACGAATTCCGATGAATTCCAACGATTTATCATTCCAATTCAAGCGGCTCCAATTCCCTTTGCGTCTTGCCATTGCTATTACCATCAACAAAGCACAAGGCCAATCATTGACTATTGCTGGCTTAATTTTGGAAAATTCTTGTTTTTCACGCGGCCAGTTGTATGTGGCTTGTTTCCGAGTTGGCACGCATTAAAATGTATACGTTTTTACACCAAATAAAAACATTGTCTATCCGGTGGCCTTAAGATGATTTGATTGAGCCCATATCTACACCATATGTAAGTTATTCTGTAAAAAAAAACTTTATTATAGGTATTCCATGGATTTTTATTTAAAGGCCGTAAATTCCGTTAAAAGCTCAATTTAAATCGTGTGGTAATACAACACAAATGTTTGCTTAGGGCCAGGAAAGCGGACCGGGTCAGCTAGTCTATCTATATAAAACAGGATGTGTGTGTGTATGTATGTAACGTATGGACTCCAAAACGGCTTGGCCGATTTTGATGAAATTTTCAGGGAATCTTCAGAATATTTAGGCGGGTGACACTGTGAAGTCTGATTTTTGATTTTTGGTCTCTTCAGTTCTAATGGGAGACAGTGAAATTGGCTTAAAAAAATGTTGAACTATTGCCTATATAATTTACTTCGAGTTACTATAACTTTTACTACCAACTGTGATACAGGTAATATCATGCTCTGGAGTAGCATATTAGCTGCTGGTGTGAACAATTTTGTATTTATTATGACCACGATGGGTTATTTTAATCTTCTTAAAGAAACGCATAAACAAATTGAGACTAAATACTGGCTGGTATTTTCAGCCAGCCAGCGATAGCAAGTACAATAGCTTATATATAATGGACCTTACCAAATGCATTATCCCCCTCAGTCACCGGGTTTAAATCCCATCGAGCACTAATGGCCAGGGACCGTAAATAACAGTTATCGTTTAAAAAAAATTATTTTATAACAGTTATTTTGAGAGTTAAATAAAAAAAATCCATCTAAACCAGTTATTTTCCAACGTAAAAATAAAAAATCAAATGAAAGTTTTAAAAAAAGAATTTTTAAAAGAAGTTTTAACAAAAGAAAAATAAAACTGTTTTAAGAGTTTTATTTTTTTTTGTTGAAAAAATTGTAAAAAATATGTAAATTGATAACCAACGCAATCACCTTGCAATTAAATTGAATAAATCTTCATTAAAATAATGTTTATTTTAATTTGTTGTTTGATTAACGACCTTCAGCGGATGTTTTCCCATTTTCGCCCGATTTTTCTTGAAAATTTATATTTTTTCCTTTTGGAGGAAGAAAGAAAGAAAGAAGTCAATAGTTTGTTCCCGCAACCCAAGGAAGCGTGGAAAGAGCATTATATGCTCTTAAAATGATATTGAGCGGCCTCATTTCAAATTTATCCACAAAAAAATTGTACAAATAAATAAAACGAGTTTTATTTTATGACGGCAAAATAAAATTCTTTTTTTAAAGCTTTCATTTGAGTTTTTTTTACGTTTAAAAATAACTATTAACTTTAGAGTTGAGTTCGATTTTTTAAGATCATCTAGATTCTGAAAGAGCTCGTCAATACAAATCTATTGATATATGACAGTATAGATCTCATAAAGAGTTTTTGAGTTAAATTTTTTTTTGATAACTGTTATTTACGGTCCCTGCTAATGGGACGAACTAGATCGCAGGATTAAAAAGAAATTATAAAAAATAAGCATGATCTAAAGAATTCACTAACTGATGAATGGAATCACGTTTTAGGAAAAGTTTTTATATTTTTATTGAAAAGTAGGCTGAAGGCGGTTTTAACGCATATTTGTATGTAAGCTTTTCTGTGCCTTAAAAAAATTTTTTTTTTTTTTGCTAATTTTGTTAATAATTGAATTGAACCTTGATTTTGTTATCCACTATTATTACCTGTTCATATTATTATAATTAACTAAGCTGCAATCCCAAGAAGAAGAGCGGCTTTTCATCTTGATGCCAGTTGTTCTAATCAGATCGAATCTTATCAGCGTCTTTAACTCAAAGTATATTTTACCAGCATCAAGAATGCACAAGGACGTCTGTTGAGCAATATAAATAGGTTAAAAAGAAATTTCTATATCTCGCTTATTTTTCTTAAAGTTGAGATAAATAGGGGGTATGTAGAGTTTTCTGTGCCACTGTATGTGTGTAAATTAAAAAACTATTAATGGCGTTTTCTTTTCTGACAAAAATGTTGCATATATTTTACACTTATTAAATTTTCGTGTTCTATTCAATAAAAAAATTTATAGTGTGAAAAAACATTATGTTCTTTTCTAAATATGTCGCACCAAAACCGGGTAAATGTGCTACATTTTTTACCCTCGACTTTTATTCAGGGTGAGATATTGCCCTTTTTATAATATTTTTTTTTTTCAATGAAAGCAAGAATTTTACTTTGAATTTAAATTTTTATGTGAATAATTATATTATTTTATACGTCACATAGACATAAATGTTAAATGTAAAATCAGTTTCAAGGCATATTAAACAAGGTGATAGCGTAAGGGAGAGGAAATTTGAGCAAAAAATTTTTTGAATTTGTTTATATGGATTTTGACAGTAAAATATATATTATTCTCTCTTAAAAAACCTGATTAATGTCAAACTCCATATAAAAAAAATTTAAAAAATTTCTCTTTAATATTAGCTCCGCCTTGTGCAGTCACCTGGTTAAATATGCCTTGATCAGTTTGTTTTTGTGTTCTTTTGAAATCAAAAAATGGTCACACTTTGCAAGGGCTGGGTGATCCAATAAAAGTACTACCTGTTAATAAGGCAGAATTGTTTTTCAGAAAAGAAAACGCCATAAAATTAAAAAATATTTCTATAAATAAATCTAGTCAGTGCTAGAAGAAAACTGTTTGATGCACGTTTGCTTTTATATATATAAGCAATATTCCTGCTTCTTAGTCGAAATTAAATACGATCATTCAGGATGTTTTTTTATCGAACTTACTCCATAGTAATCAATTTCAGTGAATTTAAAAATTGAGTCAATACCACGCTATTAATTAAATTAAAAAAAGTTGCGTTATTTTTTATTATTATAGAAAATTCCATCGAAAAATATTATTAAACGCAAAGAAAAAACATGGTTAAGGTAACCATAATCTAAGAAAAACATATTATGGTTGAATTATATCTTGTAGCCAAACCATAATTAAGTTAGAGCAATTTATTGTCTAACTAAATAAAAACATTATAGAACTTAACCAAAATTATGTTGAAGTTTTAAAATATCCAAATATAATACGACTTTAGTATAATATAATATGACCATATTATAGTATAATATGAGCATGTTGTAATGAAATTTTATTTTACTATAAAATGTAAATATAATATGGTTAAATTAAATAAATATAATAAGTATATGAATTTTATTTGCACTATTTTTAAATGAATTAAGTAATTATTTTGGCTTAAGTTCTTCAGTATAAAGAGATAAAGAAGAAATATCTGCTTGGTAGTATAATATGAAAAAAATTGTCTTTAGGGGTGCAAAACATTTTCGAAATGTTCTATCACCTATGAATTACAATATAAAAATTTAAATTTCTCATATCCTTTGATAAATGTGTTTAAATAGAAAATTAATTGAAACTTCCTTGTAGATAGATACGAAGAATGCTGATGACGGATGTAGCGATCCAGAAAATGCATTACATTCTGCTGGTGTCTAATTTTTCTTTATCACTTTATAATAAAGAATTTAAGCCTAAATAATTAATTAATTCATTTAAATATAATAAGATAAAATAGTATGTAATGTCAATTTCAATAGGCTCGTTTGTATAACAAGAGACACAATTATTTATTTGTTTATTGTCTAACCATTCAATATAAGAAAAGGCTTCATAAGAAATTATTTTTGAAACGTAAACCCGGACACAAAACTTCAAGAATAACTTTGGAACCAAAACATTATTTGTCATACTTTGGTTGCATACGAACAAACCTAATATATTTTGTTTTTCTACAACATTATTTTGGAATACTAATAAAACTTTGGTTGTCGTTTGAGTTTTAGCAAAAATTATATAATTTATGGCCATCATATTGCATTTTTTGGGTGAAGTAAACATTTAATGATCAAATGAATAAAATTTTCTTTTTGCCGAAACATTCCTAGCGATATACATATAAACGCAAACCTCTATCAATCCTTCTTTCTTTATCTTTATCTTTTTCTTTTTTCTCTACAGTTAAAACCAAGCAAACGATGCACGGAGGGACCAGAGCGGAAAATATCGATTTTCGAAAGCGCTGCTGGAGATTATCTTGTTTGGGATTCTTGTACTATATAAGCTAGAGGATCTAGAAGCAGTATGAATTTGTTCCCAGTTTCAAGGGTACTCCAATAAATTTAGGTCTACTTTCAGATTAATGGAGGTTTGACCAAATTACACACTTCTCTAAATGAGTGATATGGGGAGAAAAAAAATTATAAAAAAAAAATTTTTCCTGTTCTACGATGGTCAGCTATGTTACACATCCAGTCAAGCTGGGCAAAAAAAATTAGAGAACTTTAAAACAAGAATAATCATATTTAAAAGCACATAGTTTTAAACGTAAAAATAATATTTTTTTGTTTAATAGAAAATTGCATCATTTATATTCATATATATAAAAATAAAACTGGAGTGGCCTACACTCAACTTTACCATACCCAATGGAAACACATATTTTTATGAATATATTACATAAAGAATAAAAGTTCAAAGTATTTTCGAATCGAAAAATTGATTATTTTCGGTTTGAGGTGTTAAGTAAACTACCCCTTACTCCTTTCCGATTATGCCTAAAATTTATACAGCTCTTCATCTCCATAAACTAAAGAAACATACCTAATTTAATTTTGATGTGTCACACGGTATGAACTATAGAGCGTTTACAAAATTTGGGAGTAAGTAAAGTACCCCTTTCTCCTTCCCGATTATACCCAAAAACTCTACAGTTCTTCATCTCCATATACCAAAGGCACATACTAAATTTCATTTTAATATGTCCACAAAAATAGTGGCATACACACCCACCCACAGACATCATTGCGAAAATAGTCAAAATGGATTCAGTAGACCTCAAAACGTATAAATCCGTCAAAATCCCGACCTCGAATTGTTTCATGATTACAATACTTTACCTTATGCTACGTATGGTAAAGAAAAAATTAAATATTGCAACAAAATTTTAAAAATATCTGAAAATTTCGAAAAATTATGTTAAAAACACGCAAATTTGAGGGAAGGAACATTTTTAAGTAAAATGAAATGGCAAAAAATCTGCAATATGAAGAAAAAGGAAATTCCACAATTCCCAAAATAAGGACCAAAAATCCCAAAATTGGGATTTTTTACTCTTTCGCCCATAAAGTCTACATACGGACTAGGGCTCATAAAATACCTTCAAAAACAATGTGGAGCATTAATAGCTTTATTACAGCAGTCTTCTTTTTTCGATTGTAGCTTTGACATCTAAAGGCTAAAGTCAAAATTTCGATGTGAAATAGGTCATATTGTTGACCTCCATCTTTTACAAGGATGATCAATTTTATACGAAATATTTTTTTTATACGTACACACATATAGTTAGCTTATACAAAAATATAAAATTTTTATATATTCTTTAAGACAATTTTTTCTTAAAAAAAAGTTAATGGCTTTTTGGGCTAAAGTACACAAAAATTCAATAATTTTGGATTATTTAAAAAAATTTGGTAAAAATTGTACCCAATATTTTGAATAAAAAAACTGGACCAGGGTAACAAAAATTCAAAAATCTTATTTCTTAAAATGCTTATCATTTTTAATCATTTTTAATTATTATTTGCAAATTTATATACCATTTTGTAGGTATTGACAAGACCTTTAAGACCATGTATAATTTTAAAATCAGATTGAAACTGAAGAAATGGCAAGCTGTAAAAGAATTTTCAGATGCGTGGTTGCTAACTTTGAAACCACATAGCGCCACCCCTGGAAGGAGTATGGCACCCATCTTTAAAACTTAAGTTCAGATAATCCTCTGTTATGCTCAGTTTAGTTCAAAGTTTGGATTAATTGGCCTAGGCGTTTATAAATGACTAGGTTATTTCCAAAATATTTTGATTCTGACCCACTGTGCACCGCCTTTGATAAGAGATAACAGCAACGAATTTTAAAATTTTTCGCAAATATTTTTTTTTTTTTTGTATATAAATGAAGATAAGGTAGTCTGCTATCAAACAAAAAAAATTCAGCTCAATATCTTTCTTACGTGCAAAACTATCGGGTATGTTCTGTAATCTGAAACCGAGTGAAATTGAAATTGAATAAATTTTTAAAGAAAAATATAACTTAGTTGCGCCTATTATTTTAAAACACTAGCAATCAATGAAGTTATGTGAATGGTCTTTAATGTATAATGTATAATGTATAAAAAATAATATCAAAATCTTGTAAGATTTAAAAGTTATGACAATTTAAAATTTCATTCGGATTCAATTTCACTCGGTTTCGGATTACAGAACATACCTGTATGTGCTTCTAAATATAAGTATTCCCATATTCATCACACTTTTGTCAGTTTATGTTACTGATTTATGTTATGTTATGCTACTGTTATGTTAACATAAACTGATAAAAGTGTGATAAATATGGGAATGATCATATTTAAAAGCACATAATTTTGCACGTAAGAAAGATATTGAAATGCCAAGCTGTAAAAAGTGTTAAGATGCGAGGTTTTCAACTTTGTGGTCACATAGCGCCACCCCTGATAAGTGAATGATACCCAGTTTTATATTTTAAGCTCAGATACTGCTCTGCTATGCTCGTGTCAAATTTTGAATCAATCGGCCCTTTACAAATGGCTGTATTATATTCAAAATATTTTGATTCTGCCCCACTGTTCCACGCTTGAACCTAGATCCTACCTTACCTATGGGCTGCTTGTTAACCCTAACCAAAATTATTTATTGCAAACATTGTCTTACAACCTTTTGGACGATAACGTAGTAATGAATGAAGAGGCTTAAAAAGTTGGTTTTTTAAATTATAAATAATATAAAACTTCGAAATAATTTTCAATTTTACCAACCCAGCAAAAAATACTGCTTCGTTGTATGCAGGTTAGTAAGGGAATGACGAGTTCTTATTGCTTACGTATGACATGATATTTGTTCACGATGTCCCACTTAGTGGCATTTCCATTTAATCGATTATTTCTACTTACTATTTAGAGGTTTTGTATGGCAGGAAAACAGTGTCCTGCTTACAAAGCCTAACTTTTTTTGCTAGGAAACCAATGTTTCTTTTCTGCGTTGAATTGCACCAAAAAATGTACAATTCTACCAACTTTACAAATCCTGGCGTAGATTTAATGAAATCGCTTCTCATTTACAAAATTTTCAAAAACAAAAGTTTCTCAAATATTTTCACAAACGATATTAACAATTCGGTAGTTTTTGTAAAATCATCTATACTTCTATACATATGAACATATAATAAAATAGTAACTCATTTCCTGTCTGTCTTTCTGTTTGTGTTCGCATCACGTAAAAACTACTGAATGGATTTTAACAAAATTTTGTGAAGAGGTACCTTAGTATCCTAATTTCAATATAGGATAATTTCTTCCGCAAAAATATCCTAATTCCAAGAGAAAGTGGAGAAAAAGCGGTAAAGCTACGCCGATTTTGTTTACCGATTTAAAGGTACTTTGATTTTTGAAAGCGCTGTCTTAAGATAATGAGTAACTCATTTCCTGTCTGTCTTTTACAGAGCTTTACAATAGTTTTTAGAATTTAAGAATTTTATATAAATTTTAAAATTTTATCCAGGAATGGCTAACTTTATATAAAGTAAATACGTAAGAGCCTTAAAATTTGGTGTGGTTTACTTTCAAAGCAAAATCCAACAAAATATTGTCGGGACGCACACAACGTGTGTGGGCACAGCTAGTCTTAAATAAAAACTAACAACGAGTGCCTCCTACGTGGCCAATTACAATTTGTTTATAAAAATCGGCTCAACAGTTAAGAAGTCCTAAACTTAGTACAAAATATATTTTAATTATTTCACGAAATTGATAAGCTTTTTGTGCATTTATATCACGTAGTTACTTTTGCGCTTCACTGTAAAGGAAGCAATAAAAAAAGAGCGAATATTTGGTGGGTGTTTGACTGCCAAAGATAAAATACACATCAATGGCAGCATTTAATTTTACATTTTAAGATCTCAGTCTATCACTTACTCGTATCATGTGCATAAATATGATTTTGTAAATGTGTGTATTTGTGTGTGTGTGTGTGTGTGTGTGTGTGTGTGTGTGTGTGTGTATGAGTTCATTAAACATGCAATCAAAATAAAGTGGGCCACAATTCAGACAATATAAATTCATTATTGGTTACGTTCAGTGGCTGCGAATGCCAACCATATGAAAATTTGCATGGATAAATTTATGAACAACGACCAAATTGGTGGTGTGGCCATCAACAAATGTGCGAGGCCTAATTGATAAATTGATTTCATCATGATAAATTACGGATCAATACTTTGAACATTAAACGAAAGTATCAATAAATTATTTGGTAAATTGGTTTTTAAGTTTAGTATTCATAACTGCTTATTGATTACACATGGAAAGCTGAATTAATAAACTTCTGCAATAATTTTGAGGAAAAATATATGTATACCGAATTCAATTCTATTTTAATTTTATCCTTTGTTTCCGAACTCAAAAAAAAAATATATTAAATAGCTAAAGCTAATAACGCTAATCAGTGAGAGTTCATTCACAACCCCTGGAGGCAACAGAAAACCTTCACTATTATTGAGTGACAATAGCGTTTGGGATGCAATTCGAAATAGCTAAATCAAATGCTTATATTATCTGATTCCTATCAGATGAGTTAAGCTACTCTAAGCGGATGAGAAAACGCTATTTCGGCTCAGGAACCAGTTTTCTCCTTAGCAGTGCCATTAGTTATGACATAAAAGCGTTTCGCTTCTATAAATTTGCGTCAGTTTCATAAGTTAGCTAGACAATCGGCCCGCTCATGAATGGGAACCCAATATATGTTTATCTGTTGTGAGTCTCAAGTTTATTCAGAGATATCACAAGGTCCATAATTACCTCAGATCTTAGCTCAAATGAGGTAGAATTTTTTCATAGAGTTTGGTACCCTCCTCCTAGTACAGTTGAGAATGACAAAAAGAATGCCTGAAAGATCGTTGGATATTTAACCATTGGAATGACCTTTTGATATTTTGGCCCAAAAATACCTTATTTTAGTAGGTATCAGAACCTTGGTTAAGTAAATACATATATCACTACTGGAACACAAAAAAAGTAATTGTCTCTGGTGTGGATTGCTTTGAGAGCAAAATCGAACAAAATATTGCAAGGACGCTTACGAAGTGACGGACACAGCTAGTCTAAAATAAAAAATAACAATTATATTTCTTTTATATTCAAAACTCTTTTTGAATGAGACCTGCAGTGGAAAAAAGGGAGTTAAAACTCATATAAAAACTGAAGTACTGCTGTGCAATTTTAAGAAGTTTCCATTTCAGACGGCATTGCGCCAGAAATTAAGAGAATCTGAGTCTTAATATGCATATATTAGGAGACTAAAATAAAACAATGAAAGCTTAGAACTGACAGAAGTTCATCTTCCTCGTACTCCAATAAATTTTTTCGTAAACGTAAGCTTGTCAGATATATTGAGATGAAGACACGGAAGGCAAAAAGGATCATGCATCAGTGTAAACGAGTTTTTGACCGTAAGTGGAGAGTCTCGCCAAAGGCTGCATACTGGATTTACACAATGATGGTGCGACCCATAATAACTTATGCTTCAGTGGTTTGGTGGCCTAAAGCCTCTCAGACAATAATAAAGCGTAAGTTGGATGGGGTTCAAAGAATTGCTTGTATGAGCATATGTGGCGCAATGCGCACTGCTCCAACACAGGCAATTGAGGCAATGCTGGGATTGCTGCCGCTGGACTTATTTATTAGATCAACGACTGCGTTGTCTGCTTTGCGTATGAAGAGTGATGACATTTGGCATCGCTTTGGGCCGAACATCGGTCACAATAGAATCCTGGACCTTATTAGTAAGGAGGGTAGGGAATCTCAAATGCCGATGGAACGCATCAGTAGAAGAAAGGTAGTCGAAAGACTGCATCGGACACTAATTGCGGACCGCGTTATACACAATGAGTGTATGGAGAATGACATCAGCATTTTCAATGATGGTGCTCTTATGGACGGTAGAGCAGGAGCAGGTGTACACTCAGTTGAGCTAAACTTATCCTGTAGTCTCCGTTTGGAGGAGTACGTCTCCGTTTACCAGGCAGAATTGCTTGGGCTGCTACATGCGTTGGATCACCTGCTGGAATGGCGGGTGCAGAGAAGAAATGTTCTTATTGCACTTGACAACCAATCAGTTATAAAACGCATGAAGCAGGTGGACGAGTACTCCAAACTACTGCTGAAATGTGTTTTAAAGCTTAACAAATGTTCCTCGGGTAACGAGGTAACATTGATGTAGGTTAAAGGACACATTGGCACTGCTGGGAATGAAGCAGAAAATCAACTAAAAAGGGGAGAATTTCTGTGGACCAGAACCCAGAGTATCACTGGGTAATGGCCTAATACGAGCAAAAGTCCTACAATGGCTGAACTCACTAAACCTGAAGAGACAGGCTCGAATGGTGCTCAAAGAGCACCTTGGCAGGAGAGCCAGCAAGGTTCTTAGATACAATAGTAGTACCTTAAGCTGGATAACTGCGTTAATGACAGGTCATGGAAACTTCAAGTATCATCTAGCCAAGATGAAAATCGAAGAAGACGATACTTGCAGACTAAGCCTGGAAGACACTGAGACGGTAGCGCATATTGTGTGTGAATGTACAGCACTGGCTAGCCTAAGACTTAGGACCACGGGCAGAAGCTTGTTAAATGTGGATGCCATGGGGGAACTAAGCCTTAGACAAATGCTAGCAATCACTAAAGACACCGTGATGAGAAAGATGATGCCGATAATTCCCAGTCGACACTCTGAATCACTAGAGTCTAAATTAAATGCTGGTTGTAGCACGAGACTCAATGATTGCCGCAAGTTATGTCGGTTGTCTATAGTTATTGAGGACGGAAGGGGGTCGAAAAGGGACCCATTTAGTAGTGGTCTGCTTCGCTATTCCCCCTACATTAATAATAATAAGCTTGGCAGAACTTACGGTGTATAGGGATGACCATGTCTGCAATAGTTTCGGTATGGAGAGAGAGACTAAGCTCAAGTAACTTAATAAGTCGCTTTTTTGCTATACCGTAGCAGGTTTCCTGATGAGCTAAATTAAGCACTTAGCGAATTGGCCATAGAAAAATGTTTTATTATTTTCCGAACCATCGAAACTTTCATTGCGGCAATATTGAGTGAGCCACACATTTCCGATATGTTCAAAAACATGATATAACCGGATTTATCATGTTTTCTAATAAATTTCGCAAACTGATAACTATCGGAATGGCGTTAGATAACGAAGCAGTGGCTTTGCTATTTGACTTTGTATCCTCTTTAGGTATAAGTCCTACATTCCCACATTGCAGACAAATTTGTGCTTATGTATATATGTATGTATGTATGTATGTATGTATGTATGTATGTATGTATGTATGTATGTATGTATGTATGTATGTATTTTAAATTTGTAAAATCTTGTTCTCTTGATAATAAAAATGATATATCAGCATCGGTTAAACAAAATCGGCATCAGACACATCCTTACTATTAATGTGGTAAAAATTTGTATAAAGCGATTTGTCGCTCCTACCCAATAAGGATATTGGGTGTTGAAATTTAACGCTTTTACTTTAGGAAAAGTATGAAAAGAACTAAAATTCTAGATGTTTAATTTAGTTATAAGACTAATGTGCTCAATATTTCGTGTACTCTTTTAATGACTCTCAAAATAACCCTCGCATTACCAAAATGATTCATTATGCCTGCATTCGAGTATGATACACTTTATTGAATTTATATATTTTTAGCTTCTTTACGCTTAAAAACATTGATTTGGTGAGTATAGACTTGAAAACTGTATCCTTGTTAAAAAGCATAATAAGCAAAAATATAAGATTTTATCGCATTAACCCTGGAAAAACAAAATATGTGCGTTTTTTATTATTTAGTTTTTTATACTCGAAATTTTTGGAAGGCGTGAAAGCAGATGTTTCAGGATGGCAAAACCTTAAGGCATCAGCAACAGCTTTCTTGTTAGACCAGCCAAAGCATATTTTGTGTATTTGTGGCTAGTGATGTGACTAATTTAATTTCCTAACAAAATAAATAAGCTTAGGAATGTCATCAAACCCCAACTAATGTGTTATAATCCAATAAATTCAACACCCCAACCATGAGATAATTGAAGATTCTGTATGTGGTGTATAAAATAACACCATGAAGCATGAAATTGTTTTGGCAGCATGTGGCAGCGGTGGGGGTACAAGTACATATTATCATGCCAAGCCATCTGCCTAGATACATTTTTTTTACTTTTATTATTATTTTTTTATAACATCACATACACAGAAAAAATTTTGTAGTTAAACTCAATCAAAAAGTTTTTTAAAAAAAAGACTTGTGAAATTGCTGTAGAGTAGACATGGTTTAAGTATTTTTAGGGTTCCGTACCCAAAGGGTAAAATGAACTGGCTAACTACATTGGTGACAGGTCATGGAAACTTTAAGTATCTTCTGGTTAAAATGTTTATTATAAATATTCGATGAAGACGATATCTGGAGACTATGTCTGAAAAAGAATACAATTCTGTAATGAGAAAGAAGTCGACAGATATTAGTCGTTAGACTGCAATCGCTATAGCGCTAAGAATTGAAAAAAATGCCGACACATCTATTCGACGTCGTCTTGAACTACTGAGAGTATGTCCTTCGACTACGTGGAAAATTTGACGGAAGGTCTTGGCTTGGTTCCTATAAAATAAAAAATCAATTTGGTTACAATTTATTTCCAGAAGTGGTCATGTTGGCTGGGCCCCTCCTCTGTGCAATTTAACGCCTCCGGATTACTTTTTATAGCGCTGTGCTTAGTAATTGGTTTATGCCGATAAACCAGAAATAGAAGCCAAAATTAAAGCCACCTTTGATGCCATACGGCTAAATTTATTATAAACAAGTTAGAGTGCTATATTCGGCCGTGCCGAATCTTATGTACCCTTCACCACAGTGATTTTATTTATGTATACAAATTTAGGTATTGTGGAACAAGATTAACGTGAGTACCTGCCTACTCGGCCTAACCTCACGGTGATCTTACCACCGAGTGAAACTTAGGCGTAGACTAGCGCCCCCATTGTGTAGTATAACAACACTTTACGATTGCCACCATTCGCTTTTTGTATGTGATACAGTCACAATGAGTAGCATTTTATATAATATGGCAAGCCTTTCCAAGGCAAGCCTAGATCCACATTTTAACCTCTTGCTTAGGGGTTTGGAGACTATCCAAACTCCGTCTGTTGAGAGTGCATCAGCACACTTGATCGACCTTGCACCTTACCTACTTAATCGATCTTAAACCACAGACATCCCGTGTACCCCCGAAGGGGACCTCACCAATAACCGGTCACAGAGAGGATAGGCTCTCTGTAGGGCCACCGATTCCCGTGGTACCAGTCCTTTGGGCACTGGTCGGGCCTCGAAGAGGATCCGTATGTTTTAACACACAGACCTTTTCTTCCAGATTTAGGCTCTAGGAACCCTAGCGTCTGGTGCCCCTATTTTCCCCGAGTGAACCGCGTCAAAGCATTTGCCATATTCCTGCAGTGACAATTGGAACCCCCGGGGACGTTGTGATAGCGCACTATCAACTATTGGTCCTACACTGGAACTACTACCCCGAAACCTTTCTATTATTATCGCGGGATGGGGTTCATGTAGCTGCACATCTTTTACTCATATATACTCCCCAGTCCTGCTCTTACCTCATCAGAGCCCATCGAAGTTTCATGAAAACCATCATAAAATGCGTTAAAGGTACTCCAACTTGCAAGTGAAGCTACCAATCTAAAACGTGTCCAGAATTTTCCGTCGAATCAGTGCATTCTGGAGAGTACTGTGAGATATACACCCTTTATTTATTTGCATATATCTATATATGGACGTAGTGATAGCGCACTATTAACTATTGGTCCCACAATGGAACCACCACCTCGTAATCTTTCTGACATTACTTCGGGATGGGCTAATGTAGCTGCACACATTTCCGCCATACACACGCAATCCTCGTCGGGGCCCAAGCAAGTTTCAAGAAAAATATTCTAAAAAGCATTGATTATACTCCCAACTTGAAAGTGAAGCTACCAATCAAAAATCATAGTGCACTCTCTACTAATGGTACCACACTGAAACCACCACCTCGGACCCCATTTTTGTCTTTTTGTATTCGGTATCCTGATGTTGTATATATGTTTAATGCATCTAGGTGAATTGGTTTTAAAACAGAGATCTCATCTATTTAAGAATCAAAAGCATTTAAAAAAAACATTTTACTCTATATACATATCGCACTTGATCAACAAGAGGGTATTAACTCAAAATTTTTAAATTTTCACTTTTTGCAAGAAATCAATCAACAACATCAATATCCATCTACTGTAAAAATTTCAACGTATTCCGATTACTCTTTCATCTCGAAACCCGCATATGAGAGGTTTTTCGTGATAGTGTCTTGAGTACCTTTATATCAACAAAAAGGTATTATTTTTATTTGGCAATAATTGTAAAAAATTTTAATGATAAACAGTGTAAATATATTATTAAATGGAATTTGCCTACTATAATGTGTTCAGAATTTTAAATTATCTTAAAATGTAATCACAAACAGTTTTTTACTTCTAATGAAAATTTTGAGTTAATACCCTTTCGTTGATCACGTGCGATATGTATGTATATTCTTAATATGTATTAAAAATATGTTATGTTACACTCATCATTTTCTCAGAAATGCAGACATTTTTTTTAAATATTTCGAAAATCGTTTGTAAAAAGTTTTCCAAAAATTTTTTGTAAAAATATTTTTTGAAAATTTTTTGTAAAATTTTTTTTTTGAAAATTTTTCTGTACAAATAATTTTTTAAACATGTTGTTTAAAATTTTTTTAATTAAAAAAAAATTTTTAATTTTTTTAAAAACTTTTTCGAAAATTTTTTTTAAATTTTTTTACTGGTCGCGGTCTAATATCTATTTAACAAAAAAAGCAAAAGAGAATCATTACAACCGAAAAAAATAAAAACAATTAAAAAAAAAATATAGGTAGGCGTGGTTTTTTGCCCGCTGCCTCCAATTGAGTAGTAGTAGTTGTTCAATTGGATGATGTTGCTGAATTTCAATAGCGAAATTTTTGGCAGATTGGTGTGCTTAAATTTTATATATCTCTTCGCGTGCCTTTGCAAAGTTGATTTCAACCCGAACACAGACGGACAGGCGGACATCGCTAAATCAACTTCTCTATTTATAAGGATCCAGAATATATATACTTTATGGGGTCGGAAATGGATATTGTAGAAATTACATACGGAATGACAAACTTATACCTATATACCACCTGTGGTGAAGGGTACAAAAATAGTCGAATATTTGACGGATCGAATGAAACATGAAACTCGTAGCCGCTGCAATCGTATACCGAAAAACGTATATAAAAAATAAATGACATTAAATTATCTAACAGATTATAATAAAAACAATTTATTCCAACAACATTTCTATCTGGTATTGCCATTTTACGTTCTCATGTAGCTAAAAAAAAAACACCCTTTACCTCTGTTGGAATATAATTCTTTCTTCATTGTATTCACTAAAGTGTATGGCACCTAATGGTGCAGTATTATTTTTACTTTAACTGCTGTCTAGAGTTTACGAAGAGTTAACAAAAAATGATGTAGAAATAAACTTATTGCAGCCAATATCTTGACAACCATCAACACTTTCTAACTTTTTAGATAACAAGACTCGCATTAAATCGAACACAAAATGTCTCAAAAATTATTATGTTCATTGAAATTTTTGCCAGCAAATAAATTCAAACAACTAAGTTGAAATTTTAACAAAGTATTTTCCATTAAACACTTCAAAATATAAATGAAATAAAAAAGTGTGAAAAACACGCCATTTTCTTAAAGAAAATAAATCTAGAAGATGCACTGAAACAAGTTGATAAATATTTATTTATTTACATTCCTTTCTGAAAATTATAATGACTCGTTAAAACCTTTTTTTATAAAGAACATTAATAGTGTTGATAGTTGTGTTTATAATCAAGGAAATGAGTGATGTTTTGTGTGTGTTACTGGCAGACTTGGGGGATATCAATTATATTTTGTAATTAATTACACATGCAATTACTAATTACATACATGCAATTGTAACTGGAAATTTTCAATTACAATTACATCAAATTTTAATTTTGTAATTGTAATTGAGTTTTTTTAGTTACAAATTACATGTAATTTGTTATTGAAAATTTCCAATTATTAATTACAAGTAATTGAAAATTTTAGATAATCAATATTTTTTTTTTTTTGTAATTATTGTCAAAAAATATTTAATTACAAAAATTATCAGTTACATATAAATTATAAAAAATAATAACAATCCTATTTGAATAAAAAAGGTAGGAGTTATATTTAAAAACAAAAACAGAGTAAAACAAAAAATATAATGAATGTACAGGGTTCCCAGTCCTTTTGACTCGAAAAACATCTGCTTTGACTTAATTCTTATTCAAAATAATTTTTTTTTCTTACCTAAAATTTGGGATACGGTTTCCTGATGAGCTAAATTAAGAACATAGCGAAATGGCCATATACATTAGGTTACCCCACAAAAATAGAAGTATAATTTAATAATAATTTGGATTTAATTGCACGCAATTAAATAAAATGAAAATGTCATTATTTGTAAAATGTATATTCCTTTTCAACAAAGATTTGAGTAACTAGTTCAATTACTTATTTCTTATTTAAGATTTTATTGTTTCCTTTGCCGAAAAAAATATTTATAAAAGTTGGTACGTAAATTAACTAGAAACAAGATCGTTTCAGCGTCAACTTGAAGTTTATAAACTTTTGCCCAAAATTCGCCTAAGTTGCTTTGGCGTTTTTATTGGTATTTTTCTTAATTGTGATTTATAAATGTATCTTATAACATTGTTATTTACTGCTGGTGTAAATTGCAGTAGCCGATAATTCGGAAAATATGGGCGACCGCCACTTTTTTACTTATTTTTTAATTCTCTATAATTTAAATAATAAAATTACACTAATCCAAAAAGTAAACGAAATCAAAATAAAATTCCCCAAAAAATCCCTAAAATATAGAAAATATCCGCAAAGAAATCCCCAATCCCCAAAACGAATATTTTATCCAGATAAGTAAATAAAAATCCCCGATTTGGGGATAAATCCCCTAATCTGACAACACTGTTAATGTAAGGAAAAACTAAAAAATCATATAATTTTGAATAACAATTAATTAAATATTAAACATTTCCATGTATATTTGCACAATATACCATCATTTGCAAAGTTATAGTTAACAACAGTATTGTATATTAATAAAAAAAATTCCTATTTAATTTAAACAAAACTATTTTTTCAAAATTGTCATCCGTTAATCTTTGTCGTCTTGGTGTTAAAATAATACTAGCGAACAAAAATAACCTTTCAACTGGTGCTGAAGATGTGGTGCTGACAGTGGACAAGCTTTTATAATTATAGGATAGTTTTTGAGACAATTTAGAGATCAATTCTGATCACGTAAGTAAAGCTGAAGTTCAAATTTCAAACTATTTTCTTTTTCACAATCGAGTGTATTAATGTCTACGAAATATATAATGAATTTATATTTATAAATGATCGCAAACTTTTCAAAAACTTGTAAGCAATAATTATCTTCATGAAGGTGTTCATCGAAATTGAAGATGGATGCAGTTTTCGTATTGCTTGTTTGAATAATACTGTTGATCATGTAACGCGAGAGATTCATATTTAAGATAAATTTTTAATTTTTAGGAATATAATTAAATTTTGTTCAATTGGAAGTAATGATTACTGCCTAATTACAATTACAATTACTTGTAATTTGTAATTGAACTTCTCCAATTACAATTACATGTAATTAGTAATTGAAAATTTCCATTTTCTAATTACAAGTAAAAATTTCCAATTTCTAATTACAAGTAATTGTAATTGAAATTTTTCAATTACAAATTACAATTGAAATTTTTCAATTACAAATTACAAGTAGTTGTAATAGAATTTAGTCCCTGATATTACACATTACCTGTAATTGTAATTGTTTGCCCCCATGTCTGGTTACTGATATCTAATTTTTCCAGCGACAGTTGTGAAAATTTTTGTTTCGCAAATAGAACTCAACACAATTTTACTGTACCTTATGACCCACAATCCAACGAACAAGTGGAAAGATTCGTTGCTAACATAAAAAAACATCAAAAAAATTAAATGGATCTGGAACAGCGAAACAACACTTAATTACCTTTTTTTTAATGTTACCGATCCTCTCCACAAAAAACAACAGAAAAAACCCCTCAGAATTATTCGTGGACTTAGCCGAGGTGGTGGATAATTGGCCGAGGTGAGCTTAGAAAGTCTCCTTCTTTCAGTATAAACTTTCGATCAGTTAAATAGCTTTCTAACAGCTTATATAGGTTTTTGGCCAGATTCAACTTTAACTTATAATGGGTGATTTTTTTGAGGTTAGGATTTTCATGCATTAGTATTTGACAGATCACGTGAGATTTCAGACATGGTGCCAAAGAGAAAGATGCTCAGTATGCTTTGACATTTCATCATGAATAGACTTACTAACGAGCAACGCTTGCAAATCATTGAATTTTATTACCAAAATCAGTGTTCGGTTCGAAATGTGTTTCGCGCTTTACGTCCGATTTATGGTCTACATAATCGACCAAGTGAGCAAACAATTAATGCGATTGTGACCAAGTTTCGCACTCAGTTTACTTTATTGGACATTAAACCAACCACACGAATGCGTACAGTGCGTACAGAAGAGAATATTGCGTCTGTTTCTGAGAGTGTTGCTGAAGACCGTGAAATGTCGATTCGTCGCCGTTCGCAGCAATTGGGTTTGTGTTATTCGACCACATGGAAGGTTTTACGAAAAGATCTTGGTGTAAAACCGTATAAAATACAGCTCGTGCAAGAACTGAAGCCGAACGATCTGCCACAACGTCGAATTTTCAGTGAATGGGCCCTAGGAAAGTTGGCAGAAAATCCGCTTTTTTATCGACAAATTTTGTTCAGCGATGAGGCTCATTTCTGGTTGAATGGCTACGTAAATAAGCAAAATTGCCGCATTTGGAGTGAAGAGCAACCAGAAGCCGTTCAAGAACTGCCCATGCATCCCGAAAAATGCACTGTTTGGTGTGGTTTGTACGCTGGTGGAATCATTGGACCGTATTTTTTCAAAGATGCTGTTGGACGCAACGTTACGGTGAATGGCGATCGCTATCGTTCGATGCTAACAAACTTTTTGTTGCCAAAAATGGAACAACTGAACTTGGTTGACATGTGGTTTCAACAAGATGGCGCTACATGCCACACAGCTCGCGATTCTATGGCCATTTTGAGGGAAAACTTCGGAGAACAATTCATCTCAAGAAATGGACCGGTAAGTTGGCCACCAAGATCATGCGATTTGACGCCTTTAGACTATTTTTTGTGGGGCTACGTCAAGTCTAAAGTCTACAGAAATAAGCCAGCAATTATTCCAGCTTTGGAAGACAAAATTTCCGAAGAAATTCGGGCTATTCCGGCCGAAATGCTCGAAAAAGTTGCCCAAAATTGGACTTTCCGGATGGACCACCTAAGACGCAGCCGCGGTCAACATTTAAATGAAATTATCTTCAAAAAGTAAATGTCATGGACCAATCTAACGTTTCAAATAAAGAACCGATGAGATTTTGCAAATTTTATGCGTTTTTTTAAAAAAGAAAGTTCTCAAGCTCTTAAAAAATCATTCGTTACATATGTATATCAAATCTTCATGTCATACTTTATCGAATGCTTGTGAAACATCAATGAAAAGATCAGAGCAATATTTCCTTTTTTCAAATGCCTTTTTAAATACGATAACTAACTTGTGTACTATGTTAGGAATACATCCTTTCGCGCTTAAAATTAGGTTCAGGTTAGTTATTAATACTTTATCAAATAGCTTTGATGTATTTGATAAAAGCTTTATAGGTCTGTACGATTCTGCTTTTGTGTGGTCTTTTTCGGGTTAGGAATCATGGTATCAAATAAACCTTCCATTTTGGGAGAAAGTACGCAAGAAGTAAAATGGCATTATGGTTTACTAAGCCATAGTGAACTTAAGTCAGAAAAAATATTGATTATATTTATTCCTATAACTTTAATGTCTTCACATACATTTTTACAGTACTTATTTATGTTTGAGTTGTTGACCAGAAGACATTGAGAAATCATAAAAAGTCGTCATGTTGCCCAATAAAAAATTATAAGATTGAAAATCGCAATATCTAACATGAGTTGTATTAAGAAGTACCATAATTTTTGCTGAAACTTTATATAGTGGGACAGCCACTTTACTAACTTTTTATACAAAGTAACAAATAGATAAATGTCAATAGTAGGCATCAGTGTCTCTTTAATAGCTTAAATATAAACTTCTTATAGAAATATTTTGCACCAGGTTTATAACTTGTAGATTAATATTTTATTATTTTTTTTTTAGATTACTTACTTACTTACTTACTTACTTAAGTTGGCTCTACAACCTGTTGTTGGTCTTGGCCTGCACATTGAATGATTTCCAAGCACTTCGATCTTCTGCAGCCTTTCTCCAGTTAGTTATACCAAGGAACTGCATGTCTTCTTCCACCGGAGTCTCGGTATTCCCTGCGTTTTCCATGATAGTAATCATCCAACACCTTTTTGGCTGAAGCGTTTGTATTCATTCGACCGACATGACCCAGCCAGCGCAATCCCTGTGTTTTGATGCGCTTAACAATGTTCATGTCGGGATATAGCTCCTACAACTCACAGTTCGTTCGACGTCTATACTCCTCGTTAACAAAGATCGGCTCATAGATTTTGCGAAGGACTTTTGTCTCTAAAACGCCCAATAACGCTTCATCTACTTTCGCACGCACCCACGTTTCTGCACCATAACGAAGCACGTTGTACAAGAAGAAGCGTGTTGTACAATGTTAGTTTAGTTCGACGAGAGAGAGAGATCTTTACTCTTAAACTATCCACTTAGTCCGGGGATTCACGGGATGTATATCATAAGGTAAAGCTACTGATTAGTTCAACTTGGTGAACCCAGTGCGATCCTTTTTTAGAACTGCACATCCAGTCGTCTCACAGACCTTCTCCCGGCCAACGACGTTTTGTTAACAGCCTAGGCGACGGCTAACGTGTGAGCGGTGAAACTTCCCTCAGGTAAAGAAGTTAAAATTTGGCTTGTAACCCGCTTCACAAAAAAAAAAACCTACAATGACAACAAGAATTTTTTAGTTTAATTTTTCTAAATAATATTTTCCTTGTAAAACTAGCGCAACGCGCGTCGTTGCCACATGAAAAAACCTATTTTTAAACTTTCTTACTTATTTTTCAATATCTATGGGCATTGCGCCTCATAGATCGCAACAGTGATCTTTTATTTTTGTTTCTGAATCAAAAAGACAAGATAACGAACAAAATACATAACAACTCAGCCTTTCAACAAATGAATATTAGTCGCGTGAATAGAGTAGAATTTAATGCCCGTAAGACTCAATGTTGTATGCTTACGCACAGACGTGCGTTTGAAAATGATGCTTCATCTGTAGCTATGGGTGATGTAGATATTAAGGAATCAGAAGCTCTTGACGTTCTTGGCATGAAAATCCAGTGCGATGTCCGATGGACTAAACACATTTTTCAAGTCTCGAAAGAAGCTTTCAAGTGCCTCGGTTTCTTAAAACGGTGTAAGAGATACTTCACTCCATCTGATCTTCTTACTATTTATATCACCTATATTCGGTCTAAAATGGAATACAACTCTCATGTATGGGCCGGCGCCCCAAAGTCTATTTTGGAGCTACTCGACCGCGAGCAGGAGAGGGCGAAGAAGCTCATCGGTGACAGTAGGGTATCCAACTCTATTGACTCACTGGAGCATCGACGCAATGTGGGTTGTGTTTCGCTGTTTTACCGTTACTACAATGGAATGTGCTCTAATCAAATTAGGGAAATTGTACCCGACACCCACACTTTTTTGCGTACAACACGCTTCTCATCAAGGACCCATCAATTTGTGGTCGATTTGCCAGCGAATCGCACTACGCATTATAGGGAGAATTCGTTCTTCGCCCGAACGGTTCGTATGTGGAATAAACTCCCTGCGGATGTCTTTCCTATCAACTTCAATATGAGAAAGTTCAAGTCAAATGTCCACAAACACTACTCCATCTATCCTCCTTGCCATAACCAAATTTCCTAGTTCTAGCGCAATGCATTGCATGAGTAGGGGTCATCCCCTGAGTGCTGGTCCAATAAAAAAAATAAAAAAACACCCTTTTTATTGATATTATTATTCATTTCCATTTATTGCAAAATGCTGCGAATATGTTAATGAATAAAAGTGATTTTAAATACAATAAAACCGGTTTCTAATTCTTATACCAAAGATTTTTCAAAGCACTGAATTTTAATTGCTGATGCAGTAAATTCCCTAATACTGACAAAGCAGTATGAATTCCTTTTAATTTTTAACATGTTTACACACTTAAATGTACCCTGACTTTAAGTCTTCACCCAGTAAACTAATAACAAAAGAGGGTCCTTTTCAAAAATCATTTCCCACCACAATAAAACGATACAAAAAAGAACAAAGAAAAAGAAATGCTTTTAATGCTATTAAATACTACGTAGGGTACGAATAACAGTCAGTTGGTAAAACAATAAAGATTCACGCAAGAATCATTTTCCAAGAATAAAGATTTTTTATGGCTTTATTTAAACATTCATTAATCCTTCTGCAATGTAACGAACTTGTTTCACCTCTCCTTGTCACGACTTAACTTGGCTGGCTTAACTTTATTGTAGATTTCTTCATTACTATTTGTTACTGTTACTGTTAGTGTTGCTGTTGCTGTTGCTCGTGCTGCTGATGCTGATGTTGTGGTTTGGATGTTTAAGAATCCCTTAAGATTATATTCATTTTTTCCATAGCTTCGTTAAAATCATTTCACATTATTTGGTTTAAAATTCCTGTATACTCTCTTGGACGTGCATCATTATTTAAAATGCAAAAATAAATACGAGAGTAGTTCAGTTTGTCTTTTGAAAATCATTATTAACTTAAAATCTTACAAAACGGGTTCCATACCAGCGTAAAATATCTTGTGAAGCGTGAAACAAATGTATTTACCCCGAATATGTGTACCTACTTATATATGAATCGTTCAGTGCACACTACGATTAACTCCATAAAGCAAAAAGTTGAGAAATGCGATGAAGAAATATATGTTGTTTTATAATATTACAAATTACAACTTTTAAGGTCAAAGAATGTTCAAAAACTTAAAGTTGGACTCAAGAGATTCCTAAATGCCATTTTTAGCCTCGCCCCCTTTTGTAGGCGGTGCAATAAAAAATTATTTGAAAAAATAATGCAATGATTAAAAGAAATAGATTACATACTTCTTAAAACTATAGAAATTTATTTTTATGGGCAGGGGGAGGTATTCCTCCAATCCCACCCCCAAAATGTCCCTGTGAAAAAAAATTTTATTTTTTTGCCAATTTCCTAAAAATATTCATTTTTAAGCTTTCCCATGTTTAACCAATCCCCGCCTCCCAAGAATATTATTAAAAACGTATTTTTGTAATTTGTTACTTTATAGTATTTTATTTATCAGAAAATAATTAATTTATTCATAGTAATAACTTATTTATGATTGTAACGATAAATTTTATTTAAAATTATAACAATTAATTTCTTTAAAACAACTTCTCCTTTGCACTAAAGTGATGATGAGTGCCATGGTTCTTCTTCGTCGGATTCTTTAAAGACCTCTTCCGAATCTGAATCCTCTTCAGCGTTAAGTACACTTATTTCTGCAGCTAATTAAGGATTAGAAAAAAAATTTTCTGCTAGTGTTACCATCGTTGATGTTTCCAAATCCATCTTTCGGTACACCCACTACTAGCCCTAATTCACTTCTAAATTTTTCTTGGATTTTTTTCTCGCGTTAACAATGGCTTTATCCGCATCAGATTTTATTTCCCATTTTTTCACTGACAGTTTATATGACAGGTGTAATATGCTCTCAAATAGGCGAATTCTGGCGTGTAAAGTAGATAGTCCGAAAGAAAGGGCATCTACGTCTATATCTCTTTTGATATTTAAATTGTTTTTTGTACAGGTAATAACAGTGTTAGATGTAATGATTTAAATAAAAAACATCTACCTTCAGTTATTAAAAACCAAAACATTTTATGAATATACAAGGGTTTCTTACTTGTATTTACCTATCCAAGATAAGAAAAAACATAAAAAGGTAAAATTTTCAAAAAATCGCAAAAAAATGGCGCAAATATGCGCAACGTTTTTTTTACAGCATAAAAGAAGAGATCGTAAATCTTGTTGTGATATATAACATTTTTAGGATCGCGATGGAGATCACTCTTAAAAAGCTTTTCACTTTTTTTTGACCAAAAATTTTACAAAAAAAACCTTTTTTTAATTTTGAATGAAATTTTTTATCATTAAAAATTAAAAAAATTTAAAAAAAAATTAACATAAGAAGCTACTAATAAACCCTTTCAATACAAAATCTTTATTCGTTTAGCCACCAAAAACACCAATCTGTCAGGCATAGTTTCGAAAATTTTGGTATTGCAATTCAGCAACATCGGATCATTCCTTTGGAGGCTGTGGGCCAAAAACTACGCCCACCTATATTTTTTTCACGTTTTTTTTTAATTTTTTTCGGTTTTAATGATTCTGTTTTGCCTTTTTTGTCAAATAAATATTAGACTGCGACAGGTAGATCGCAAGGAGTGCATACAGATCTCGGGGGATCAATAACCCCCTGCGAGGATCGATTTTTGTTTGTTTTTAGATTGGTAGGGTTTTTCTGCTTTGATTTGTATTAGAGACCTTAATAGAAAGCAATACACATAGAGGTAGCCAATGGATCCACAGGGTACTTAGGAGCAGTTAAAAGGACCCCCCATGTGCCAATATGAGGAATTTTTTTTTGTAAGGATTTCTTTTTGCTTTAGTCTGACCGTTCTAACTCAATATAGATTGCAGAAAGGTCCTAAAATAACAAAAAATTTCAATAAAATTTTTAAAAGAATTAAAAAAAAATTTTACAAAAAAATTTAAAAAAGCATTTTCATAAAGATATTTTACAGAAAAATATTCGAAAAAAAAAATTTTAAATTTTCCAAAATATTTTCGAATAAAATTTTACAAAAAATATTTGAAAAATTATTTTTACAAAAAATTTTTACACAGTTTTCGAAAAATTAAAACAAAAATTTCAATATTTCTTTGAAAATGAAAATCATGACTGTAACATAACATATATTTTATATTAAGAATATACATACATATACGTATGTATGTGTCTATATAGTAACATATTTTTTTAAATGCGTTTGATTTTTTTAAACGCGTTTGATTTTTAAATAGATGATAGCTCTGTTTTAAAACCTAGGTGCATTAAACACATAGACATCATCAGGATACCGACTACAAACTGTCAAAAATAAAATACACACCTTTATAGGTAAACGATTATTTTGAAGCCAGCAAAGCTACATAGCTACACGACCACCGTTGTGGCTGTCGTCAACTTAGGCTAATTTATATTTTATTCAACAAAAGAAAATGTCACAAAATTGAAAATTGAAAATTCATATCCAAACAAAAAGTTTTGGATGAAATATTTAAAAGTTTTTGAAAAAGTTATTTAATTTTATAAAAGCAAAATAAGTATTTCTACAACAATGTCGGAGTTTACGATGTAGCTTTCGGCTTCAATATCATTAAGTACCTGACAACACGGCGACAATTGTAGCAAACGGCATTTGTTTTCATTTGTCTTCTATTTCTTTAACTCATGAATAATTATTTTTTCTCATACGACTTTATTTAAGTAAAGAGTCAACAATATGGATAATGCTGTACATGTCTGTATAAATAAAATCACCGTGGTATAGAAGATTCGGCACGGCCGAATATAGCACTTTTACTTGTTTTTATTTTAGGCTTAAGATATGAGTAATTATTGTTAGTTCAAAAATATATTTGAAGATTCAATAAATAAAATTTAAAAACAAAAAATTATAAATATAAAAAGTCGATGTGTGCACTGAACAACTCATATGTACCTACGCATATGGTGAAGCATCATTCCCCCTTAGATTTGGCCTAGGAGATATTGAAACGCCAAATGCTAGAAACACCCAGAGTCTTTGGCAGGAATCGAACCCGCGATTCGATGAATCCACCGGCCTACAAACCACACCAAACGGTTATTTTTTCTGGATGAAGCACCATTTGAAGCTCTTCAGGTTGTTCTTCGTCCCAAATGCGGCAATTTCGTTTGTTTACATACCCATTGAGCCAGAAATGGGCCTCATCGCTTAACAAAATTTGCCTCGAAAACGTCGGATTTCTTGGAACTTTCCAAGAGCCCATAGAGCGAAGCGATTGTGGAACAAGATTAACGTGAGTACCTGCCTACTCGGCCTAACCTCACGGTGGTCTTACCGAGTGAAACTTAGGCGTAGACTAGCGCCCCCATTGTGTAGTATAACTACACTTTACGATTGCCACCAATCGCTTTTTGTGTGTGATACAGTCACAATGAGTAGCAATTTATATAATATGGCAAGCCTTTCCAAGGCAAGCCTAGATCCACATTATAACCTCTCGCTTAGGGGTTTGGGGACCTCACCAATAACCGGTCACAGAGAGGATATGCTCTCTGTGGGGCCACCGATTCCCGTGGTACCAGTCCTTTGGGCACTGGTCGGGCCTCGAAGAGGACCCGTATGTTTTAACACACAGGCCTTTTCTTCCAGATTTAGGCTCTAGGAACCCTAGCGTCTGGTGCTCCTATTTTCCCCAAGTGAACCGCGTCAAAGCATTTGCCATATTCCTGCAGTGACAATTGGAACCCCCGGGGGTAAGAGCGAAGCGATGTCGCTTGGGAAGGTCGAGCGGCTTTAGTTGTTGCACAAGCTGTATTTGGTATGCTTTCAATTTAAGATCTCTACCTAAAATGCGCCAAGTCGTTCCACACGTCAGTCTGAGTTACTGCGAACGGCGCCGAATTGACTCTTCACGGTCTCCGTGTACACTCTCCGCTATGGCCGCTATATTATTTTCACAGCGTGCTGGACGTGAATTTTCGTAATAAAGTTGAACGATTTGTAAACGTTGTTCAGACGTAAGTTATAACATGACAGCATGACACGACTCACACGTGATCTGTCGGTTAATAATAGAAACGAGTTAAAATAAAGTTAAAAAATAAAGTTTGTCCTCATATAAAAAAATTGTGTTTTTTATTTGGGTTTTGTTAAATCCTAAAAGTATGCTTCTTATGAAACGCTTTAAATAATATAAATTTACATTCACAATTGCCAAGTAAAATTCAAACAAAACTATGCTGTAGTGAAAATAGATAAAAAATTAAAGAGTGATTAATTACTTTTATAATTAAGTTTTTACGCTCTGGGTCTTTTTATAAAAATATTTCAATTTACTTTTATTTTTATATTCGATATTTCGCTACACCATTGGGTAGCATCATCAGGAAATGGAAGAAGTTTTGTAATATTTAAATGAATGAAAATATTAAAATTATTAAAAAGGTCAAAAATTATAATAATTGTTTAGTGATTAATTACAATTAAATACAATTGGAAATTTAATACTTTTGTATCAAATGACATTTCTTTTGTGTAATTTATTTGATTCTTAAATATTGACAAAAGAGTGCGGAGAAGAGTATTTATTTTAAATATCAAGTTACTCATTAATTGGGTGGGTGGCAATAATTTGTTGTTTTTATTTCTCCCAACAATCGCTTAGGTTTAAGATTTATTGTTGTAAGTAATAACTACATATGTATGTATAATTGTCAATGCTGAAACAGCATTTAATAGTATTTTAGCTCCATCAATTAAATTTATAGCTTAACCAGTGTATGAAAACAAACAAAACGTTACGCAAACGTTTGGTGTAAAAATATAAACTTTTCCAATTTTTTTTCGTTTTGTGCAAGAGCCAAGCTAAAAACAAATACTTTTTGAAGGAAGAAAGGAGAAAAATAATTGTATTTTCACTCATCTGCTTGCCTAGATTTACTATTACTATTGTATAATTGCGAAAAAGAAAACAAAAGCAGTAGCATATTCTTTGAATAATTGATTTAAATCATCCTTTTTCCTTGTTCACTTTACCATACGTAGTATAGGTAAAGTATAGTAATCTTGAAAAAACCCATGTCGGGATTTTAACGGTTTTTTACGTTTTGAAGTGTCCTGAATCCATTTTTACTATTTTCGCTATGATGTCTGTAAGTGGGTTTGTATGTCACTATTTTTGCGAAGGCTCTACAAGTCATACCGTTTGACATGTCAAAATGAAATCCAGTATTTAACTTTGATGAGCTGTATAGTTTTTGGGCATACTCGAAAAGGTAGGAGGGTTAGTTTACTTGACACCCGAAACCTAAAATAATTAATTTTTTTCGATTCGAATATACTTTGAACTTTTATTCTTTGTGTAATATATCCATCAAAATATCTGTAGGTCACTCCAGATTTTCGTCTTTTCTTTCTTCGTATACATTGTTGTCGAAATAAGCAGCAACAACAAAAAAAATAGTTTACGAGCTTCACAATCAAAATCTCTAAAAAAAAAATGCATATCATTATGCACAAATTATTTAGCAAACGCCTGCAAAACGTTTTTGCTTAGTTTGCATTATTTTCCGTTCTACCTGAGGACTTTTAAATGAATGTGCAGTTTGTGTTTTCGATCAAAAACAATGCAAAAATATATGGCACAATCGTTCTCATTGTTGCTATTTGTATTTTTTCTATCTCTGCAAATAACAAAACAAAATGAAAGCAAACGTTTCGTTTTATTTATTTGCGTACTCTTTTGAAAGAGCAAAAAATCGATAAAATCCTTTAAAATTGAAAAAATCGTCAACAAAATTATCAGCGTAAAAATGTTACTATTTTTAATAAGTTATAGGACATTTTTTGATTTCAATGCAAAGTAAACAATTGTACGATGACACTAAACCCCTTTTATGCAAGTCCTACCAGCACTTTGTTGATTAATTTCTAAACAGGACCAAGCTATAAATATAAGATATCTAATAGAGAAAAATTTGGAAATCGGGTTCTGAAGTACATTAAAAATAATATAATTTTTTTTTAATTAATAAACTTCTTCATTTAGAAGTCGGTTACAAAAAATTAACACAAATAAAAATATATTTTTGTTTCCCTAAAGACTTCTTGACTTTCCCTCGGCAATAAATAATCTAAAATTGCAAAGAAAGGGAAAAAATATAAGCGAAAATATAATCTCCGGTTTAAACCGAGTCATATTAAATGAATGTTTCAGTTATGTAGCAACTAAAGACCATGTAATTTATACCAACAACTATAACGTCATAATTTGTTGCATGCAACCAGCAACCAACAAGTCAACCAAACACATTAATAAACAAATGTAGGTTTTGCGGGTATAAAAATCTTTCAATGTGTGTTTATATGTATATATTTTTTTTCCTTTTTTTCAGAATATTTGCATTCTTTTAATAAATATTTAATGTGGCTGTGGTTTTATGAATTTACTGCACAACTACAACAAAGAAAACATGTAAATTGAACAAGTAAGATTGTTATATATTCAGCTATGCTGAGTCTCATACATACATATACCTTGGTTTATTGTGATCCTAAATAGTTGCCCTGAATATATTTGACGATAAATACGTGACGGACTAAATTATTGGCACAGGAAGCGTTTTCAATTTCACCATTGATTTAAGGGCCTTGATAAAGTGATTTATAATAAACAAATATTTGTACTGATAAAATGATAAAGTTCCTACAATATTCACTTTATTTCTTTTGAAAATTTGTATTATATAACCCATGATATAATAATAGAAGGTAATTCCATTCTCTCTTTTTGTCGCCATATTAACTATAGATAACACATAGATAGTCAACTGAAACGTCAAAAACCTAAGTCTCTTGTCAAAACACCTAAGTCTAAGAATGTATTGGTAGGCAAAATTGTATAAGTGTTGGTTTAAAAAAAAAATTCCCCACAGCACCTAAACTGCACATAGTTGTATAAAATATTTTGTAAAAACAGAATATTTTTTTACATGCAATTTTATATGTTAAAATAAATAATTCTTTTGCTTTTTAATAAAAATATGAATTTTGTATTTTTTGCTAATATATTTATGTGTGAAAAACGTTAGATTGAATGCTAATTTTAAATATTTATTATATTGATTTGAAAATTTTCATCCCCTAAAAGATAAAAAAATACAATACTGTGTAGAAATAAATTTCACCAAAGAAATGTCAACAAAATTAAATTTATTTTGTATTAAAAAATTTAAAATGCAATAAATTGTTAAATAATTTTTTGTGCAAAAATTCAAAATTGTTTAAATATTTGTAAAGTGAAATGGAATAACGCGTAATATTGCCTAAATGTAAATAAAAATTTTACTCCCCTAAGTGTGTTGAATCCACACCATACCCGTATGTGTGAGGACATTTGTAGCCACGTTTTTGACATATGGAGAGTTGACCATCTATGTGTTATCTATGATATTAACGTTCTGACGTTGGCGGGAATTATTTCAATTTGTGCTACCATATCACATACTTTGTGAAATCCCATTTTGCGTTTTTTTTTTCTTTATTTGAAATTATAAAAACTAAAAAAAGAAACAAGCCTTAAGTTTATGTGTCTAAATAAACAAAGGAAAATTGTTTTCCATACTGTAGTGATAAACTTTTACAAAAATTCACAAATAAAATTTTTTAATTTCCATATATCTGACAAAAGTGGCTCAGTTCCCGTTTTCTTATTAAGTACAATTTACCAAAGGCACCCCTAGTATTTTCATTAAAGAAAACTAGATATCATTGGTGCGCTTCGCTGCCCCTTTTTAATAAAATAAAATAAACACCTAGAAGAAAAAGTATGGCCATGCTTAAATACGAAAACGCACGTTTTCTCTCAAAATTTACTTGTGTTTTCGACTTGCAGCTAACAATATATATATACTGGGTGGCGCAAAAGTAAACCTCCTATCAGAAAATGCTATAAATTTTGCGATTGGCCCCTAAT
The DNA here is from genome assembly GCA_949628195.1 of Phasia obesa. Lineage (NCBI taxonomy): Eukaryota > Metazoa > Arthropoda > Insecta > Diptera > Tachinidae > Phasia > Phasia obesa. The sequence goes on from OX451215.1 coordinate 162,623,110, forward strand.
GTCAATTCTGTTTTGACATTTATGTAGTAAACACTTGCGAAGTACACGTTAATAAACAATGTTACGCTACACTGCTCCAGAACGCGGAATATTGGTGACTATTTATTTGACCAATAATTTACAAAAATTACAGCCAAAAAACATCGGAAGGTTATTTTTGCGCCACCCTGTACATACATACATATTTGTTTATTGGTGTTAGTAAGAACTTTATAGGCGTATTACTCCTAAAGCACTGAACGGATTTAGATTAAATTAAGATTGTGCACATCTGTGATTAAAAAGCTTTACAACCATATAAGTCTTTCCAAAATCGGAGCAGTTTTAATTATATAGATATTTTTTTTTACTTAGATGGGAAGCTAATCTGTCAGCAGTATCAATAAAACTTGACAATTGCAATATCATAGGGACTTCAAATTAAAAAGTTCGGTTAATTTTATTGTTAATTAGGGGCTGCATGCAAAATAACTCTATGCAAAATTGCTCAAAAGCAAAAATGAAAAATAACCCAAGTAATCCGCATGCAGAATTTCTGTAATATTTTATATAAAAAGTAACCCCAAAATATTGAGTGCTATTCGTAATTTTTTAAAATTTTTCAAATGAACAATTATCCAAAACGTTTTAATTAATATGGTGATACCATATTTGAGCGGTTTTATATTCACCCTTATTCTACTTGGCGACGGCGATGTCATCGTCACTTTTGACCGGATATCATTTATATTGATGTCAATTTGATTATAATTTTGTATTTCCTAATGCTCTTATGACGACGTCGACTGCTGATCGATAACACTGTTCTGTAGAGAGTTATTCTTTAAAAAAATGTAATGCTTAATAAGAATCTCATTAATGTTTTTTTTCTATCACGTCGAGATTTTCCATTTCTTCAACTAATTTTTCGTATTGGGTCAAAGTTGTTATTTAAATCTTTTCTATTTTGTTGTTTTTTTTTTTTTTTTTTGTTTTGTCTTCAATCGTTTTTAAAAACCAAGGCTACGAAATCGCCGTCGGTACAAGAAAAATTCAACGTCACATATTCTTACAAAATATCTAATAAAATTAAAAATTCATCGATAAATGTATATGTCGACAAAGGGAATACCAATTTAATTTAGTGAAAGGTCGTCGTATTATGTCGATAACGCCAAATGTAATAGGAGTGATTATCAAGAAATTCATCAATAAGAGTGTAAATACAACGGTTTAAGTCCTAAAAACTAGCTAAGTAGTTACGTTCTCTAAAACTACAGAATTGTTAACATTAAAGATTTATTAGAATTAAAAAAATATCACTGGACTTACTGTCAGTATTGAAATTTTTATATTTTTTGCCAAATTTCTATTTTTTCCATTTTTTTTACGGTAATTATTCATTTGGCGATTTTTAATTTTTGTTTTGTAGCGATTTTTCATAAGTTCAATTAGCATGCAGCTTAAAAAAGATTGTAATATATTTTTTTTTTTTTTTTCAATATAAAAGTGTACCTATAAAAGATTAAGGAAATCATAATCTACAACAAGATTTATTCCTTATAAGTTTCATTATTAAACCAAAGTACGTTGTTATTTTATGTTATTTATGTAAATTACACACTTTTTAAAATAATTTCCAAAATATTTTTTTTTTTCGTTTCTACACGTTTCGTGGCAACACTTTTTTTTCTGTTTACAAAAAAACATACTTCAATAATTCCGGCAAACTTCAAACATTTTTGAAATGGAATTACCTTGTATTATTATATCATGATATAAACCATAGATAACACATAGATGGAAACTCTCCAAATGTCAAAAACGTGGCTACAAATGTCTTCACACATACGGGTATGGTGTGGATTCAACACACTTAGGGGAGTAAAATTTTTATTCACATTTAGGCACTATTACGCGTTATTCCATTTCACTTTACAAATATTTAAACAATTTTGAATTTTTGCACAAAAAATTATTTAACAATTTATTGTTTTCTAAATTTTTTAATACAAAATAAATTTAATTTTGTTGACATTTCTTTGGTGAAATTTATTTCTACACAGTACTGTATTTTTTTGTCTTTTAGGGGATAAAAATTTCCAATCAATATAATAAATATTTAAAATTAGCATTCAATGTAACGTTTTTCGCACATAAATATATTAGCAAAAAATACAAAATTCATATTTTTATTAAAAAGCAAAAGAATTATTTATTTTAACATATAAAATTGCATGTAAAAAAATATTCTGTTTTTACAAAATATTTTATACAACTATGTGCAGTTTAGGTGCTGTGGGGAATTTTTTTTTTAAACCAACACTTATACAATTTTGCCTACCAATACATTCTTAGACTTAGGTTTTTTGACAAGAGACTTAGGTTTTTGATGTTTCAGTTGACTATCTATGTGTTATCTATGATATAAACTATCAAAAAAAGAAAACAAAAAATAGTACGTAGTTTTGCTGAACAAAATTATTAGCATACTTATTCAAGTTCTTAAAATTTTGTCCATCCGTCCACTTTTTTGTGATCAATCGCCGTTATTTCTACTTCTTTAATTTCAAAGTTTTCACTTGTGAAAGTGCGAGTGTGAGTGTGCCTTGAATTATCATAAAATTATTTATTTTATTTAAAATGGGTAACAAACAGAAAGAAACCACAGAATATCAGCGCTAAATTATTCTACATTTGCATAATCAAAGCAAATCTTATGCTGAGATTGGATAAATGATGAAAAGAAGTCGATATACCATTCGGAGCATAGTGCAACGTTTCAAGGGGCATCAACATTTGAAAGTCCCATACAGAAAGGTCGTCCTAAGGCTTTAAGCAGCCGTGAATGCAGCTAGATAGTCAGAAAAGTTAAACTTTATCCAAAAATATCCGCTACACAGAATGCTGCGCAGATTAAGCAAGAGTTTGGAAGAGATGTTCACTCCATTACGGCCCGGAGAGTACTACATGAGGCGAACTACAATTGTCGTGTTGCTAGACGTAAACCTTTAATTTCATTAGTTAACCAAAAGAAGCGTTTAGCATATGCCACGGAGTATTTGCGTAAGCCAAATGATTTTTGGAACCAAATACTATTCTCGGATGAAAGCAAATTTAATATACATAAATATTTCGCTCTGATGGCCGCCAAACGAGAAAGCCCAACACAGAGCTTGAAAAACGAAACCTAGCTGCAACCGTAAAACATGCTGGTGGAGGTGTAATTGTATGAGGCTGTATGTGTGCCGCAGGCGTGGGCGATATTATGGACAAAATAAAATAAATGAATATTTAAAAAAAGTGCTTGTCAACACGATAACGACCCGAAGCATTCGGCTCATGTTGTGCGTATGTGGCTTGCTATAATGTTCTACCACATCCGCCACAATCCCCAGACATCAATCCGATCGAGCATTTATATCAAGAGCTGGATAGGAGACTGAAAAAGGCCAATTACGAAAAAGGATGAGGCACTGGTCGAAGAATGGGTAAGACAGATGTCACTAAAAAGTTGATGAATTCTATGCCAAATCGACTGGCGGCAGTTATAAAACAGAAAGGATTAGCAGCTAAATATTAGTATTTTCAAAAAACTAATTTTTTAAAGTTTTCATGAGGTGTGCCAATAATTTTGTTCAATGAAATAAAGTACTTTTTTGTTTTTTACTTTTAATCAATAATTTTATAAAAATATTAAAATAAAATAAATCGCAATGTGTGGAAAATTTATCATTTTATCATTTTATCAGTGCAAATATTTGTTTTTTTAAAAATCAATTTATCAAGGCCCTTACATCAATGGTGAAGTTGAAAACGCTTTCTGTGCCAATAATTTAGTCCGTCACTGTCCTCTGTGATTCAAGGGTGATTCAAGTAGAGATACTTTTTTCAATAGCCTTTTTTTGACAGATCATGTGTTAGTCACGCTGTCATGTTATTTTTGTTTGGCATTTCATAATGGAGAGATTTACGCCTGAACAACGTTTACAAATCGTTCAACTTTATTACGAAAATTCACGTTCTGTGAGGAATGTGTTTCGTGCACTTCGCACAACTTATGGTCAACATAATCGGCCTACTGAGCGTACTATTCGCAACACCATCACCCATTTTGATACCCAGCATTCATTATTGGATAATATTCGACCGAATAGACCACGTCCAACACGCTGTGAAAAAAATATAGCGGCCATAACTGAGAGTGTACACGGAGACCGTGAAGAGTCAATTCGGCGGCGTTCGCAGCAACTCGGACTGACGTATGGAACGACTTGCCGCATTTTACATCCAGATCTTTAATTGAAAGCATACAAAATACAGCTTGTGCAACAACTGAAGCCGCGACCTCGCTGCGCTCTATGAGCTCTTGGAAAGTTCCAAGAAGATCCGACGTTTTCGAGGCTAATTTTGTTTAGCGATGAGGCCCATTTCTGGCTAAATGGGTATGTAAACAAACGAAATTGCCGCATTTGGGAGGAAGAACAACCTGAAGAGATTCAAATGCCACTTCATCCAGAAAAAACAACGGTTTGGTGTGGTTTGTGGGCGGGTGAAATCATCAGCTCATATTTCATTAAAAATTATGCCGGTGCGAACGTAACCGTCAATTATATAGTGCCATGATAACCGATTATTTGATGCCTGAAATTGAAGCTCGTGATCTCAGCGACATTTGGTTTCAGTAGGACGGCGCCACTTCCCAAACATCGTATCAATCAAAGGATTTATTGTGAGAAAATTTCCGTGAGTACATAATTTCACGTTTTGGGCCGGTCGAATGGCCACCAAGATCGTGTGATATCACACCGTTAGACTTTTTCCTGTGGAGTTATGTAAAGTTTAAAGTTTATGTGGACAAACCCGCTTCGATTCAGGTCTTGGAGGAAAACATCACGCATGTCATTCGCCAGTTACCAGTCGAAATGCTCGAACGAGCCATCGAAAATTGGACTCAACGTATGGACCATTTGCGACGTAGCAACGGCCAACATTTTATAGACATAATCTTCAATAAACAAAAGCCAAAGAATGTTCTTTCAAATGATATACATTCTCCATTAAATTTTCTGTGTTTTTTTCTTTTAAAAAGTAGGTAACCTCGAAATGGATCACGCGTTAGTATCTCTGGTAGCTTCACTTGCAAGTTGGAGTACCTTGAACGCATTTTATGATTTTTTTCTTGAAACTTCGATGAGCCCTGATGAGGAAAGAGCGTGATTGGGGAGTAGGTATGAGGAAAAGATGTGCAGCTACATGAACCCCATCCCGCGATAATGACAGAAAGGTTGGTGGTTCCAGTGTAGCATCAATAGTGCGCTATCACTACGTCCATTTATATACATATATACCTAAATTTTTATGCATAAATAAAACCACTGTTGCGAAGGGTATATAAGATTCACCACGGTCGAATATAGCGCTCTTACTTGTTTGATATGATTTTAATATTAATTACCCTAATATTGAGTAACGTGTTGTTTTTATTGGCAGTTTCTGCCAAAAATGTTATGACTCAAAACTCAAGAAGAAGATTTGATAAAAAGTTTTTGTCTTTAGATTTGCAAAAAGGCCGAAATGCTGCAAAAAGGAACGTTGCGCAGCTGTGCAGATAACAAAGTTGTTTGTGTAAAACCTTTGTATTCGTAAATTTTGACCTTAAGTTATAAAGGGGTATAGGATGTAGGTTAGGGTTCGAACTTCCAAATGATGCAAGATTTTTTATTTTTTTTTTTTTTTTTTTGACGTGGTTTGACGGCTAGGAGTTGTGCTCTATTAAGTAGGAGATTTTAGGATAATTTTGATCTTTTTTTAACACTAATAGCTTATAAGCTACGTCATTTTACAAAATTTATTTTGCATTTAAAAACTAAAATTTTCTAAGAATTTTTTAATTTTATCAAAATACTGGTTGACCCTTCTCGGTTTGATATTTAATTCCAAATGAATAATGTAACTTTAAAATCGGTAACTATAAAAAATTGATTTTTAGGGCGCACAGTGTGCCAGGTTGTTAATCATCGCGCACCTTCAGTATCAGCTTCACAAGGGTGTCATATACAATTTGACTATTTTTATTGAATCTATAGTTATTAAAAACTATAGCGATCATAACTTTGCGCTTTATAGAAACAATTATATGTAGTTAATAATTAAACAATTTCATTACATTTTCTTGATAATTAGTAAATATATTATATAGTATAACGACCATAACGACCTACCTACTAAACCCGGCAGTAAAACCCGAATTGCCTACCCACCGTGGTTCCTGTCATCCAATAGTATAATCTTATCATTGACACAATTTACTAAATCTTCCACACCTGACAACATTTACAGAAGATATTTCAATAATGTAATGACGGAGCATAGTGAATACAAATCTATTTTTACCGATGGTTCTAAAAATGATAGCAGTGTTTCTTATAGTGTCACTACTACTGATACTATTATAAAGACATCCATACTACCATCTTATTCAACAGTATTTTCAGCCGAAATTATAGCAATATTTGAGGCAATAAAATCTCTAGGTAACACTGCATCTAAAACTATAATATGTACTGACTCATTATCTGCAATCCAATCCATTCGAAATTTACACAACACAAACTTCTACCCCACATACATTAGAAATGTTTTAATTGAAAAAAATAACATCAAAATTGTATGGATTTCCGGACATTGCCAAATTAAAGGAAATAAATTTGCTGATTATACTGCCAAAGCATCTCGTAAATCACCTTGTTTTCTAACACTCAACCTCAACACTCATGACATTCTGCTTCACATTAAAAATACTTTGACCAAACAAAGTGACTTATGGTCTAAAACATCTGATTTGTACAGATCTATAAACCCAGTAAAAATTAACCTAAATAACTACCTAAATTTCAATAACAGTGGGTCTCTCAGCACGCTAGAGTGCAGAAAATTTGTCCGACTAAGACTTGGTCTCACGTTCTTCACACGCAGGCACATTATTCAACCTGATACCTCAAACATCTGTCAGTATTGTCTTACAGAACTTGTCACAATTGAACATATTATAAAACATTTCATTCATTTTAATTCGACACGATGTAACTTCTTTAAACATGACCCAGTTAAATACCTCTCTAACCCATCTCTTGTTATCAATATCTCTGTTATCAATTTTTTTAAACATGTCAAAATATTAAAAGATTTATAACAACTCCATTAATTTCTTAAATATCAAGCAATAACATATATTATCAATCAGCCTTATTATGACAACACCTATGTTAGCTTAAGACCCCAGTAGTCATAGCTTTCTCTTAGTTATTTTTATTTTAAAATTATTTTATAACTTTACGATAGCAAATAAATAAATAAATTATATAGTAGTTTTTGCTAGTGTCATTATTTTTAATAATGCCAATTAAAAATTCAACTATATACGTTTTGAATAAAAATTTATTGAAATTAGGTAGTTTTTAATTTCAACAAAATACACACATTTGTTTCACTTTAATTTGTATGAAACTAATTTAATGTTTGTTAGTATAAATATGTAAGTGGATTCGTTGTAACGTATAATTTGATCCAGTTTTAATCTACAAGTATTAAAGTAAATAAATACATGTTTATAAGGAAGGGAAACTGACAGTTAGCAGAACAACAATACATACGTTTCTATAACTACAATGAATATATACAGTGGTGGTCAATACCTTCTAAACTTCAGCAATTACTATATTCTTTTTTTTTGGAAATAAAATGACTTTAAGTATTATTATGTGAAACAAATAATTTTTCATAACACTTGCAATTTATTCTGGCAAAGTATTGAGTAATGGGTACCGAGCAGAGAATGACAAATGTATCATTTTTAGTACTTATTAAGTATTTGAAGCCAAACATGTATAAATGTGTATAGCTACAGCTCAAACAACATACCGTACACAAATACTCATATCAATTTCCACTTAAATAACTACAAGTATAGGCAGAGAATAAGAGTTCGCATACTTGTTCATTATTTTTCGCAATACAACTAAGTATTGGCTATACCCATACTTGCAAGTAGGAATAAGTAAAAGTATGTAAATACTCTAAGTATACTTATAGTATTTTATAAATATATGTAACTACATCTATTAATTATTTCACAATTCAAAAATACGTTCATTCATTCCTTCATCCTAATATAAAAATTATTTTCGTTTTCCATACTTAACCAATGTTCGGTTATAAACCAAATATTGCCAAACCTAATACACCTTTTTATACACACAATTCCTAAAAGTAGTTGTTTTACTTATAAGTATACTTAGAGTATTATAACTACTTTTCCATACTTGTAAGTATTAGGTAGTTATAAGTATGGGTATGACAGATACACATCACATTATCTACCTACAACCAGTTGTACTTATACATGCATTACGTATACATTTTTAAGTTCGTTGTGTATAAATAAAGTTTGTTATAAGTACCCTGCAGGAAATGTCAATAGTGATTCTGTACTGACTTACTATTGACACAGTCACCAGTACTAGTGACTTATAATACCCCAGACAATGCGTGTCATTGAAAATCCACTACTGACATTGGTAGTATTGATTAGGTAGTTCTTTTGGGACCATATGTGGACATTGGAACTAGTGATTCACTAGTACATTTTAATAATACTAGTCTACACTTTTGGTACTTTTCTAAAATAGACTGCACAATGAAAATGCATATTTCCTTAAATTTTGTGGTTTTATTAAAAAATAAATAAATGAAAACAGTCGTTTTTACTAATATAAAATCTAAAAATTGAAATTTTTCGTATGTTAATATGAACAATTCAATAAGGTTGTTAAGACTATGATTATAAAAAAATTAAGATAAAAAAGTTAAAATTAATTATTACGAACAATTCAATAAGATTGTTAAGATTACGATTATAAATAATTTCAATTAAAAAAATGGTAAAAATTAATCTTTGTTGGAAGTGTCTTTATCCTTTTGTTTTCCGTTTGATTTTGCTTTGTCGCGACCTATGTATTTGTTTAAAAAATTTCCTTTTTTGACGCTGAAATGTTGCTCGAAGCGTTCACTAAAAGTTGAAATAACATCTAAATATTATGAAAAAAAAAAATAATTGTCAAAATATTACAAAACTTAAAACAAACTACAAACTTTAAATTAAACACATTTGGATAATCACGCAATCTCTTTTTTCCAAAGGGTCCATCTATATTGAAGCTTCTAATAATGGTTTGACCAAATTCTTGGTGAATGTTACGTTTAGCATTGCTAACAAGGAGTTACTTGATTTGCCTAATCTATTAAATATAAATCGAAAATTCAATGCTTTTCAATAAATTCGTTTCAAAACAAATAGAAATACTTACGTATGGGTATGAATGAGTGGCGAAAATAGCGTCCAGTTCTTTTAATTTTTCTTCACTCCTATTTGGGAAAAATAAGATTTGTAGCAACCGTATGTATTTTGCTTAACAATTCTGTCTAGCAAAACTTTATGCTCCGCCGTTTTGCGGCTGCGTCTGTAAAAAACAACTCTGTCGCTAATCCCACAAAATCTTCTACAGGGCCTACAAAATTTTCACAATTACCACATTCAATTCAAATTGTTTCGTTTTCACTGCTATTTTATATAAAACCGATAGCTTTTTTATCTGTCGTTTATAATTCCTTTTGTAAGGGTCTTTGGTGTGGATTGCTTTCAAAGCAAAATCGAACAATATATTGAAAGACGCTGACGAAGTGGCGGGCACAGCTAGTTTAAAATAAACGCATTTTTTGATTTCACCTGAAGTATGTACATACATATGTATGTATATTTTTAACAAGTATTCGATTTGTTGACAATGTCGCCAAAGAGTCACCATAGTAGTTGACAAAAGTGGTGACATGGGGACAATTGTTCCCAGGTTTCCTTCAGGGTATATTTTCTGTGTTATAGATATAGGTATAACTAATACCCAATAATATGTGTAAATACTTAACTACATTTATTTTATAAGTACTTTTTGTCAGTCTCTGGTACCGAGTACTCAGTATTTAATCCTTTTTTATTTAGGATAGTATTTTTGGAGTAATTGAATTAAATGTTTGACGACTACGACGATAAAATCCCGTTGCTATAATGTAAACGGAGGCATTGAGTATCTAATTGAATGGTATTGAGTAGTATCGCCTAACGGCTTCATTAAAACTCTGATTAACAGTGCGTTTCTATTATGTAAAAAAGTATGGAGTAGCCAATCGCTAAGTATTGATTAGTAGCGAATAATTAAAAGTAGTAGAAATTTGCCTTAGACAAATAAATATATGTGCAATGCTTTAACTTTAATTTGAATTAAAAGAAAAAATGGAAATTGTGAACAGATTTTTTTTTTCGAATTTATAGTTAAAAGAAATAAAAATGAAGTAAGAAAATTATAAAGGGTGATCCATTTCGAGGTACTTTTTTCAATAGCCTTTTTTTGACAGATCACGTGTGAGTTGTGTCATGTTATTTTTGTTTAGTATTGTTTGGCATTTCATAATGGAAAGACTTACGCCTGAATCGCTTCGCTCTCCGACGATTTCGCGGAAAATTTTGTTTAGCGATGAGGCCCATTCCTGGCTCAATGGGTATGTAAACAAACAAAATTGCCGCATTTGGGACGAAGAGCAACCTGAAGAGATTCAAGAGCTGCCACTTCATCCAGAAATAACAACGGTTTGGTGTGGTTTGTGGGCCGGTTGAATCATCGGTCCATATTTCTTTAAAAATGATGCAGGTGCGAACGTAACCGTCAATGGCGACCATTATCGTGCCATGATAACCGACTATATGATGACTGAAATAGAAGCTCGTGATCTCGGTGACATTTGGTCACCAACACGGCGCCACTACCCACACATCGCATCGCAATGGATTTATTGAGAGTACATTTCGGTGAGCACATAATTTCACATTTTGGGCCGGTCGATTGGCCACCAAGATGGTGTGATATCACACCGTTAGACTTTTTCCTGTGATATGTAAAGTCTAAAGTTTATGCGAACAGGCCTTGGAGGAAAACATCACGCATGGCATTCGCCAGTTACCAGTCGAAATGCTCAAACGAATCATAGAAATTTTGTGTTTTTTTTTTGTTTTTTCTTTAAAAAAGTAGGGAACCTCGAAATGAATCACCCCTTATTAATAAATTTTTTTAACATGGAAAAAAATTAAAGCTTTAAATCTCCATAGAAAATATTTATCTGTACAAAAATTTTATTTAATAGATAAACATATTATTTTAGTTATAAAATAAAAGTTTTATTTATTTTAGTAAGAGGTTGTGTTACTCTTGTGTATCCTGACCAATTTGACACATTAATATTGACCAATTTAACCAATTTGGGTTTTTTAACTGTTTCCAGCTGTCATATAGCTTGAAGATGCATGTATTTTGGCAGAAGGTATTAACCATAGCTCCTCGAAGGTATTGAGGTCAGGACTTAAAAGATTTCTGCATTCAATTTTCCTAGCACAAAGCCTATTTTGGGCTTCCTTCTAGATAAAAAAATACCCCCCATACCATGAGTGATCTTGCACCATGAGCTTCTTTATAACATGCTTCCCGTCGGCGTCTTACGTCCATCCAAATTTTGTGGGGACCATCTGGTCCGTCTAAATTAAACTTTTTTTGTCACTGAATATCACAGATTCAAGTTTATCTTCTCAAAATTTATACTTTTCAAAAATACCATATATGCATTTTTATGATGTTGTTTTAGACATGTAGGTAAATTCTGTAATCCGAAACCGAGTGAAATTGAATCCGAATGAAATTTTAAATTGTCATAACTTTTAAATCTTACAACATTTTGATATTATTTTTTATACATTTGCTTAAAGATCATTCACATAACTTCCTTGATTGCTAATATTTTAAAATAATAGGCGCAACTAAGTTATATTTTTCTATAAAAATTTATTCGATTTCAATTTCACTCGGTTTCAGATTACAGAACATACCCGATGGTTTAGGCACTCGATTGTCATACTGAAGGTCTAAATATTGTGTCTTATTATTTGATGACTACGTTGTTTACTCACATTCAGAACAAGTTTCTCTTTCATTTGTTTAAAAATCATGTGGATATTAGTTGCTAACTGCTGCATGCGCCGTTTGCTCCTGTCATCAATAGGCCGCTACGTTTATTAATAACGTAGTCATCTAGATTTTTAAAGAAATTTGTTTTTGTGTTACGGTTTCTCTTTACAGAAACAGCAATTTGGCCAACTTTCATGCTGGATTAACTCATTCCCTTGAATAATCAACGTTCTACATCTGTTAATTCAGTTTCACGTGGCATTTTCCAAAAAAATGCCAAAAATTTGATTTGTTTTTCATCTTATACATTTTCTCATTTCTCCACTTTATGTGCCAAAAACAAAAACTGTACTGTTAGTATAACATAAGGTCCAGAGAAAAGGAATTTGACTGGAAGTACAATGGTCCAATTTTTCACTTTGAATATTTCGGAAACAATTGGCTAAATCTATGATTTTTAAATAAAAAGTATATTTTTCGGGAACAAAGTGTTTCATTTCTTAACATAGTCCCCTTTGAGCTCCATTTAGCCTTAAGGCCCCAAATAAGAAGCTTCTCAAGAAGATATTCAAGGCAGGTGTTAGATTCTATCTTTCGATCCAAATCTCTTTTAAAAATAGCAAACAGTCATTCTATGGATTTTATCGACTATTTCTGACTTTACGACCTCTTTTGAGCAACCTAAATATTCGGCATCTTTTGTGCTGGTATTAGCAAAACCGAACTTAGCAAACCAGTTTGTTGCCGGTGATGGGGTTTTTTACGTAAAAATAACGAATAACGAAATTCACTTTTTTCCATTTCCTTTATAATTAACGATATTGTTTGCTTTCAATGCCTGTCAAAAAGTTGCTTACAGTTTGACAGTAGTTCAGTAAAAGATGACAGTAACGGCATCAGTGTTGTATTAATAGTTAATTCGCTGCGTATAAATCGTTTTGGACCCGAAAGCCTTTAAATTAAAATATCAGCAAACCCGAAATATCGCTTATATATCGGTTCTCCAATTTTATCGGCATCTCTAATTTTTATTATACTTTTTAGTCTCCAAAAATACCTTTTGATGCGTAGTTGATCCAGAAAAAATTTTAATTTTACATGATTGATTTCGATTTGTTTTTTAAGTAAGCGAAAAACAATTTTTATTTCTGTAACAAAAATATAATATTATTAAAGCAAAAATATCACAATCGTAAGATTTTGAGGAGCATTGTCATTATCGTTTAAGATCAGTTAGACCGCCCTTGTTTACCGGCTTTCGATTAATTTTCTTTCACTCTATCATAGACTGATTGGTCTGCCCCGAATAGCTGTATTGCGATACAGATATTAGTGTATGCATGAACCAGGCACTTGCCCACATTTTATAGTCGATTATAACCTAAAGTTTTTGGATCACCACTTAAAGTTAAAAAAGCTCAATTCAGATTTCCTATATGAAGGTATAGGTCGGGATGCTGGAGATCCTGGAGGACACGAAAATCATCATTCGGAAAAGGGCAATATTTTTGCTTTAAAGGAACGCCATATTTATTTTATTTAAAGCCCAGAGAAAAGTTAAAAATACAAAAGATTCAACAAGTCATACGAATATGAAATAAGAAGAAGTTTTAGTCACAAATGTTTTCATCTCTAGTGTTAGATACGAAAAATATACGTACAAATTCACTTGTTTTAGCTGTATGTATGTATAATGTTATATCCCAATCCTCCATACAATGATATGAAATATGATACAAGTACATATATGTACATACACCACACATTTTGTTGCTGTGTGAAAGTGTTGTTGTAAGCAAGATGCCCTCTAAACTTTAAGCATAATTAATTAAGCTCAAATTATCTTTTTTTGCTCTTCACACGACATACTCAGGAAAGCAGCACGTTTACACTAACATGTTTAAACAAGTATTTAACATATTTAAATTTGCATGTACATATTTAACTTGAGTGTATTTGATAAAAAAAAATTATACTCATTAAAATCTTAATTAATAAAAATAAACCCAAAAACAATGCATCTAAATGAATATTTTTTCAAGACACGAAATTTTTCAACAAAAAAAATGTTAAGAAATGTAATTTATTTCACATGATGAAGCTTTTTTATACTTAGGACTAATTTATTTTTAATCCAACACAAACATTATGTCGCGAACTTTATAATACACATGTTACCAGGAGTTGATTAAAGGGTGTCTTAAACGCATACAAAAAATAATTTAATTTTTCTCAAAACCTGTAAATTTATTCATTAAACACAATCCATATTGTTTCGAAGCTCCAGTCAGCTAATGGCGTTATATATCCTTCAAGGCGAATTCATACCAGGTGGAGTCGATAGCCCAGCTGATTGTTTTTTGCTCTCCTTTTTTGCTAATGTCTTGTCAAAAAATACATTGTTTCATATCTGCTAATCTAATGTCAAAGTTGTTGTAGTTGTTGTCCTACTGCTCACACCTGGTATGAATTCGCCTTGATATCCTTCAAACACCAAAGAGATTTGTCGCAGTCCATAAATGGGAGTTGTAGTCAGAGACCTGCGCCGAGGGGTTGTAGTCGGCGGCGGCGGCTAACCAAAAAATGTTCGGCGGCGGCTGTAAGCCGGCTATTAGCCGATATTTAATCATCTAGCCTTTTTTTGCCCGGCTCATACAAATAATCAGCTTGAACGTAATTTTAATTTTTTTTTTTTTTTGAAGTTAACACATTAGCGGAGTTCAGTGTTCAATGCAAATGGTCTTGCATAAGTGCATAATATCATAGCTTTTTAGTGAAATCCAACAACAAAATACCTGTTGTTTTTGTTAAATTTGAATGATATAACGCATTTAAACTTTCGCAAGACCATTTGCATCAAGCACTGAATACCGCTACTATAAATAAATGAATTCGATTAACAAGTTTGTGACAGAAAATGTGTTATTTTAGCATTCGGTGTAATAGTGTCCACCGTTAAACACCTTCTGTGAAAGTATCAAGATATTGCGGTTCCAGTGATAGAGGGCGCTGAGGGACATTGTAGCGAGAAAAATATAGATTCGTTTTTTCTCTTTTGGGTACAATTAAATAAAAAATATACCTAAAAGTAAGAATTGCGTTCATGGCAAGCGGTGCAAAAGATGATTTTCGTTACCTTTGAAGACACTCTTTTAATTATATTATTAAATTGGATATTTCATTTTATAGTACGCATAGTAATTCACATTCTGTGTAATTTTCAAATGTCTGTTCATATCGGTTTAAAAGATGGCTATAAACGTCAAATTACTTAACCTAAGGGACTCCCCATAATTTGTTATTACTCTTTGTTCTTTTGTAGTGGTTATAATCAAATTAAATGCCTGCTCCACATTAATATAGACAAATTTATTAATAAAAACAATAGCGGAGTTCAGTATTCGATGCAAATGGTCTTGCAAAAGTGCAATTGCGTAATATAATAGCTTTTTTGTAAAATTCAATAACAAAATACCTATTGTTTTTGTTAAATTTGAAATATATAACGCATTTGCACTTTCGCAAGACAATTTGCATCAACCAATGAATACCGCTTATATTTTACAAATATTAAAAATAATATGTATAATTATATTTACACAAGTTATTTACATAAGTTAACACATATTTATTCAGTTTTAAAGATTAGGCTGATTGGTAAAGAATGTTTTAAATTTAGAACACTCCATTTCAAGATTGATTTATGATTAAGAGATTTTCTAAAGTTTACATTTAACTATTTAAAATATTTAAAATAAACTTAAAGGAGAGGACCATGACATACGAACACTCTTAAATTAAGTATTTCTTTTCCTAAAATAACACAAAAATGTACAGCTTCCAACAGTTTTTTTTTCTTCTAAATATTGTAAAAATAATGATAAAGTGAACAATTGTGAGAAAAACTACTGAACAAAAGGGGCATGTATTAAAAAAAACCTACAAATAGCGTACTAAAAAATTAGTGTACAAGAGGCTAAAATAGTGTACGCTATAATAGGGAACGGTTTGTCACCATAATTATATAACAAACATAAAAAAGTAGTAACGAATTGGTCACATTCTGCATTTTTTCTGTCTGTTAAAAAGTTTAACTAACGTATCGGCGGCTAAATTTTAGTCAAATTTTAGCTGAAAAAATGTCAGCCGGCTATTAGCCGTTCGGCGCAGGTCTCTGGTTGTATTACATTTTAGGACGGATACAGATGTTACAAATAAGTTAGAAGATCGAATTGAGTGAAGTGCCATTTACGCTGTTTCCAACCGAGGCATTTGGAAGCTTCGTTATAGACTTGATAAATGTGTTTAGTCCATCAAACTTCGAATTTGAATTTTATGTCAAGAACGTGCAAAAGCCCGATTGGTTAATACTTATATCACTTGTAGTTATAGATAAAGGCTTTATCTTGGGAAAAAAAATCAGGATTTGATCAACATTTGATTTTTCACCAAAAACCCGAAAATTCTCCAGAAACTTAAATAAAATTTGCTATGTTGATTTTTTAGTAATTAAATTTCTTTTTTAACTGTAGGGTTGTTTAGTTCATGAACGACCTAGTTCAGTTAAACTAATTACTCAACTAAGCTAAGTGAGCTGATCACCACACTGAGCTCTGATCAGCTCCTTAGTTAAGTTCAGTTCACTTCAGGTCACTAGTCCAATCAGCTCACTAGTCCAGTACGCTCACTAGTTCAGTCAACTTACTAGTTCAGTTAGCTTATTAGTTCAGTTAGCTTACTAGTTCAGTCAGCGCACTAGTCCAGTCAGCTCACTAGTTCAGTCCGTTCACTAGTTCAATCAGCTACTAGTTCACTTCAGTACATTAAATCTTCAAATTTTAACAGAATGTGAATTACTATGCTAACTATAACAATTACTAAAAATTAAAGGTGTTCCGACAGTGACATGGTTTGCATGTAGTATATGGCCTTATTTTTTAAAACCGCAATAGGTAGACTCTTGCTACTTTCACAGAAGATTTGTTGCCACAGCCGCTTTAACAATTACTACAAATTAAAGGGTATGGCTATAGCAAGAATTGATAAAACTTAATCGCTCACTTCAATGAACTAATAAGCACACACCGGGAGATTTCTCTCCGATGCAAATTGTGATACAGAATAACATCAGTTCCCACCCTTATTGGCCTTTACCTGTGTAAATATGATGCGTCTACCAACTCCCTTGTTGAGTACTGCCACCTGCAGTGCCATGCTGGTGGTCGCTAAGTAAACCGTTGGACTCCATATACTTCACAAGATGAAAGTTTACCATTTTTTACAATTTTTTCAGTGGGGATAGCGCAAAAGCCTCATAGAGCACAGCTACAAGATCATGTTAGCATTTACCGAAACCTTCTAACAGAACGAGCTAAAGAACAGCTTTGGCATAGTAACACATACTCTATCGAGAGCGGGCAGTAATTAAATGCTTCCCGGCAAGTAAGAATTACGAACACTTGCAAATATTAGCCTTGTCAGGCGGGTCAGTGAATATTTGATCCACCTTTAAAAGAGCTGGAATTGAGTAACTAGCGTTATTTTTTACTCTTTTTACGATTGACAAAAATCTCTAACTAACCCGAGAGGCAGCAAGAATGTAGACGCTCCTCATATAACGCTTTTTCGCTAAACTAAAAGAGATGACCTAGACATGTAAGCACATTTGTTGTAAATATTTTCCAGGCCTATCTATATTTAAAAATTCTTAAAATTTAAGAGAAAAATAAACTTCTTATGACATTTCAAAAATATTTCAGCTTTGCAACTGTCATTAAGATATCATTAGTAGTATATGAGCTACCGAATTATTTCCAAAATAAAATTTAAGCCACTGTGTTAAGTTTTTCGGATAGAATCTTCTTCAAAGAAAATTTTTATCTCTAATTTATACATATTTGTTAATAAGAAATACGTCCTCGAAGGGTAACTATTTGATTTGCCTTGTGGTCAAAAGCCGTAATTGGCTTAATGCGAAAAATGATGTTATAGTCAATGGTGTGTGCTATTGGAACAGATTAAGGAACATTTTGCAGACATAATTGAAGATTTGAATATCACGCATAGCTGGCTCCATCAAGACAATGCCGCCAAATTTCCAAGCTGCAACATTTTACGTCACGGTGACCTAAATTAGTCTCCGAAATCGTTTCTTTTCAAACCTTTTACTTTATTTCCTAAGGGTTATTTGAAGACAAGCCCAAACTAACCGGGGGTATGGTGGTCTTTGGTCACATTTATGTTTTTGTGCAGATTTTAGATTACTTCGCTCTTTATATTGAACATCATTACGGATGTCATGCAGCCGTGATTCATATGCTGCAAGCTTTCGTTAAACAAAAACTGAAATTAATATTGCAAACATTTTAATGAACAAATATTATGTTTATTAATTCAAGGTCATTTTTTAGATTTTAAAACATTTTAACGCTTATCAATTACAAAAACAAAACACAACAATAACAACAGCTTATCAGCTTAAAACATTTTAGAAATCGTTTTAGTAAAAATCAATTACAAAGCGTGCGAATAGTATTTTGCGAAATTCCAAAACGTAAACATCGAAAACGCTTAAATGCGAAATTATGAATTTAAATTCGAAATTGATCGTCGTAATTCGATTCATCGTATTATTGACATTGACCTCGAGAGCGATTGTTTGCAATGTGAATGCAAAGGCTCATAATTTTACATTTATTTATCGTGATTATTTACGAAATGTGGTTAATAAGATTGATCGTGAAGTGCAACCGTGCGTGAATTTTTTTCAACATGCCTGTGGCAATTTCGAGAACTTTCAAGGTGTTGAATCACCTGACATGAAAAGTGAAGAAGAGTCAGATGAGTTTTTGGATAGCGATCAAGATGTTGTGCCCTTTTTGTACAACAAACAAGATTATTACACCTTTTTCGAAAGTCACCAGCAAGACTTTAAAACCACGCCGGGAATTTTGATACGTGATGTCTACAATCTGTGTAAAAGTTCTCTTCAACAGATTAGTGAAAAACGTAAAATATGGCTGCAAATGATTAGTGACATACCCTTTTTGAAACATGATCATGATCTCTTGAGGAAATGGCCATTTCTGCAATACCAGTGGGATAAATATGAAGCACAATTGGACTTGAGTTGGCCAGCGTTAGCAGCACAGTTTAGCGCTCATGGTTTAAATTCAGTGATTTATGTTTTCTTTGTCGAAAATACTTTATATGTATCACCAAACGATGAACTGCAATGTCCGGATTTGGATGAAATTAAAGCGAGTTTCCTGCCTTTGCTAAAAAAGCGTAATACTCAAATAGCGGACATTATTGGTGGAGAGATTTGGCTCCTATGCCGCCAACTTAAAGGGGAAGTAGCCATATCAGATGAAGTCGAGAAAATATCAAACCTTTTTGTAGAGAATGAATATTTCTTAAGATTATTTTTACGTTTAAATTTTACCGATTTGGAAATTGAACATGCCCGCAAAATAATAATTGACACGAATAAATTAAGCGAAACAATTTCACTACTTTCTTCCGCAAATCCTCGAATTGTATATAATTTTATACTGTGGCAGGCGTACCAACAATTTACAAATACCGATGACTGTTTCCAATTAGTCAGTGAATTTGACAGTCTGCTGCAAGTGGAATACTGGAATTGGCATGCTTTTAAACCCCATTTTAGTCGAGATGTGGCTATGGCCTCGTATCTTTTTCACACCACACGCTTCCAAAAGCATTATCGACACTTTATAGTCAGTTCATCGTGGGAACGTTTGTTTCAAAACCGTTCGGAGCGCAAAGATTTAAATATTGAAAGATCCATTAAAAACTATGCCAAGCAATATTTAGATTTGGAAAGATATTCCGCCACTTTCAAATCGGAGTTCTTTTCCACCAACAACGAAAAAGCAACATTTTATTCACATCTTTTGGAACTCAGGAGGCTTAAAATGCGCTACACATTCCTAAATCCCTACGAGGACCCAGAAGATTTACAGTTTTTCAAAGAGTTTATAAACTTTTCAGTTCTACTACTCTATCGCCCACGTCTGCACTACTTTGCTTCTTATGATCGTGAAATGTGGCAAAATTCGCAACTGCTACAAAATTCTGATGGACTTTATGCCGCCTTAGATTGTTTAAATCATCAAACCGATTTAAATGTAGAAGATTCGAAGATATATGAGGGGGAACTAAGTATGGACCTGGTTACTGATATTTTCAACTTTTATGCTTCCTTTGTCGAGGCTTTATCCGACTATAAGTTCTGGTTGGAGAGTGAAAACTTCGCTATTGCTGAGGATTTTATTTTAGAATATTTTAAATTGGACTCAAAGCGGGTGATGTTCTATGCAGTTGCTCAGCAGTTTTGCAGCCGAAATGACTTTATCTACAAAACTTTAATCAATCGTAGTTACATGAATATGCCGCAATTTGAGGAGGCTTTTCAATGTGCACCTTTTGATGAAATGAATCCCCTAACAAAGTGTATGGTAAATCAGTGTTTGACAAACTAGATTAGTGTCAGTGTATATGTAATTAATAATGCAAAGATATTGGTCTGTTCAGAAATGCAACACAGCGTTGCATCTGATGCGCTTACGAGATGCTTATTAGTTGGTGCTGATGTGCAGACAAAAAATTGCATTTGTTTATAATTTTGAACGCGAGATAAAAAATAAAAGAAATAGATAACAAATTAAATATTCGTAAGTTCAAAGCCACAGCCATTTTGGTGATGCGTGTTTGACGATTACCTGTGAATAATCAACTTAATGATGCATTTCAATGTTGCACATCTGACTTATGCAGTGTGTCTAACTCATACTTTTTTCAGACCCAAAAGCAGCAAGTGATTCATTTACGAACATGTCGCACCTATATCACCCCGAAGGTCAACATCAAAAAATTAATACCTTAAAAATATTTATTTATCACTCGTTAATCTGAGTTTAAACTAGGCAAATTATTGACGAAATAGACATAACTAGAGTATCCATCTAATCGGCTTTTTATTTTATTCGAGCAAAAAATTAATCGATTTCGCAATTTAAGTTTTCGTTAATTAATCGATAAAGGTTTTTAAATAACTCCAATAAGTCGAATTACTCGAGAATATTTAAAAAAAAATTGTATTCAATGGGAAAGGGCAACCATGCGAAATTGTTTAATAATAGCGGTATTCAGTGTTTGGTCTTGCAGAAGTACAAATTCAAATTTAACAAAAACAATAGCTATTTTACAAGACCATTTGCGTCGAACACTGAACTCCGCTGATGATTTTTAAAAATGTTTTATTGATTTGTTTATTTTAGTTAGTTATTAATTATTTTCATTTATTTCGCCATAACGCAGACAAATTTTTCAATATAAATAATAAAAACTGATTTAATAGCTTTTTGGTAATATAAAATATGAATTAAGTACCCCAGTAGGCTAGTAGGCAATATGTTAGTCCATCAGTGCGGGGGTTGTGGGTTCGATTCCCAAAAAGTGCTATACTACAATAAATGAAGGTCTTCGTTTGTATGCTCGATAATTAAGTTAAAATTGAATTTGTAATTGTATTGAGACACTAAAACAAAAACATAAATTATTTCATAAATTTTGTTCATTTGTCGTTATGCGGAAAAGGTAAAGAACACGTTTTAAACATAAAATTTTTTATGAAGTGCCAATATTAATTGTTTACTGTTGAACTTCAAACACTCTCATGTAAATACATATATTAGATATATGGATATGTAAGGAATTCTCGTAGTAAGAAGAATTCTGAAGCATGCTTTAACTGATACTTAGACACAGGGCAATTTACAGTTTATCTACTAAAATAAAATATACGCGCTCAGCTTAAGCACTTTCGTAACAAATTATACGAAAATCGTAATACACAGTACGAATAGTTCGAACTGGTAGATTTAGTCTTTCGAATCGAATTACGCAGAAACCCCTAATCAAGAAGATTTGAATTATGTAGCATATAAATAGTAAAATTTTAAAATACATATTGAGTATGTTCACATTTTTATTACGATGTTCATAAAACGAATGAAAAAAGTTTGGGAAAAAAGTCATATTCGATTTATGAAAAACTTCGTGTTTTTTTTCTTTTTATTTAAACTATACCCGTCTAATTCAAAATTCTTAAACGAATTAATAAAAAGTAAAAAACTAACTAATTTTTTGTCGATTAACCGATATAATTTATTCGAGTTATTCTTTAATCGAAATTTGCAAATTTTCTTACTCGAACAATTAATCGACTTAAAATTTTATGATTAATTGAGCGATGATTAATCGAGTGGATACACTAAACCAAGGCGTATTCATACCAGGTGGAGTCGATAGCCCAGTTGATTGTTTTTTGTTCCGGTTTTTTTTTTTACTAATGTCTTGTCAAAAAATACATTGTTTCATATCTGCTAATCTAATGTCAAAGTTGTTGTTTTGTTGTAGTTGTTGTTCTACTACTCACACCTGGTATGAATTCGCCTTGCACTAAACAAAACCACTAAATGAAGTGAACAACTTATCGTTCGTAGCAAATATTCATTAAGTTATACAAGTTCCTGTTCATTAAAAATGTAAATTCACTATAGCTTTTACAGATATAATTACATAAAATATAAGTTTTCATTATTTTTAGTTTCATTTGTACAATTATTTCATAAAAAATAGTTTAATAAATTTATCATTTACATACTGCAGAAACAAATATTTTCTTTCCTTTTTTAGTTTACTTGAAATTTACATTCGATTCGATTCCTATACAATTTAAATGTGTATATTTCTATATAATGGATTTACTTACAATTTTCTTAAATTTTCAGATAAAAATTATTAAATGTTACTATCATACTACTCAAGCGTTCGATCTTTCAAAAATGACATGTATGCTCAAAAAGTATGATAGTGCGGAAGAGTATGTGACAAAACTTATTGCTTTAGGTATCGGTGATAAGTTGTGTCGCTTTATATCGACTTTTCTCAGAAATCACACTATACGAGATTTTATAGATGGATTTTCATCAAACGAGTTCAAGATTAATTCTGGAGTACCACAAGGCTCTGATCTTTCTCCTATCCTATTTCTTGTTATTCAAAATTACCTTTTTTGTCAAACTTTCAACCCTATCTACTCTTTCGCATACGACTTCAGCATAAACAATAAATGATACGCTCAATCACGATCTCGCTCAATCAATAATCTCCGGATGCGGTTGTGTAAATAGAAGCGATTTTAACGCTCGTAGGACTCAATACAAAGACTTTTTTTTCGAAAATTACGTTTCATTTCTTATTATGGGTGATACAAATATTAAGAAATCGGAAGCACCACCAGTGAACACCACAACCCCGTCGTACAGTTTACCGGCTCCCAGCCAGTCTTCCCTTTTCGGAAATACAACTAAGGGTATCCTGTTGAAATTAAACTCAGTGACCATAAAGTCCGTTAGCCCGAATGGAAACAGTCCGTTGAGTCCGACGTCAAGCAGAATCTTTGTGTGTCCTGCATTACTTGACTCGCCAACCCTGATTCAAAAAGTTTAAGCAAACTGCTCGCCGCCATTGCGACTACAAAACGAGAGTATTCCTACGAGCCTTGGATCTCAATGCCTCCCACCAAACTGCACATCCATACGTAACAACGAGTAGTACAACTGAAGTGTAAATCCAATTTACCACTTTTGGTTGTAGTCCCCAGTTCTTACCTATGGAGTTTTTGAAGGCATACTTGGCAATTAGACCCTTTTTGAGTCTCTCCTGAATGTTCCTATGCCTTGTCAATTTAGTATCAATCTTGATGTTCTGGGCATAAAATCTAGTGCGATGTTCGATGGACTAAAAACGAAGAAGCTTTCAAGTGCTTCGGTTTTTTTGTAACCCGGTGCCTCAGTGTAAAAAATACTTCCTTTTTATCTGGCGCCTAAAGCTCATTGATCACAGTATATTATCCAACTCTATTGACTCTACTTGGAAAATTAGAGTTTTAGCATAACAGTCGTATGTGTAATAAACTCCCTACTTCTTTCCCTTTCAATGTAGGAAAATTAAATCGAATGTCCACATACACTACTCCCTCTTTCCCATAACCAAATTTCCTCCTCCTGACGCAATGTTTTGTATGTGTAAGGTTCATCCCCTGAGTGCTGACCCAAATAAAAAAACGGTGAAGACAAAAAACATTTAAAGAGTATTTCAAGCGAAGTTAGTATACAAAAAAATTAGAAAATTAGAAATTTCGAAAAGAATATTCACTTGTTTTTTTTTTAACCAGTTGGCGAATTACGACATTCGGTATCGATCGAAATATCAATAGAATTTAAATGAAAACTTCGATCGATATCGAGTGCCTCCTGTTTAGTTTTCAATAAAAGACTACAGTGTACAACCCAATATGACTGAAGTTTTATCAAAATTAGAAAAATAAAACGTCGCAACAAAGTAAATAAAAACTACATTAATTGAATTATTTTAATACAAATTTTATTCAATGAATAAAATATTGTTCTTCAGATTTTGACAATTCTGAATTTATTGACAGACTATCTAAGCCTAAATACATACATATATGTTCGTATTATTAGAGTATAATAATAAAAAATATACAATCTTAACAATGTGATAAAAATCTTAAGATACATTCTTTACGGCAATTGATACAAATGAATTACATGAATAATTTGGCAACCAGTTTATGGAACAAAAATCAAACTGAGTTCACCAAATTATTATCTTATAATTATCTTATAATGCAATTGATTGAACGAGTTATTTTTTTTTTTTTTATAAATAGAAAAACAATTAGCAAAGTGAAAAAATAGAACAATTTTTTAAGGACAGATTAAATAGAATTGGTGTTGATGTTTTTAAGTTTAAGTTCAAAATAAATATTTTATATTAAAATAAAAGTGAAAAAAAAGTTAATTAATTAATTAAAAGTACTTATTAAATAAAAGAAATTAAACAATAAGTATATGTAGTTATAATTGTCAATGCAAATAAATAAGTGAAAATAAATCCCAACACTTGTTTAGCAGCTTTAAAAGTATAAACAAAATGCCAGTTTTATTAGTTTTAACAAGTGTAGAATTAAAAGCGTTTTGTTTTTAAATAATAGATATAATACAGAAGTTTTGAATAATCAATACAACAACTTTAACGTCTACAATAATTACAAATAAGGAATTAGTAAAAAAATAGTTTAGTGGTTTTAACATTTCACATTGACATTAATCATAGCGGTTTTATTTGCTTCCAAGTTTAGAAAGATTGCAGTGTTAAAGAAATTATAGTAGATACTAATACGCAGATAGAAAGATTAGATAAGTGAATAAACGGCGCGCCATAATTATCGTTCTTAAAATAAGTGCAAGTAGAACGAATTTAGTCGAACGTTGAGTTTAATGTATAAAATTTAAAACAAACTTGTTATAAAGGATCCGCGATCTAACGTTTTTTTTTCAACTAGTGCTTATTTCGTGAATGGTAACACTTTTTTCATGTCTGACTTGACAGATAATTAGTTTTATCCTTCCGCTGAACGAATATGGTTGTGTATACGCTTGAACAACGCTGGGAAATATTGACTTACAGAAGATGCCGATTTTGCCAAAAAAAAAAATCTTTTCAGAAGCTCATTGTGATCTTGGCGGGTATGTAAACAAGCAAAATTCTCGAATTTGGGGCACAGAAAACCCGCACGCATACATTGAAAAGAAGATGCACCCAAAACGAGTCACTGTTTGGTGCGGATTATGGTCCAGAGGCATAATTGGGCCATTTTTCTTCGAAAATGAGCAAGAAGTGGCCGTTACAGTCAATGGCGATCATTATCGGGCCATGTTGAACGAATTTTTGTTCACAAAAATTGAAGAGGATATTGTCAACATTTGTTTTCAACAGGACGGCGCTACGTGCCACACAGCCGAAGCTACACTCGATGTTTTGCACCCTGTTTTTGAAGATCGCATTATCATCCGCAGAGCTGATATCGTTTGGCCAGCTCGGAACTGCGATTTGACACCGTTGGATTATTATTTGTGGGGTGCCGTCAAAGATAAGTGTTACGCCGACAAGCCAGAGACAATTGAGGCTTTAAAGGACAATATTCGTGAAGCCATTGGTGAAATACAGCTGCACACAATAGATAATGTGCTTAAAAATGGACCGATCGTGTAGGCTACTGCATGGCCAGCCAAGGCAGCCATTTGAATGAAATTATTTTCCATTATTAACCGGAAGGATTGTACTTTCAAAAAAAAAAAAATTTGAGAAAATATTCAGTAGTTTTTTTTATAGCATTTTCAAAAAAAAAAAGTTATTTGGCGGACCTGTTATATCCTTATTCTAGTATCTGAGTGTAATAAAACCAAGTGGAATTGTAACAAAGCTTGGAACCAAAAACTTCAAATATATTTTTAAATTATTAACTCGGGTATTTTTTATTTCGTATACTCTTTTATATTTTATAATTTATTTTGAAAATGAAAGGGTTTGCAGCAACAAAGAGTTAATTCCAATTTTTATAATTTTTAGGAAATAGCAAAAAAAAAACAGTTCAAACATGGAGAATGTTTTGTTTCCCTCAAGAAACGATTGTTAACTATGTTTGACCTAAAAATTGAGTTAACTCTTTGTTGCTGCAAGCCCTTGAATTGAAAGAAAACCAAAGTATATTTACATCAAGTCAAAAACAAGTACAACATTTATTTTGATTGTAAAAAAACATTAATTGTGTCCAAGAGCAGCTGACTAAAACTCAGGAATGGCAAAATGGGTACAATTGCCCTTTTTGAAATATAAAACTTATAAAAATGTTGCTAAATAATATTAAAACATAACACAATCTTCAGTCAGGCAATTTATTATTAAATTAACACCGAAAAATTGGCAAAAATTAGCAAAGTGATTTGAAATCACAGTCACTTATCTAGCCGATTTTAAATCGCGTGATTTCAAAAATGTATTATGTAAAACAACTTTTATGTGATTTCAAACCACTTTGATGAAAAGTTTTTTTTTTAGAATAAGACTGAATGTGAATTAAATCAAGAATTCAAAAAAGTGTGTTTAGTATAATTTGAGCCAGAATAGCACAATTTGAGAAAAGTACAACTCTATAATAAAAATACGTAGATTTTGTTCTTGTAATAAATTATTTTTGGCTGTTTAAAAATGTTAGTACATTTTGACACTGGAAGATGTGTTATAAAAAAGTAAAAATATAATTTGACACATAAAACGATAAAAAAATACAAATTGAAAACTATCAGCTGTGCTCGATGATGTTATAGATATAATTTGATAGAAAACATTTCATATTTAATTTCATAACTGTTCTTAAAACACATACAATTTTGGCACATTATATTCGAATTCTTTCATTCGCACAATTACATTTAAAACATAAACAAATTTTGTTTTAAATGTAGTTGTGCGAAAATAACGAATTCGTGAGGCATTATGGGCCAGGAATAACTATTTTTTTTATTAACTTTATAAAATTCAACTTTCATCAAATATTTATCAAAAAAAAGCAGGCATAAAATTACGGTATTCGATATCGATCGAATTTTCGAAAGAAAATAAATCGATAGTGAATGCCTTAATTTAACTCAAGGCTTGTTTATTAATTTTTAAAACGTATTAAATTATGCATATGCGATTAAGCATAGATATTTCATTTCGAAAACCAACTAACTTTCATCGAAAAGCACTGTTCTGAAATCCGGACCAAAAACATTTTAATCGATCGTAATATATTTTGAATTTTTTTGCTGTTCTTGTGGTCTACTTCCGAATATTTGTTTTTTTACATTATTTCGAACAACAAGTGTTTGTGGAATGAATGATTAAACTTTTTTAACTAACTATAATTTAATTGTGAGAATAATTATTATAACGATTAATTTAGAAATATGAAATGCTTCCTTCCAACTTTTATCTTACGTTACAAAATTTCGAATTCTTCTGATTTCCAAGTGTTTTTACAATTCCACACATTTTCATTCTCCTCGAAGTACTGAACAGGGACGAAAGGTAATTATTTATTTAAACCGAAAAATACTCCTTCAAAAAGCTTGTTTAAAATTGTAGATATCATATAGCACTATAGGCAGAACCAAAAAAAGGTATTTATTTGGTATGGAAGAAATACAATAAAAATGTCCCTTATTAAAAGGTATTTCCAAACATTTATATGGAAATAATTTTCTTTAAAAATACCAAGAGTTTGATGAAGCGAGCTTTATAATGTAGACATGATTAACTATTTTTTAAACAATAAATACAAGTATGTACTAGCGAAATTCACAAACTAGTAACTAGAAATCTTACAGCCTATTTCAAACTGTATTTTAAGTTATCTTTACACTATCTAAATTCTCATCTGAGTTAAATTTTAAAAAGTCAATTGAAAACAATTTTAGTGTATACAAAATTAATTATTAGATTCACTTTCAGAACTTCACCAAAGTTACTATCAAATAATAAAATGTATAACCAAAAGGAACTTTTCAGTTGTTCAACTCAGATGAGAACTCGGGTAGTGTAATGATAACTTCATAAAAAAATTTTATTTAATTCTTAAATAAGCTACAATGCAATTCATCTTTATAAAAGGAATTACCAAAACGGGTATTTCTATCTCATCTACTAACTACTATTTACTTTAATCTATCTCTAACTATCAGCTCAATCTTTTAATTTATGTACTTATGCATGCCTTCATTCGTGAATGTGAAATTAATAATGAATCTTAAAATTATAAATAAAAAATAATGTTTTTGTTTAAGAAAATGACTTTTTTGTTATTCACAGCTACTAAATGTACGCGAACGACTTAAACGTCTTGCTGCAGCCGCTAATGCTGCAGCTTCGCTATCACCTGGTAAATCAGGTAATTTTAGGATTTCATTAAGCTGACATTTGAGTTCAGAAGTAGTTGGGCGTTCTTCAGGTTTCGATGAAAGCATTTTCCTAAGCAGTTTATATTCTTCAGGATGTTGATGGGGAAAATCTTTGGGATATGTGCCATCACGTAACGATCGTAAAGTCATAATGCGTTCCATTTCGGTACCAAAGTAAACCAACAACTCGAAAAAAATCAGACCTAATGAATATATATCTACTTTGTAGTCATATGGCAGGCCACGTAATTGTTCGGGTGACATGTACAGATGGGTACCCACTTGTTGGGTATGGCGGGCACATGAGGGTAGACCCGTTTTATCACCACATTCGGTTATCATATTTGGTATATCGGCCATATCGGTAACCAGACCAAAGTCACCAATTTTAATTTGGCCTTCTTGTGAGAAAAAAATATTACTGGGTTTGAGATCACGATGTATTAGACCTTTGTAGTGGACATAATCAACGGCATCTACGATCTGATGAAAAATACTGGCTATATAGTCTACACGATCTTCACGCTTATTATCTCTCAGCCAATCCCGTAGGCATTCTTTGCGGCACAATTGCATTTGTATATACAAATAAACTTTATTTTGTTTCGCGGGTATTGTGTTGCGTAAATGATTGTTATTCTCTCCACCACTACTTATGTCTAATGCCAAGTCTTGAGGTCTACGTTTTTTCTTAATGATATCTTGTGTTTTGTTGTTTTCAATTGAAGTCTCATCACCTTCCATCTCTTCAACTGGCGCCCGATCATCACCATTTGCCGAGCCCACAAATTCAATTTGAAAGGAATCGGAGAGTTGACTATAATCGATATTACAATGACCATTATTCCTATAAAAATTTATATCAGTACTATTTGTTTGTATGTCAATTGATACAGTTTCCTTGTGGGTCTTATTCTTGCAGCAATTGTTAGGTAACTTATAATTGTTTATTAGATCCTCTGATGAAGTATCATCGTTATTTTTCAGCGCTCTTGATTGGGATTCAGAACGGAATTCAATAAAAGAATCACTATCTTCATCATCGTAATTATTGTTACCGCGCATAGCCAATGACGTTGATTCGGAACGGAATATTACACACGAATCATCGCTTTCACCATCGTCGTAAACATGGCCGTTACTTTTACTGCATGCTGTAGAAGTCATACTATCCATCCATGATTTTAGTTGTTGCTTTTTATCAATTATGTTACGTTCAAATTGTTGTGAAGTTGGAAATATAGCATGCGATTCGGAAGGTGTATCAATTTGTATGGATGTTGACATTTCCGCAGCCAACCATTTGTTATCTTCATCCTCTTGCCAGCCAGGTGGAGGTTTTTCTACCCAAGACTATAATAAAAAATAATATTTTAGCGATTTTTATATAAAAAATAATATTTTAGTGATATTTATTTATGTATTTATTTTTTTATTTACAGTCTGTCAAGGAATTCTTTTTACATAATAAAAAATGCTTTGTTTTTGGCTTTTATCATAGTGGCTTTATAAAGGTCAAATTATTGTTTATTACTAATTCCATTTTATCTATATATTAACTAACAAACAACAACAAAATAGAAAAAATCCGCAATTATAATAAAGATAAGCAAGAGAAACAGCAGAAACACCAAAATTGAGTTGTCAAGAAATTGTTTTTCAATTTTTGTATTTGTTGTTATTTTTATATTACTGTTAACTTTTATTGGTCAACCATATTTTTTTCGAAAGTCGAGTGACCAATGATATGTTTTACTGACAATTTTATGTAGATTTCCTAAAAACGTGTTAAAAACGGAAAATTAATGAGAATTTAAAATGCCTAGTAAAATAACATCGACTGATCTGATTTAACTGGTTTATTATAATCTCGCGATTGGTAAAAATGTACAAGAATTTTCTAAAATGTGTTCAATAGCAAGGCTAACTATTTACAATATTTTAAGTCGCAATTAAAATAGGCTTACATTAGAGCTTTCAATTGGCCACGCTCGCAAGACCTCGGAGAGAAAATAAGGTGTTTTAAGGAAGAAGGTAGACGAAAACCTTTTGGTATCCACAAGAATACTTTCAAGTTAACTAAGAGAAGAATGTAGTGTGACAGTTTCCTACGAAATGGTTAGGCAAGTCTTTCAGTAGAACGGGTATTTATCAAATATATCTCGAAAGAAACCATTGCTTACAATGCATCACAAAAAAAGGCGATTGTTCCTTGCTGTAACGCATATTTCCAAACTACTGGGATGTTTGGGGAAAACCCATAAAAGCATTAGAAAGTCGGAACATAATTCCACTAGTAAATTTTGGAAAACTTTCTGTAATAATTTGTAGGTCCATATCTAGTAAGGGAGTTGGAGTAATTTTTTTCATTGTGCACAGAATGGTTGCGAATCAGTACCAGAATATATTAACTGGTCATCTAGTTTCCATGGTCAATAAATAGAGAATTTATACCGAATTTCAAGTTTTATCAATCTGCAATCTCCCTTAGATACCCGCGACTGATTAGTACTTCCTAATTACACAGTTAGGTAGAAGTCTATAATAGTATCTAATGGTTGGTTTTCTGTATTAATCCCTTCCGGGCCTAATCTCGTTACCCTTGGCAGTGCAATGACCCGGAACCCAACACAATATTATCCTCTACTTGTCCGTCACACATCAAGAGCCTTCTTACACTCGCCCACCAACTTTGACTTGACGCTGTGTGTCTTCAAGGCTTTAAGCGCCGCTTGGCTGTCGACGTACAAAGTGAACTCCTTCCCTTCTAACACGTGTCCGGACCCTGAGTCGGTAGCCATTAGGACCGCCAGTATCTCTTCCTGGAACACACTACATTCATAAGGGAGCTTATACGACCTGCGGATACTGGTTCCTAGAAAGTGAACTTCTGCACCATCCGTACAAACCGTAAACCCGTCGTACAATTAACCATACTCCAACTCCATAATCCCTATTCGGGATTATTGGTACAACCGAAATGTAAAGTCAATTTACTACTTTTGGACGTAGTCCGCAGTTTTCACCTATGGAGTTCTTGCAAGCGTAGTAGATATTAAAACCTTTTTTGAGACTCTCCTGAATGTTTCGATTTTTTATTTATTTTTATTTATTATTTTTATCTACTCAAAAATATACATATCGTTACCTTAATAAAGAAAGGCCCCAATTCGTTTTTTTTTTAATCGAGCTTTTTTGCATATTTGGATACATATGTATGTATAAATATAATTAATTCTTACATCATTAAAACGCTAGGAGTATTTAAACAAAAATTGCGTTAAAAAATAACTCGCGACTACAAAACTATAATTTTCATTAGGTTTATTTCCTTCTCCTGTAAAGTAGGAAAAACATTAGTTAGGGCCTTTTTCTATTAAGGTATCGATATATACATATATATTATAACAGATACTTGATCAATATAAGAAGTTTGGTGAAAATCTTTCAGTTTAATTAAAACAACTAACAAGTAATTGAAAACTTTCTATCTGAAAAATTTACTACCATCTTGGAATGACTGTTTTAAAATAGATTTATAGACTTAAATGTAGCTCTGTCGAATTCTTGATACCACAAATTATCAAATTAATCTTTTAAATAACAGAAAAAATTAACAAACTTGAACAGAAAAAAACTAATTTAATTTCAATAGAAAAATTTTAATCGCTATATTTGACCATGAAGGATCTTATATACCCTTCACCATAGTAATGCTAGATATTAGGTGCGATCCCGTACTCAACATTTGAAGCCCTCGGGATCCCAATTATACCAAAAACTGTTCCCGTACTGCAAGATTGGGTAAAAGAGAGTAATTTTGAGAGAAAGAATTCTTCTTCTTCTTGGACGAAACAGCCAAAACTTTTTATTTGGGCTGATTGTAAAATACAAAACAATCAAATTTTTGAAAATAAACAAACAAAATTAAAAAAAATAAATGTTTTATGCTCGCAAAAATTATTTTGGGTAAAGTTCGTGAAAATGAGAGCAAACAAATTTTTTTTCTAATAAAAAGACAAAATTACACATAATTACGGGAACACAAAAAACCAAATTTTTAACACAAAGTAAAAAGTCAGTGTTTTGACAGTTTTGATTAAATAATTTAATTTTTTATTTTAAAAACATTTGAATAAATTTTTACTTTGTATATTTACATTGTAACTCTTAATATAAAACTTTTTTTCTCAATACACATGTACAGTGGTGTTCCATAAAATAGAGCCAGTCTCACTTTATACATTTTACTGTCCTTAATTCACATGAAAAAAATTTGTGGTCTGACGAATCAAAACTAAATTTATTTAACTCTGACAAGCAGCCACTGTGTACGATGGCCACCAAACGTCTTCCTCAATACACCATTAAGACCTCTAACACGGTGACGGAAATATTATGGTGTGGGGATGTTTTTCATATATTGGAACTAGGCCTATCGTACGGTTGGTAGAAGGAATGGATTCTATTTTTTACACAAATCTGATTAAGAGTTATGTGATGGCTTACGCAGAATAAGAAATGGTGCTTGGATTTGTGTTTCAGCAAGACAATGACCCGAAACACACATCGAGTGGCCAAAAGAATGGTTTGAAAAATATACGGTTGATGTTTTTCGCTGGCCTACTCAGTTGCCAGTCTTAAACCCATTAAGAACTTGTGGCGAATAGTTAAATCAGCTCTTAAGGGAAAACATGCAGCTAATAAAAATCACTTGTGGGCATTAGTAAAAGGAGCGTGACGTAATATTCCGATTGAGACATGCCTAAAACTTGTTGACCCTATGCCGAAACGAAGCTCAGCCGTTATCAGTAATAAATTTTATTTCACTAAGTACTGAAGTAATTTAAAATAAATTATATTATCTTCTCATCTCTTGGAATTTTTTGTTTTTTAGATAATTGAAGTGGATGGCTCTATTTTTTGCACACCTAAAATCTTTAATTTCGAATGTTTTTACGTATATATTTCATTTTAAGTTTTTTTATTAAAACAGGTCTATAGTAATTTAGTTGGTCAGTTGTTCGGTTTCACAAAAATGTAAGCCTTAAAATTTGTTATCAAGATTTTGTATGGTTTTCTTTCTCGAAATATGAAGTATAAGGTGGCTCTATTTTATGAAAGACCACTGTATGTATGTTGCTATTTTACACTTGTTTAAAAATTTAGTTCTTGATTTTCTTTTTCATTTTTTCTATTGTTTATTTTTTATAGCTGTTTGACAATTTACACAATTTGCCCGAAGAAAATTTTGGGCTGTTTTGTGCAAGAAGAGGAAGAATTTTATTCTCTAAAACACGCTCTCATTTACCCAAATTTAAAGTACGGGAACGCTTTTCGGGCTAATTGGGATCCCGCGGGATCCCAAAGTTGAGTAAAGAAACAAACACAGCTTTTGTGTTGCCCTCTTATGTTTCTTCAAAAATTTTTTGTAAATTTCAAAATCTTTAATTTTTAAATTTTTTTTGATAATTTTTTTTTTTAAATATTGCGGAAATAATAAATCAAATTGATACTTTACTACTCGGTGTATTTTGAAGACATTATAAAGCTTGATAAAATTATTCTGTAAAAAGAAGAAAATACGATATTAAAATCGATTTATTAAATATTTGTTGGAGTCATAACTCTGCTTTCTAAATTTGAGGATTGATGTTAGAAATATGTGAGATCGTTTATTTACGCATTTAAGTCAAATGTAATTGATTGAAAAGTTATCGAAATTATGTTGACAAACCGGGTGTCAACATAATTTCATTATTTCATAAAATAAGAATCTGAATCTGCAATTCAGATCAGTAGGATCAAGTATCCACTGAGTATCTAACAGATTAACCTTCATTATGTGAATAATTTCCACTTAATAAAAATGAAGGTTATTTTTTCATTACTGATTCAATTTGTGCAGTCGTTTTTTAACTTACTTGAAAATATCTAACAATATTTTGATGTTCACAATTAGCCAAAGTCTTAACTTCACGCATAACACGCATTCGGGATTCCTCCTTATTGGGCAGTGTTATACGTTTAATGGCATAACTGCAATCGTCCAATTTATTTTTGGCTTCGAAAACGACACCAAAACCGCCACGACCTAAACAACGTTGCAAATCAAAGTCACTTTGAAAACGTGATGTAAACTGTTCTCCAGAATTCGAAGTAGATTCAGATAAGGAACGATGACCATTTCCAGAGCTTTTAGTGTTTGTATTCGTATGTGTGCTGTTAGTGGTGGGGCCCAAAATAGCAACAGTTGAGGCTTCGGTAGCCTCAATACCCGACGGCACTGGTATATGACGCTCAATGACAACAATTTGCCTTTCACCACGAATACGTTGACTTATCAAAATGTTCAGTAGCAGGGCAGAGGTAAATGCAACTATAGCCAATTCTTTCCACCAAAACCATATGGATAAAATAACTACTTTGAGCGGGGCATCAATGTCGTCCAGATTAAAGCCCAATTCGTCATCGATGGCATGATTGCTTGTGCTTGTATTGTCTATTTTCTTGTCGTCAATTGCAGGCAGTCCTTGTTTGTTATCAGTGTCGCAAATTTCATCTTCACTGCCAAGCCCACCATTCTCTAATTCATCGCTGGTGTACAAATAGAAACCATTACCGTTAACATATTCCGAGGCATTGAGAACTGACTGAGCCGTCAGTGCGAAATTGTCATCATCATAGGGTACCAATTCATTGCCCTGTATTTCGCTTGATGTTAATGTACCGCCACCTATACGCTCGTCATCGCTGTGCTGATAAATAATCAAGGAATTGCTACTAGCCGCTATAGGACGCCAAGGTATTTTCGGCAATCTAGATTCCGTTGTAAGTTGTGAGTAAAGATTCGATTGATCTAGAATTTCTTTGCGTAAATTGACGGATTCCTGAGCAAAATAAAAGCAATTTAGTTAATGAAAAAAGCTTTGAAGCCGATGTGAACACAAACATACCTGAATATACAATTGCTTTTCATACATTCCCACATAAATGGAAGGATTTATAGTGGACGTTGGCATCTCAAAAATCTTATCATCACTATTCCAAAGCCACTGTGCTGAGCCAAACATATCAATCGATTCTAGCTCCTCGGCTGAACCAATTTTCCAAGCACTTACAATGGGATGATCGAACTGTAAGTAGTTTTAAATTGATGTCATAAAAAATACAATTTAATGTTTAACATTATACATACATACCTTATATTTCCACAGCATAACTGTTGGCTCCAATTTACTAAAGGCACATATAACGCCCTCAGGAACAATGACTTTTATATCCAAATCTATGATGGCCATATCCATGTTGCTAAGCTTGCGATCATGACAATCGACTGGTTGTATCAAATCCAATTCATGTTGGCCAACACTAAAATTCCAACGTTCCACGCCGGTCCGTGTCTCCACAGCCCGTACTGTCTGAGTTAGACGTCTCACAACTATCACATCATCCACTAAGGAATCATGCTCTCTTATGTAAAAATTGCCATTGATTTCATCATTTTCATTGTCTTCATCTTCCACAATATTTTCATCGCCTTCATCCACAGTTTTTGTACCATTGCCGTTTAGTTCGGAATCAGTTGAATTAACGCAACCATTCATTGAACATTCATACAACATTTGACCTGTGCGTGCCGATACACCATAAGTTCGAGTCTCTTTGCCACCAGATATTACCAAATCATCTGAAAACTTTGCCGAAGAGCTAAGTAAATTATCGGTAGTTATGGGTATAGGATCTATTGATTGGCCATCAAATTTGTAAATTCCACCACTCAACGAAGGTATCATGCGCACAAACTGTCCATTATTTGTTAACTCTAAACGATGTATGCTGGAAGAAATTAAAGGTCCCGGTCCAGTTGGTATACTCCAACGCATTTTACCACCCTTGGTTATGTCTAAGGCATTAAGACGTCCATCCAAAGTAGTAACATACAGAAGTCTAAAAGTGTAATGAAATAGAAACAATAAAAAATTACATTTTCCATAGTAACAAACAAACCTTATTATACATTTAACTTAGACGCATGAATCCATATTATTTGTTTTTCTAGACTCTAATTCAAATTAAACTAAATAATATGTAAATTTTAATTTTATTTGAACTATTTTTACTGAATAAATTAATTATTTAGGCTTAAGTTCTTAATTATAAAGAGATAAAGATTAAGAAAAAAGCACAGTGGAATGGAATGGAATGGAAGACAGATATAACCAAGGCATATTAAACAAGGTGATAGCGTAAGGGAGAGGAAATTTGAGCAAAAAATTTTTTGAATTTTTTTTATATGGATTTTGACAGTAAAATCTATTTCATTCTCTCTTAAAATAAATGATTAATGTCAAACTCCATATAAAAAAAATTGAAAAAATTTCTCTTTAATATTAGCTCCGCCTTGTGCTGTCACCTGGTTAAATATGCCTTGGATATAACCATTTTCAAGTAAAAATATATAAAGAGAATAATAATGAAAAAAAATGTTTGCTTTGTAGTATAATATAGTGTTAAAAAAACAATTTTAAAAAGCTCTATCTCCTATGAAATCTATACATATATATAAATAAGTTGCATTGTTTTAGTTGATGGTCTCTGAAATGCGTGAATAGCCGGAATAGTTGGCGTGGTACCGCACATAAAAATTGACAAATTATTATCGTGTTCCTGGGAAACTGCAAAAGATAGCGCCTTGAAACTTTGCCAGAGTAGCCTTTGTACTAAGGCGCATAGTCTGCCAAAATACAGAATGATTTGGGGCAGTGAGCATGGTACCTCCCATACAAAGTGAAAAATTATTATTATGTATATAGAGAACTATAATAGGTGTGGTCTTCAAAGTAGGTACAAGGAAACCCCATACCCATGCGTATACTCTAGAAGAACATAGGCTGAATTGGGAAAGAGAGCGTGGTACCCCCCCTAACAAAGTAAAAAATTATTATCCTGTATCTAGAGAACTGCAATAGTTAGCGCCTTGAAATTTTGCATCAGTAACAACCATATTAAGATACATTGTGTAGGAAACAGACTGAATTTAATTGGAGGACGTGGTACCTCCTATACAAACTGAAAAATTATTATCGCGTACCTAGAGAACTACATTAGGTATAGTCTTGAAACTTTGCACAAGTAACCCTCACTCTATTGTGCATAGTCTAGCAAAATACAGACTGGATTAGAAAAGTGGGAGTGGTATCTCCCACAAAAAGTAAAAAAAAAAATTATGAAAAACAGATTGGATGGGAACAGTAGGCGTCGTACCTTGCATATAAACTAAAACATTTTTGATGTGAGAATAGCGTGCGTTTTCAAGTTAAAGGTTGGCCACACTTTCTGATTGTATTTTTTGTGGATGGGTGTAGCGAAGCGCATCGGGGATAGCTAGTTTATTAATTATGTTAAATTCAAATACAATTTTTTCTTAATATTCTCCCTTAATATTCTCCCACATATGCAAATGTACCACCATTTGCATATGGTGTGTTATACCAGCCCATCACCATTTTTCCACACATTTCTTCACCAGAAATTTCCAAATTTAAACTCTTTTTATTGCTTTTCTTAAGCTATTTTGGAAATTCCAATGTTTTAATTCCAAAACTTATCCCTCGGAGAAACATTCCCAATTTTTTTTTTTAGGTGGAACTTTTCCCGTTTCCAAGTTGTAGACTCCAAAGTAATTGGATTGATATTTACAGCGAATGTTAAACTAATAACAGTGCTCTGTTGACTGCAAAATGAGGTCTGTTAAAAAATGTGGTTTTTGTCTCTTCTAGTTAAATTCACATTTATCTTCACACACATCGTCATTTCAGTCGAAAGGAAACGTTGTTTAACCGTGTTTTCTTGTTCACTTGTTGACTTATTATTAATCTATTACAATTTGATATAAATAACGATTCGATGCATGTCGAATGTCATAATTAGCTTACTCGACTCGTATCGAATTTGTTATTCGATACGATAGTTTACTCGATATCGAATGCGGTGATTAGGCCCCTGATACCAGAAAAAATAAGTAATTTTTTTTTTTTAATAAATGGGTTTTTATCTGCAAAATTGTTAAAACAAATTAAAATAAAAAGTTGTTTTGAAAAATAAACTACGTTTATCAGATTATTTACATAAATAGCAGCAACATATTTTTTATTTCTACCTATAAAATTATGACTCATTGAACGAAGGCAAATTATAAGAAAAAATGTTGTCCACACTTCTACTACGTCTACGTCTACTTATTTAGTTTTGCTTCTGTCAATTTTCCAAACAATTTAGTTAAAAGACAAAACAAAGATGATTAGGAAATTATGAACATCTTTTTAGAATT
Source organism: Phasia obesa (assembly GCA_949628195.1). Taxonomy (NCBI): domain Eukaryota; kingdom Metazoa; phylum Arthropoda; class Insecta; order Diptera; family Tachinidae; genus Phasia; species Phasia obesa. The sequence continues at coordinate 162,662,391 of OX451215.1, forward strand.
GCATCATACGACTATAATATAAAAATATCCAATTTCAAACTATAGTGTGACTGTTTTAAAAGTAGGCAGGCATCCTTATGTTTTGCAGCAAAGAATGTTTGGCAGCACATATACATCCATACATACATACGTACATGTATACTATTAGGGCTGAACCATTTTTTTTATGAATACAGAATAACTCTAAAACGTTGTATGAATAAAGAATAACTCTAAAAGGATGTACTGCATGCTCAGTTACATAAGTGTAACAAAGAAGTTTATAAATTATATTTTTAGTTGGATTTAAAAAATAAATTTGCATCTATTTTTCGACTAATCCGATTTTAAATACAAAATATAAAAATATCCTTTTTAAAGGATAAAATACGTCAAACCTGTAATCTGTCTATAATTCCACAATCATTCGAAAGTAAAATTTTTTCCCACTTATAAAGATCTATGGTCATATTAAACTTTGTTACTGAAAAATTAATTATTATACTTACAAATGAATTAACTTTATACAAACTACATGTTCTTAAGTAGGCTTAAGTTCGTATAAGCTCTCTGACTACTTAAAAGTGAGTTAAAAGAATACGTTTTTTAAAAATTAAGGAGGTGAATTATTTTAAAAGAAAATGGCAAAAAATTTACTTTAGACACTAAGAGAATTTAATGGATTTTATTAATCGTTATATTATTTTTCAGCATTTTTTGAATCTATCTACTTTGGATAGTGTTTAGTTTCGATTTGTGTAATTCATGAACGACCAGTGAAGTTAAACTAATCACTCAACTGACCTCAATGAGCTCAATTAACCTCCGTAGTTCAGTTCACTTCAGATCATTAGTTCACTTCAGATCATTAGTTCACTTCAGCTCATTAATTAATATTCCTTTTTAGTTCATTTAAATACGGAGTTTGTCAGTAACAGTAGCCGCATTATTGTTATGCTGCAGAATTGCGGTTAATTGTAGAAATGCCTGTTTCTCACAATGATGATATTTTTTTTAATTATTATTGATTAATAATACTTAAACGATTTCAGGAGACTGTCAAAATTAATTAATCTTAGAAATGATGGTAGTAGAAACTATTATCTTTGGGGTTCCGTACTAAAGGGTAAAAACGTAACCCTATTGTTTTCGTTAAAAGGTCTATCCATCCCTCAAAACCTTTTATTTCTGGAACCGTAATAGGTGGACTCTTGAAATATTTATAAATATATTACTATGGTAACTATAACTAACCTACTTAGCAAATAAACTAAAAGACCGACCTAGTTCATTTAAGTTATCTGAACTACAAATATCGCTTACTTTATTGAACTGACAATCACAACTCTATTGTAAACATCATCTATTTAACAAACTAAATTCAGATAAAGAAATACGAGAAATTTTATTAAATTCAACATGATCCCATCCATCTGACGTCAGTTAGTTAGAACGAAGTCTACTGTATCACTTTACTTTAGCTACACCAAATTTGTTTTTTCCAGCTTAATTATGAAATCTAGTTGTCCATCATTTTTTTTTTCTTTAATATTAATTACTGAATTTGTAAAAAAATATTCTATTAACTATTGTATACTTTATTAACAAAGTACAACAATTCCATAATAAATTCTTTAATTAAGTTAAGAATAAAGCAGTTATGTCAAATACAATTTAGAAAGTGTCAACTCTCTCGGTTGTTCGAAAGAGCAAACAGTAATATGTATAATAGTGTAGATACTATCATTACAACCGGTGCAATGATATTCTAAGCCATTTCGATGACAAGGATTTTCATAATTTAATTTTCTTTTAATTTAAAATTTTTTTTTTTATTTATCTTCAACCACCAATCTTCTAATAATCTTATTCAATTAAAAAATAATTTTTTTGAGCTTGATTTAAAAATTTAAAATGTATACACGTGGCTGATTGATGCAACTTTTAATAACTGTATAGCAATGCAGCTATTGAATTGAAACCCAGTAAGCAAAAATCCCTTTCGGTCACTTTGTTCAATTTGGCAATGCTATATAAGTTTCATCTTTGCAACTTTTTATAGCATAATAATTATAATTGGCCATGAAGGCTTTCTTGTATTGATATCAAATTTGTGAGAGCAAGGCGAGTTTATTTCACTAAGCGAATACAATTATTTTTTGCTTTACATTGTTATGTGCTAGCCAGCGTTCAAAAATTAAAATGAAATTGAATTGAGTTTATTTCACTAAGCGAATACAATTATTTTTTGCTTTACATTGTTATGTGCTAGCCAGCGTTCAAAAATTAAAATGAAATTGTAATTATTTCAAAAATATTTTAATATTAAAAACAAATTACAAAATACTACAAAAAAAGCTAAGGAATAAGTGTTTTTAGTTGTTGGATGTTATATTTTAATTAGTGTTTTTGGCGTTTAACGTACATTTAACCAACAAAGTATATATATATGGGTTTCTTTGCTGTTGTAATTCATGTCGCGGCGCTGCCACCTTGTAGAGATTCGTCTAGAGTAAACAAAATTGACGTGACAGCCTTTAACGTTTAAAGTCGTTCTTGACATACTGCATTTGTTTGTTTACTCATTTATTTATTATTCTTCCAATATAACTGAACCCAATGGGCCATAAAGAGTTAAAAATGGACTACAACATTGAAATGAAACAAAAGTGATAAAATAAAAACAATTTAAAAATTATAATATATGAATGTACTTAACGCCTTATTGACATAAGAATACTTTAGACCCTTAAAAGGTTTGTAAAGAAATTTTGTAATCTAAATTTAAATTTTTAATTTCATATTAATTTATTTTCTCCTTACACTGACACCCTAATGTACATGCATATAAGCATGTATTTACGTAAACCTAGATGGTACGATAAATGTTAGCACGACTAAAGGTACCTAAATACATATATTCGAACACTGAATATGTACAAATACAAACATATGTACATACATGTATCAACACAACATGTTTGTTCTCGGTATCAAATGGAAAAAGTACACATCAGCTTTTTCCACAAACCGGTATTTGCCAAAATAAAGAATGCAAAAGAATATCTCAACTTGTAAAAATGTTTGTTAATTAGTTTATGGACAGAAAAGAGCACACACAGATAGAAAAGAAACAAAACCCGGCCATTTTTTGCGCATGACGTCGTACTTATGTTCTATGATCAGCTGTTTTGTTTATACTATAGTTATTGTAGCGGGCACAGTACTACATATACACTCTGTTTAGTAAACACAAAGGGACCAACACGTGGACCCAATTGAGCTGTATACATAGCTGCCTGCTTAACCTACCCTGTTTAAATTTCAAGAGTGTGTCTATAACGTTTACAAGATAGAGCCAAATGCATCTTCTCTGAAAATTTTAGATGTCTTCTATTCTATTTTCCGAGTTATGGGCCTCTGAACTTTTCACATGAAACTCTGATTTTACACTACATTTTTGAACAAATTAAGTCAATATGGATATGATGTTAAAGCTTTTGGAAATATCTATCAGGTGATGCTAAAATTTTGTATAAAAAAATAACCCATCAAGATAAAAGCATTTTTTTGATTTTTAAAATGTTGACGCTATTAAGTACAGTAATACGTAATAAAAAATGTTATAAAAAACGATTAAATTATTGAATAAACAAAAATAAAACAACAAATAAAATTCTCAAATAGAACACCAACACCGACTTCGCTTTATATTTTTGGGCATAGCAAGGCGCAAGGATTTTCTCCTCTATGGTATGACCAACACTGGCTTCGCTTACTAAAGGTTTCCTGCATAGCCGGCCTTCGAACGGGGCACAAAGTTTTTCTCCTCTATAACCTGGTACTCTGTTCAGTTTTTCATGCGGAATGCTGTCAAATTACATAAATAAAAAATTTCTATGAAAAAGTCATGAAAAAATGTTGCAGAAGTAGTACTCTGTTTTTGCTGTGGAAAAACATTGAAATGTTTCTGGCAACATTTTATCAAAGCTGTGAAATAAAGCAAAGGGCCATTATTTCATGTGGAATTTTTCAAACAACAGCTAATCGATTGGCTTTTGTTAACATTTTAAAACAAATAAAAATTTTTCAAATCGCGAGATAGACACCACATTTTAAATGTCAAATTTTCCCTGTGAAATAATAAATGTTGCTCAACATTTTTCACAAATTCGAAAAGAGTTCTAGGCTTATGGTATGACCAACACCGGCTTCGCTTACTAAAATTTTCCTACTTACTATGCATAAATTTTCGTCAAAAAATGTCATCGGTTCTTAATGGGTTAATTTTTTTTTTTTTTTTTGTTTAATTTTAGCACCACCTGATAGATATTTCCAAAAGTTTTAATTTGATACCCATATTGACCTTATTTGTTCAAAAATGTAGTATACAATCACAGTTTCATATGAATAGTTCAGAGGCCCATAACTCAAAAATTAGGGCGACCGCCAATTTTTTATTTTACATTTTTTTTTATTATTTTTTACCATCCATCATCACCCTGTATTTTTTTAATTCGTCAAGCTTCACTTAACTAGATTTAAGCAAAAAAACATTTGCAAATAAAAGCACAAGTAGTAGATAATTAAGCGAATACATGAACCAAAACAAAACCAAAACAGACACAAAAACAAAAATAAACAAATGCAAAACAGCAACCTTCAAAAGTAACACACATACGCACAAAACAAAGATAAAAGTAGAACTGATAAAATCTACGAGAACATTCTAAATGAAAAGTTTAAAGAAAATTTTTAAGTTTGACCATCAAAATCAAGTCAACTATCTTGAACTTACCTTCTTCCAATTGTTCGTTCATTAGACTCATCACAATACGGTATAGCAGGCCGATTCTTGCCCACGACTTGAATGTTGCTATTATTGTCCGAGTCAGTTGCTGAATGTGGTAAAGATTTAGCAACTGGTACGCCTTCTTTAACTGGTGATGTTGATGATGTTAAGTTTGTTAATGGAGGTTCGATAGCAGCTGTTGCTGCTGCTGCGGCAATAATTGATGTCAACATGGTGAGATGCAGAAGTGATTTGCGATAGTTTCGAACGACATTCAAATCATGTTGAATGCCCATATTTTTTTATTGACAATAGCTATAAATTTTGAACACCTCAACTATGACCAGGAAGAAACATTTAATAATATTTTTTCCATTCAATGTATAATTTTTGCGAATTAACGATAATCACACACGCGCATTCAAAAAAAATTTCTGCAGGCTGCACAGTGGAGAAGGAACAAGGAACACATAGAAGCATAAAACAAATTAAAAAACTTTTCTATTTTTTATACTTTTTCCTATTATTAGTTGTTTCAACTAAGAATATGTAGGAAAAAGCAAAAAAAAACACGAAGACGGAATGTTAAAATTTAGTTGTATTTGTAATTCGGAGCAACGATGAAAAACCACGACAACATAAAATACGTCGATTTTTTAAGTGCTCTGCTATGCATTACTTTATGCTTTTAACAAATAAAACACACTTTTTTAAATAAATAAATTTCTTATAATTATAAACCCGGCTGGAGTATAATATTTTTAACCGTATAATAACTATACTTTAAAAAATAATTTTTGGAAAGCAAAGAACACGAATGTCTTCAAAGAGAGTTTCGCAACTAATGAAATTTGACAACCTGTCACTTGATATTTTAATTCGGAAGTGTTTGGAAATAAATAATAATTCAGCCCTGTTGGTGGTGAAATTTGCTCAGTTTGAAAATGCTAAAAAAATATACATATTTAAATTTTTTAATAAGGAGAATAGGCACAATCAAAATACTCATCAAGCATTATGCTAGGAACAACGAATTTTTGGCCGCGAATACTTGTCGCCAAAAATAAAACACAGTTGTGTATATGAAAATACAAACAATTACAACGTCGCGCAGTGGTTTGAAAACGTTTTATTTTGCACATAATTCGGTTCCTCATGAACTACTGAAGATATGTTAATAAAGAAGCAAAGCAGATGTTTCTGAGTTCGCTCCTAGGGTAAAGGGGGGCTTCTGAGTAAGACACCAAAGTCGGGTACCTCGGGTATAAAATTTTTTGAAAATGTCATTAAAAGTTTAGTTTTAACTCAAAAGTTAAGATTTTTAAATTTAAGTAGACCTTGAAAATATCCATAAAAAATGTGTTTACATGTGTAGGTTATCTCTTTTAGAGTGAGAGAAAATTGGGTTACATTTTTTTTTTTAATTTTGGCTCACCCTAACTTAGTATTCTTGGGTGGTGTACCTAAAGCATTAAACTCATACACAACAGGTGCTACACAGCTACACGACTACAAATGACGTTGGCTACAATCCTCGCCGTGTAGTCAGGTACTGAATTATATTGAAGACGTCAGCTACATACATCAAAACTATGAAAATGTTGTAGAAATACATATTTTTCCTTTAGAAAAAATTTTTTTTTCAAAAATACTTTTATCATATCAAAACAAATAAATATATTTGCTCAAAACATTTTGATTGTAAATAAATCTATATTTTTAATTTTGTGACATTTGTTGAATAAAATAGAATTGTCGCAAAGAAAAATAGAAATTAGCCTACGTTAGCTACAGCCACAACGGTGGTCGTGTAGCCATATAGCTATGATGTCGTCAAAATAATCGTCTTCTTATAAACGTGTGTATTTTAATTTTGACAGATTGTAGTCGGTTTCCTGCTGTCGTCTATGTGTTTAATACTTAATAATGATCGGATAATTATTCTGAGACATTGGCTATATTCTTCATAAAATTTTGAATAAATTAGTTTCAAGTTTTGTTTCGATAGAGCTTTTTGTTAAAAAAATATTATTCTTATTTAAACATATGTATGTTCAAGTGTGACCACAGGGAAAACATGTTTTCCTGTATATCTATTTGCTGGTATTTGTTAGCTGTTTGGACAAATAAAAATGAGCAAATAAATAAGCTTAATGTGACCAAAAAACCAATTCATTACTGTTTTAACAAAATTTTTACCAAATGCAAACAAACAATTTTGAGGCAAACATTTGCCTAATGTGTGTGACCTTACCTTTAGAAAATTTTATTTTTTAAATGATTTTGATCAAGGCAAGGTGATAGCGTAAGGGAGAGGAAATTTCAGCAAAAATTTTTTTGAAATTTTTTTATATGGATTTTGACAGTAATATATATTTTATTCTCTCTTAAAATACCTGATTAATGTCAAACTCCATACAAAAAAAATTGAAAAAATTTCTCTTTAATATTATCTCCGCCTTGTGCAGTCACCTGGTTAAATATGCCTTGATTTTTATTTTTTTTTTTAACTCTAAATTTGGTTGGCGGAATAATCGTATTCACAAATTGCCAGGGTATACTCCATTAGCCTCCTTCAGGATCTGTTGTGCGACCTATACCTTCGTATAGGAAATCCCAAATTCAGCTTCGATTAAAATTTGTTAGGTTATACACGATAACCAAAACGATTGCACATGGTGATGAAAGCAAACACCAATAACGGTACGCTATTCGAGGAAGCCAATCAGCCAGTGCGAGAGTGAGCCGCAAACCACTCGAAGGCCGAGCAACAAGGACGGCCTGATTGACTTTAAAAGATAACGTCAATGACGCGCGAACGATGTTCCCCAACCCAGAGCTACTTTACGACTGCCTTGATTTTTATGAAAAGAAATTATATGAATTTAATTCAACTATTTTTGAATTAATTAATTAATTATTAATTATTGGTAGTATAATATTAAAAAGAAAAGTGTAAAAAAATTTCAAAAAGCTCTATATTCTATGAAATATAATGTAAAATTAAAATTTCTCAGATTCTATTTCTTTGATAAGTTTGTTTAAATAGAAAATTAATAACAATTGAAACTACCGGGTAGATTGATACAAAGAGTACTGATGACGGACGTAGCTGTCTAGAAAATGCATTCTGCTTTGCTGGTATCTAATTTTTCTTTATCTCTTTATAATTAAGAACATAAGCCTGAATAATTAATTTATTAATGAAAAAGAAATTTTATTTTTAAAAAATTGTGTTTTAAATAAAAATACTTTTAAATAGAATAAGTTTTTACCTATGTACATATGTCCACAAATACTATCTGGACATTTTCATTCCTACTACATGCAGGAGAGGGCGAAGAAGATCATCGGTAACATTAGCGTATCTAACGCAATTTGGGATGTGTTTCGCTGTTTTACCGTTATTACAATGGAATGTGCTCTGATAAAATCATGGAACTTATAGCCGATATCCTCAATTTTTGCATACAAAACGTTTCTTGTTAAGAGCCCATCCCTGCGGATGTCCTTACTTTACACAAATACCACTCCCTCCATTCTAGTGCTTGGTAAAAAAATTGCATGCATAAGGGTCATTCCTTGAGTACTGGTGAAAATAAAAATGTAAATATTCTTTGCAATAAATTAAAACAAAAACGAGATGCATCATCTCCGAAGTTAATAAAGAACAATGCTTTTAACCATCATCTTAAAGGATGTATAATTCTTACGGCTAATTGCAAGCATACACCATGGCAAATGGTGTATGCTTAAATACCCATCTTTATATCCATCCATAATTTAAAACCTATTCCTTCCCAAGGATATTCTTCCTTTTTCCAATACACCCCTCTAAAGTTTTTATCTTCTTCTATACATATAATAATACATAAAATAGTAACTCATTTCCACCTGTCTGTCTGCTTTTCTTTTGCGTTCGCATCACGTAAAAATTACTGGATGGATTTTAACAAAATTTTATGAGTACAAGTACCTGATTCTGATTCCAATATAGGGTACTTTTTTCCGCAAAAATATCTCATTTTCAAGAGAAAGTGGAGAAAAAGCAGTGAAAGTACGCAATTTCCGGTTGAAAGGTACTGAAATTGTCGGTTTAAAACGGATATTTTAAACACGGTTGCGCACCTTTTTTTTGAAAGTGGGATCATTTAAACACTATTGCGCAACAGATGGCGCCAGTTGAAAAAAAATTGTATTTGAATTATATATTTACTTTGTGGAATTACAATGTTATTAAAATATTTTAAACACCTTTTACAGAGCTTAAAACTATTTTTTAGAATATTAGAATTTTTTATAAATTTTAGAATTTTATCCAGGGATGGATGGGTACCTTTATATAAAGTAAATACATAAACCATATCTGAAGCACTATAAAAGTAAGAGTCTTACAACTGGTGTGGAAAACTTCCAAAGCAAAATATTGTCAGGACGCCCACGATGTAGCGGCCACAGCTAGTATAAATATAAACAAGGAGTTCGAATAATGGCTAAAGACAATGTCCCTCATAGAATGATAGATATTAAACCATGATTATAGAGATCCAACATAATATAAAATTTTCTTCAATTTCCTTATACATATATACCACCTATCAACCCTATTTTGAACAGGAACTCATTCTTTAACAAATCAAAATTAGATTTATAACAGTGACCATTTTTCTATTATTATCAAAATTGATTTAAAGAAAAGCATCGACAGATATAATTTTAATCGTAAATGTCTTATCAAGTTAGTGGATTGGAAAAGGTACTCCAATTTGGCCAACGAGGAATTATATAAAAGACCAATATTTATTTATGTATGTACATTAGACCAACCATATATGCAAATATATTATTTTATAAAATCGAAAGAGTTTATATCTTTCCAGGTTAATTATAATATTTTAGACCAGAGTCACGTAAAGTAAAGTAAATGAATTTACGATAATATATTATATTAATTATGTTTATAAAAATATAAATCGATCGATTTATATCAGTAATTCAGTATAAAAATAACTTAATAATATTGCAGGCCTGAGTCAGTTTTTGCTCTTGAAGCCAGGGCTCCCAGATATTTTTCGGATTCCATCCCCAATTTTAAAAATTTCTTCCCCAAAATTCCCAAAAAAAAATTTAAATTGTTTCCAAATTTAATTTACCGCATTAATACATTAAGCTGTTTTTTTGAGATTTTACCTTACCATTTCTGCGGATGGATTAAGAGGGTTACAAGAAATGTATATAGACTGATTAAAAGAGCGGCTTATCTATCAAAGACTGAGTCTTTTCCGAAGACAAGCGAAAAACTTTGCAGGTAGTGTTGTCTTAAAAAAACAAATGTTTTAAACTTATACGCATGTATGTATATTATTTTTCAACAAAGATTAGAGCAAATAGTTTTGCAATTTATTAAATATTTTATTATTCGCCGAAATAAGGCAAGCTTGGTAGTTGGTATATAAAGTGAGGTCTAAAATCAAGGTCGTTTCTTCAGCAACTTGATATGTACAAACTTTAGGCCAAAATATCCCTAATAAATATTCCTTTTTAATAATTTTTTTTTTTTTTAATTGTGATGTATGTATATATCGTTACCTTAATATAGAAAATCCCTAACTCACTTTTTTTTTGAATCGAGTTTTTGCATATTTGGATAGATGAACTTCTAATAAAAAATGTAAAATAAAAAAAATTTTACAGTATTAAAACGCTAGGAGAATTTAATAAAAAATTGTGTTAAAACATAATTCGCGACTATAAAACTATAATTTTTATTAAGGTTTTTCCTTCTTCTGTAAAGTATCTTTTGTTGCTTATCTTTTATCTTCATTTATCACTCATACATACTTTAGATTTTAAATTTTATATAAGGGAAAATTTAAATAATAATAAAATTACAATAATCCAAAAAGTATATAAAATCAAAATAAGAATCCCCAAAATATTGAAATTATCCTCAAAGAATTCTCCAATCCCCAAACTAAATTTTTAATCCCCATTAGCAAATAAAAATCCCCGATTTGGGGATAAATCCCCTAATCTGATAACGCTGCATGGACGAAATTCGTAGATTTATTCACATAGTAAATGAGCGCAAAATCTTCTATCTCATGATGATGAGAATTCGTATTTTCATGCCTTCAAAAATTAATGAGAGCCACTAAAAAACCATTAACGCTTTTTCGGGGATTGAAAGTTTGTATAAACAAAATATGTGTCCCTTTATAACGAATAAAAAGTTTATATAACTAAATTAAGAAACGCTTTCAGTTTGAAGCATATTATTATAACTTGCCAAGAGCTAATGTTAGGATTTTGTTGGAGCGATAAGTAGTTTTTCGTTATAATAACGAAGATGAGGCTCATTACTATAACTTGTCCTTAAAGTACGTGATCGTTAAAGGTTGGTAAATTATAATAATGGGCCTAAGAGTTATTGATAAATAAATCCAGACATTTTTTTTGCAGCTTTTTAAGGCCATTTTTACCACTTAAATGTGAGAAGTCTGGCCGGTTTACAAAACGAAATTTTATTGTAATATTTAATCCTTTTGCAAATCCCATATATTTCATGGGTGCTCTAATGTACTTATGGAAATAAATAGGTTGTATTGATTACAAAAGCAATAAGAACTGCTGCCTAAGCCTAAATACCAAAATCATTATTAAAATAAATCAGTCAAGTGCGAGTTAGTCTCGCACACTATGTTTAGTACGACTTTAAAAATTCAAGGTATTGATTTTTTCATGCCTTATGGGGCATCCTTTATTTTTAAAATCAAATCATATTCGCAAAAATTGCATCGTTATTGGAACACCTTTTAAATTTTAGGAGTTGTTGTTATAACGGCCATGGTAATACACTTTCTATGAAAATAGAAAGGTAATATACATGAAAAACATGCCACTGATGGAACACCCTTTAGAAATTAGTAATTGTTACAGCAGCCGAAGTACAACACCTGCTACGGTTCAAAAAATAAGGCTATTTAAGTAAAAATCATGTCTCTGTCGGAACATCCTTTAATTTTGGTATGGGTTATAACGGCCATGGAAATTCTCTTTCTATGAATATATCAAGAGTCTACCTATTACGACTAAAAAAATAAGTCACTATACGTGAAAAACATGTCATTGTCGGAACACCCTTTAATTTTTAGTAAATGTCATATTGGCCGTGGCAACATATCTTCTGTACAAAATTTTAAGAGTCTACCTATTACGGTTCAAGAAATAAGGCGTTATACATGAGAATCACGTCACTGTCGGAACACCCTTTAATTTTTATTATTTGCTATAGTGGCCATAGTAATAAACCTCTTGTAAAAACTTCAAGAGTCTACTTATTATCGTTCAAAACTTAGACCATATACGCGCAAAGCACGTCCCTCTCGGATCACCCTTTAATTTAAACATTTAATTTTATAAAATTGTTTAGAAAGCGAACATAGAGTTAATTACTGTCTGCAAATTTTAAGTGGTTGCCTCCTATAGCTCAAGAAAAAAAGACGTAAATGACGTGTTACGTCACTTTCGGCACACCCTATAAGTTTTAGTATTTGTTGCTATAGTGGGCACAGTTATACACCTTCTGTAAAAATTTCAAGAGTCTACCTATTATGGCTCAAAACTTTGGCCTTATACATGCAAATCACGCAACTATCGGAACACCCTTTAATTTTTAAGTTTATTTTTTTAGACTTGTGTCTATAGCGAACTAAGTTTTAATTACTGTTTGTAGTATATGCTTCCTACAGTTCAAGAAATAAACACATATTCGTGAATAACACCTCTCTATCGGAACACCCTTTAAGTTTTAGTATTTGTTGCTATAGCGGCAACAGCTATACATCATCTGTGAAAATTTCAAGAGTCTACCTATTACGGTTCCAGTGATAAAAGGCGCTGACAGACGGACAGACATTGTAGCGAACATGTGCCAAGGTGGTATAAAGGTCTGGAATTTATACGTTAGAGTAAAACTGATTAGTGGTGTGCTAGTTTATCAGTCTGAGGTTGCAGGTTCGATTCCCTCTTCGCAAAGAAAATTTTACAAACTAACGAAAACTAAAATAACGAAAAACTATAAAATATCTATATATATAAAAATAAGTCCGTATATGTACGTCGCCGAACTAATCATAAACGCGTCGTGTGATTTCAACCAAACTTATACACTACGTAGGCAGTGGCCCATATATGGTTTATATGAAGTTTGGTTGAAATCCGATAACGCATGTGTGTGCGGTGCGTATGTAAAGTGAGTGTGTTTTTGCGGCAGGCATTTTTTGTACCGCATACAGCATTCATTAGTATTGAATACGTTTTGGTCGTTTGTGTATTGGAGAGCATTGCACGGAGTGATGCAAATAGCAATTTGTTATCATTTCTCTTTTCTCTTTGGACGTCATTGGTGATTGATCTTATCATAATCGATTTTTGAAAATATTAATTTCTTCGCATTTTTTGAGGTCATGAACAATTTGATCGAAGCAACAATTTTAAAGGGAAAGTTTAAAGGTGAAGATGTATTGATTCCACGAATTCCAATGATTCCATCAGATTTACCTTTTGAATTCAAAAGACTACAGTTTCCAATACGTCTTGCATTTGCTATTACAATAAATAAAGCGCAAGGGCAATCGTTGGAATTGTGTGGAATTGATTTAGAATATCCTTGCTTTTCACACGGCCAGTTATATGTTTCATGCTCGTGTTGGCAAGCCTTCAGTTCTCTTTTTCTACACAACAACTCATGGCAAAACCAAAAATGTTGTCTACGAAAGAGCTCTAAGACAGTTTAAGTGATACATAGTCTAAGATTGTAAGAAACTAGAATTAAAAGTTGAATAATAGGGAACAAAACCAACTTTATTAAAAACAAGTGTGTTTCTTTTCTTATTTTGTTTTGCCGTGCAAAGCAGGCAACGGGCCCGCTAGTGTATAAATAAATATAACTTAAGACGTCTACCCTGGAAATATTCCAACCTCTTTTTTGATCTTTACGAAAAAAAAGAAAATTTTACATACTAACGAAAACTAAAATAACGAAAAACAATAAAATATAAATAAATATAACATAAAGACGTTTACCGTTTCAGGCTTCTCCAACCTCTTTTTTGATCTTTACGGTCAAGGTATATTTATTTTACTAGGTAGTGGCGTCCCTACAACAAATACAACAATACAAGAACAACATGGCATTTTGTTGTTGCTTTGTAGTTCGAAATGTCAAAAAACATATAAGAAAATTGAGAAGGCTGTATTTGTTTGATTGCTTTCTCACTTCTACACTATAAAATTTCTGAACACATACAACTTTTGACATGTCGAACTACTAAATCAGCTGGGCGGACGACACTACCTAGTAAGATAAATATACCTTGTTTACGGTCTTTTAAATAATAATAATAATAAAATAAATAACGAGTGATTTTTTAAGAGCTTGAGAACTTTTTTTTTTTAAAAAAACGCATAAAATTTGCAAAATCTCATCGGTTCTTTATTTGAAACGTTAGATTGGTCCATGACATTTACTTTTTGAAGATAATTTCATTTAAATGTTGACCGCGGCTGCGTCTTAGGTGGTCCATTCGGAAAGTCCAATTTTGGGCAACTTTTTCGAGCATTTCGGCCGGAATAGCCCGAATTTCTTCGGAAATGTTGTCTTCCAAAGCTGGAATAGTTGCTGGCTTATTTCTGTAGACTTTAGACTTGACGTAGCCCCACAAAAAATAGTCTAAAGGCGTCAAATCGCATGATCTTGGTGGCCAACTTACCGGTCCATTTCTTGAGATGAATTGTTCTCCGAAGTTTTCCCTCAAAATGGCCATAGAATCGCGAGCTGTGTGGCATGTAGCGCCATCTTGTTGAAACCACATGTCAACCAAGTTCAGTTGTTCCATTTTTGGCAACAAAAAGTTTGTTAGCATCGAACGATAGCGATCGCCATTCACCGTAACGTTGCGTCCAACAGCATCTTTGAAAAAATACGGTCCAATGATTCCACCAGCGTACAAACCACACCAAACAGTGCATTTTTCGGGATGCATGGGCAGTTCTTGAACGGCTTCTGGTTGCTCTTCACTCCAAATGCGGCAATTTTGCTTATTTACGTAGCCATTCAACCAGAAATGAGCCTCATCGCTGAACAAAATTTGTCACATTTGAACATTTCGAACCGAACACTGATTTTGGTAATAAAATTCAATGATTTGCAAGCGTTGCTCGTTAGTAAGTCTATTCATGATGAAATGTCAAAGCATACTGAGCATCTTTCTCTTTGGCACCATGTCTGAAATCTCACGTGATCTGTCAAATACTAATGCATGAAAATCCTAACCTCAAAAAAATCACCCATTACATAAACTGATATGCAGCACAGTTTAAGGTGGCACTAAAAACGTAATGTTATTTGGTGGAGATTGCTTTCAATGCAAAATCAAACAAAATATTGCAAGCACGCTGACGAAGTGGCGGCCACAGCTAGTATATAATATATCCATAAAAATATCTGTTTCCATGAGGTATGATAAAGTTGAGTATAGGTTACTCCAGATTTGTTCTATTACATTTAACGAGCTCGGCCTAATTATTAATAACACAAGTTTTTAGATCATTATATTTATGCTGATGACATGCCATTGCCATCCAATTTTCTTATCCGAGTGGCTCGAAATGTGTAAATACTGGACCGGATTGCTTAGTAGTATGTGCCTTTAATATTTATAATTGTAGTAGAAATAAGAATATGCCTTGCGTATGATTTCCCGTTAGATGGCGTAGTAGTTTGTAAGGTCAAAGTCTGTACATATAATACAAAAATCGGAAACCCTTGTCATGCGTAGAAAATTTGAAGTGTGAAAGAAATTGCAGTCGTAAAAATCCTTTTAACAGATGTCCCTTCCCGCCATTCTTCTAGGCCTTCAAGTGAATTGCGTCTTATCCTCACACTGTCTAATTGGTCTGCCTCGAGCTGCGATACGGTTATTGCTGGTTGCATAATCGGTTATTGCCGGTGCGATCGTTTTTGTTTTCGTGTGCATCCTAAAAAAATTGAAAACAAAAAGTATTACACTGGTAGAGCACAAAACAATATGAATTTGGGAATTCGAACTGCTTATACGAAGGTATAGATCAGACTACAGATCCCGGAGGAGGCTAAAACTAATATTTTTAAGAAACTAGCTAAAAGTTTCATCTATGGATAAAATCAGCTAGTCTCAATCAGCCCTGACATATTAGCAACACCTGCTTAGCAAGTCCCGAATTACATTAAACAACTTTTGTCGCTGCAATCTTTCTCGTTTCTTCCACAAAGCATCTCGATCTTACACGATTTGTCACAGTTGTTTTCGCAGCATCCAAGCCTTAATGCTTCACGAAGAGTTCGATCTAAAGCACTGCATGAACACAAAAAAACGAAGCTCATTATAATGTATGGCATTGATTCATGTCTGTACATTGCACAAGAGTAACGATGAGCGAAGAGCTGCGAGTTAAATGTTGAACATAATAACAATGAGCTTGTGCGAGATCAAGCAGTTTTATGCTTTCAGTGAAACACAGTTCGAGTGTTCAAACAAAAAACACAGAATTTTTTTTTCAAAAAAATTATTCGACAGCAAATCTTAGTTTTAAAAATCATTTACTGTGTTACATGCAGAAAAGAATTTGAAGCATTTAGCTATATTTTTCTATTGAGGTGAATGTATTCTCTTATTAAAAGTTACAAACATAGATAATATTTGAAGATGTGAGATATGTAATTGTGCGTGTTTTATAAAAATCACATAAATTGAAAAGCAAAAAAAAATATTCGTCATCACTCATTTTTTGTCACCTTTGCAATAATATGTTGTAAGGTATATTTATTTTACTAGGTAGTGGCATCCCTACAACAATACAAGAACAACATGGCATTTTGTTGTTGCTTTGTAGTTCGAAATGTCAAACAACATAAGAAAATTGAGAAGGCGTGTATCGGGTATGTTCTGTAATCCGAAACCGAGTGCAATTGAATCCGAATGAAATTTTAAATTGTCATAACTTTTAAATCTTACAACATTTTGATATTATTTTTTATACATTTGATTAAAGACCAATCACATAACTTCCTTGATTGCTAATGTTTTAAAATAATAGGCGCAACAGTTATATTTTTCTTTAAAAATTTATTCGATTTTAATTTCACTCGGTTTCCGATTACAGAACATACCCGTATGTGTTTTATTGCTTTCTCACTTCTGCACTATACAAATTCTGAACACATACAACTTTTGACATGTCGAACTACTAAATCAGCTGGGCGGACGACACTACCTAGTAAGATAAATATACCTATATGTTGAATATGCGTATTGTTGTTGTTGTAAATACCGTTAGTTTAAATAAAAACCAGATGAAGGAAATTCTGCACGAGGAATGGTATAAAATTAATCCAGGATACAATGTCATTGGTAAAGTCTATACCTGGGGGGTTACTATGTAACTCGATTCGAAAGTATGAACAGCTCGAAAGTTGTATTCGATCCGAATTTAAACTCTTACCATGTAACAGTTTCGGATCGAGCGAGAAGTGCTGCCACTAATTGAAATAATTTTGGCACTACTTTCGAATGTTTTATTCAACATTGGCAGCATTTATTACCCAAAATGTCAAATCAATGAAAATAAAAATAAAAAAAGTAAACAAGAAATATTTGTGCGTTATAAAAATGGATACGGTTGCCCTTTGGATGGAAAATGAAGACGAGCGAATGGAACGTAGAATCCTACGCGATGGTGTAGATTTTATGCAGTTGACGGATGTAATGTAAGTAACAATTTATTAAATATGTTGTATATAACCATATATTTTTGTTTGTAGGTTTGTGCGAAATTTCCGTCTTAGCAAGGAAGCTTTTAAATATGTGTTGGAGAGCATTAGTGCGCATCTGCCAACAACACAGAGATCGACAGCTGTAACACCAGCAATCAAATTAGGTGCTACACTTAAGTTCCTTGGACAAGGTGGGTACCAACACCAAATCGGTCAAGACCGGTTTGCTGGCTTGGCACAACAAACTGTGTCAAACTGCATAAAAGAAGTGTGTAATGCTATAGAGAAGGTGTTGTGTCCCAAGCACATAAATTTCGTCATGAGCGATGACGAAAAACGAGCTGCCAAAAATTTCTTTTATGCAACGTCTGGAATTCCAGGGATAATAGGAGCTGTTGATGGTACTCACATACAAATAGTCCGGCCATCTAAAAACGAGCACTTGTTTTTCAACCGGAAACTCAAACACAGCATAAATGCAATGGTCGTAAGTATTTCCAACATGATATCATCCCCTAAATAAAATAATGCCATTAATACTTACACCGTGTGTAGAATATGTGGTATTATAAACTGTTTTATTGAGGGGAGGAGATCTATCAATCATCCCACCTTTTACGAGCACATTCTTTGATATTTTAGATATGTGATCATACAATGCGCATAAGAGCAGTGAATGGATGTTATGGAGGGGCAGCACACGACTCTCACGTATGGAACTTGTCGGATGAGCGTCAATTTCTGAAGGACGCATATATTAATGGCGACAAGTCATCTTGGATAATAGGTAATTTAATTATTTCATTATTTAATTCATCATTTTATTTTATCCGTAGGAGACTCTTGGTACCCATTGGAGCCATGGATACTTACACCGTACAGGAGCGCGAATGAGCATTCTGCGGAGAGCAGATTTAACAAGCGGTTTTGTAAGGCAAGATCAATAATTGAACGTGTGTTTGGTGTTTTAAAGGGAAGATTTCGTTGTTTGCTCGCAGCACGAGAATTACATTATGTACCGGAAAAGGTCGCACAAATATTGAATGTATGCTGTGCATTACACAATATTTGTTTAGAGCATAATGTCGAACTACCTTCAGAAATAGTGAATAATGAAGAAGAAATGGAATTGGCCTCAACAACTGCTTTAGATTCTGAAGATAGAAATCAGTTCTCAGCCTTAGCGCAAGCTTTCAGAAATCAAATAAAAAATAATTTATAAAATATTAATTCATTTATTTCCACTGAAGTTTTTACTAATTCATTTATAGTGGTTTTAGGAAAGAAAAAAAGCTTAAATAGTAATATAAATAGTAATAAATAGTAATATCACATACATACTAGACAACAGGGTAGATATAACTTATAAATTTCGATTTCTTTCAATTTCTAGCATCTCTCTCTTTAAATTAAGCTTTGCAAGTTTAAGTTTTTGATTTTCTACGCTCAACTTCATTTCATGTTCGAATTTTCTTTTTGCAAGCTTATAATTTTTTTCTTCTATATCCACTTGTCTTCTTTTATATCTAACTAAAGATTTTAAATTACTGTTGACCTCTTCCAAGAGTGATGTGGAGCGCTTGTGGTACTCCATTTGACCATTCACTTGCTTTTCCAGCAATGTCTGCTTTTTTGGCACAGCGCGATTGAATGGTGATCGTCGTGTGATGGGCGTGCGGGCAGCTGACGAGCAACGCGTTGGGGAAGGATCAGACACCAATTCATCCGTCTCCCTCAGATCATTAGTTACGCATGTGAGGATATGTGCAACATCTTGCTCGACGTCGTTATTGCTTGTGGCCGTACCAGTGTCGTCGCCGGTTGGGGGGATCCTGTTATTTACACCAAATTTCCGGACCCCACTCATACCATCAACCGCCTCCCTCATTTCAAGTAAATCAATTACACCTTCTTCGAGTGCGGTAAATGAACACATTTTTGCCAGACCACCGCCTGTGCCCGAAAAATTAATGCGGTTCTTCCGCAATTTGGCCTTAAGATGGGTCTTGTGATCTGCCCAAACCTAAACAAAAAAAATTTTATTTCCATTTATGGGTAAACTATATATTACCTACTTTTTTCCAACCGACCACTTCCCGCATTGGTGGACCGGCTGCATTCAGATCTTTTGCCAATCGTGTCCATAAATTGTTGGTGGCTTGTTTGGCATCCGGATCTTTTATATAGCCCTTAGCCAACTGCGGATGCTCTGTCATAAAGTTGAGCATAATTTCAAATTGTATTTGCTTCGTATTAATATTTTTCGTAGCATTTTCCGTATTGAAAAAGATTTGTATTAATTTGTATCTATTAATATACATAAATTTAACAAATACTTATATTTTCAGCGTTTGGCGTCGATGTTTTGTTTTATTTAAATTTTTTAATATTTCATCCGTTAGCTCAAAATCAAACGAGTACTAATGCCATCTTTCGAGCGACTTTGACATCTAAATTCGAATTACATAGTGATGCACATCCGAAAGTAGAGTACGAGTATCCGATAATCGGATACGGCAACTCGAAAGTAGCAAATGTATTTACGAATTCGAGTTAGTTGGTACGAAAAATCCGTATCCGCAATATTTAACTATCGAATCGAGTTACATAGTAACCCCCCTGAACGTTTAAAAGAGGTTATACGACGCAAAGAAAGAGCAACTCGTTACTTACGAATGGCAATTAGTTTAATTTTAAAATAATTTTTGAATTGTCGAATACTTTTTTGTTTCTGCTTTTAGCTTAAGTTGTAAATATTGTCTTTTTGTATTAGTAGTTGCAAAGATCTCATGTTTTTTATTGAATTATATTCTTTGTTCCTTAGTAACTAAAATTGTATGTCAATTTTGACACTAAACAAAATCTAATTTGTTTTTATTGAATAACATATAAAATTTTATCTATGTCGAATACTTTTTTTGACCGCTGTACGTTCATTTTAAGGTCATTTGTACGTTCAAAACACACTGAGTGTTGCGAACATGAGAGGAGTAAACACGCCGCTCATTCACTATATGATACGAACAGAGGTTTTACTCAGTGCCGAATTAGATTATGCAACTTTCATCGCTGTAATCTTTCTCGTTTCTTATTTAATATTGCATTTGTGTTTATATCGTGCAATTTTTATTGCAGAAATTTGTATGGATGTGTACATTTATTTACATTTTAAACTTCGAAATTAAAACTACGAATGAATTTCATGAATATGTGTACCCTTTTTAATTCCTCTCTCCCTTCTCGCCTACTAATGAAGAATTGCAGCGACAAAACTTGCATAATGTTAAAGATTCAGTCTATTATTTTGCCTTGTGTCAGTTTCTTAAATCTAAAATCGTTTATTTGATGTAATTGCGCCAATCCTATCAATTTATTTTTTCCCAGAGGGCGGAGGGTGCCATGATTTTATCCTCGTTTTTCCTTTGATGGAATGTCTCGAAACCCATTGTGAAAAAATTTTTGTCCTCCCAGGGACCGAACCTAGGATGCCACATATTTTATGTTACCACTATCATATAGTTTGCAAATAGCTAACTTTAAAATGGAACAGTTTTTTTGTGTTTTAGTATTAAAAATAAAAAGAAAATTATTATGGGTTTCAAAAATTTTATGAGTATAATGAAATAACGAATAAAATTTTAATTATGAAGTCTATAATAAATTGATACATTTATTGAAAATAAAATAAGTTTTCCTGGCTACAGCAGTTAGTAAAAGGTGGCCAAATTTTTTTTTGATAATTTATAATAATACATACTATATATAAACTTACAAATATAAAATATATCTAGTAAATACAATTAAAAAAGAAACAAAACAATACGAAAAGGTGCAGCAAGTTCTATAAGAATATGTCTTCTTTTAGTAAATGTTTTTTTTTTTTTTTTTGTTTTATTAATTAACAATCAATATTATTTAAATAGTTGCTTGTATTTTGTTGTTTCTCTGTAAGAAAATTCCGCAGTCAATGTTCAATTAGATTCATGTTTCAAGCAGTCTTCAATGGCTTTCCTTAGGTGGTCAGCAAAAGCTTCGGCCAATTCTATCTTTTTGAATCGTACCGCTAATTTCTCGAGTTCTCCTTCAGTCGATTCGGCATAATTTAAAGAAGCCCAAACAAAACTTTTGGGATTGTTGTTCATGTTGCTAAAATGAAAGTCACCGTTAACACCATGATTAAGAACCAATTTGTGTATCTGTTCACGGCGCATAACCAAACGGTAACTTTGTTTGGCTGGATGAAATAGAATTTTCAATTCACCAACACCTAAGAAGAAATATAAATATAATACATGCAGCATATCCATCAGTGAAAAAGTGACAAAACTCATATGTACGTACCTCTTTCTTTCCATTCCTTTTTACTATCGTCCCAACGATAGAGGGTAGCACGCTCACCAAATAATTTTGTCTCTTCTTCTTCCCCTGTGCTAATTTCAATTTCATCGGGCAATTCAATGATGGGGTCATAATGAGGATCATAGTTTTCATTGTTTTTATCACCGTCTTCACCGCCTCTAATACTGCTTTGTGATTCATTTAATTTTGTGTTGGATGAATTTCTATCTGAAGTATCCAATTCTTTCATAGCGCTTTTGAAACTAGAAAAGGCGTCGTGATGCGTCAAACCGATAAAGCCACCAGGGCCAGGTTTCTCAGTTGATTCTGGTGCCAATGAACTTGTATTTGAATTAGCTTTAGCTAAACTAGCGAAATCAATAGCTGCCGTTGGAGATTTCGCCAAATCAGCCAAAGTAGCCGATGATTTGTCGCCTGTGGATAAAGAATTTGCATTGGCTTTGTCTGCTAAACTAGCAAAGTCTGAAGCTGGTGTTGATGTTTTAGATAAGGTAGCAAAAGTGGTATTGGCTGGACCCGATGAAGCTTTGTTAACGTCTTTTGCGATACTACCAAATTGGGGTAGAGGCGAGGAACTGGAACCAAATATCGAAACTTGTGTATCGTTTGAGGCAAATCCTCCAAACCCAGATGTATTTGTCGATGATCCGAATATAGAATTGCCGCCGCCACTCTGCGTGGTATTTGCTGTACTACTAAATAATGTTTTATTGGTGTCATTAATATATGAAGCGCCGAAAACAGGAACTTTATTTCCAAACACAGGTTTTCCGCCAAATATTGAAGTCGTTGAACTGTTGCCACCAAAGATCGACTTTGTTGCTGTCTTGTCAGCTGAAGAAGTCGAGTCAATTAATTTTGTAGTTGTATTTGTGGATGAAACACCTCCCCCGAACATGGCTGGTTTTTGACCAAAAATAGATCCGCCCGTACTACTTGAACTGTTTGTTGATGCAGAACCAAATAAGAAACCTCCTGAACTTGCTGTACCTCCTGCTGTACCAAATATTTTCGTTTCTTCAGCTGGTTTCGTGCTGCTATTAAGAGCTGCCGTAAACGAAAATGTTGTATTTGTTGGCTTGTCTGTTGCTGTTGTATTACCTGTAGATGTATTAACTGTAGAGTTGGCCCCTCCAAAACCGGAAAAAATGCTGTCTTTAACCTTCGTTGTTTCTGTCTTGAGATTGGCTGGTGACAGAGTGCTTTGTTTTAATAATGATCGATTTGTGGCAGACTTATTGATAGATAAAACCGGCAATTCCATAATCAACAACTGATTTTCAATATCTTCTTTGTTAACAAATGTTTCAATATTTTTAAGATCTGAAAATTCAAACTTATCAGGATCGCAGCCTCGACAACCCGAACATGTTGTCATGGATGTGAAGAATTCATATGGTAATTTTAATTCATCAGCAGTTTTCTTATTCTCTTCGCTAATGCCAAAAGCGTTGACTGGAGGCTGTATACTTGTGGGTGTTATTATAGACACATTAGCTTGGGACTCAATAACTTCAGCTGTGCCAGCAAGTGCTCTTTTAACAGTTTCCATAAATTCTTCGGCTACTTCTTTAGTCTTAAAACGCAAAGAGAATTTTTCCAACTCCACAGCACCTTCGCTGAAATCATTAACCACAAACAGCCAAGACTTGTCATCCTTACGCTTATAGTCAACACTATCGTTGAGCACATGGTTCAAGCAGATCTTCAAAATTTGTTCACGCCTCATTACCACACGTAGCTTTTTGTTTTCCTTATGACGTAAAATCTTGACATTACCCACACCTCTTTCCTTCCATTCGCCGTCAATAAAACGAAATAGTTTAGCCCGATGTATGTACAAAAGTTCTTCATCCTCTTCTCCGGTTTTTACTTCGATCTGATGGAAATTTATCATGAAAATTTAAATAATTTAAATTACGAAAAATATCGATATTTTTAATATTTATGACAATAAAAGAGAAAATATGAATACTGGGGCCTAATCACCCCATTCGATATCGAGTAAACTATCGTATCGAATAACAAATTCTATACGAGTCGAGTAAACTAATTATGGCATTCGACATGTGTCGAATCGTTATTTTTATTAAATTGTAATTGATTAATAATAAGTCAACAAGTGAACAAAAAATAAAACTGGAGTGGCCTACACTCAACTTTACCATACCCAATGGAAACAGATATTTTTATGGATATATTACATAAAGAATAAGAGTTCAAAATATATTCGAATCGAAAAATTAATTATTTTCAGTTTGGGGTGTTAAGTAAACTACTCCTTGCCCCTTGCCGATTATGCCCAAAATTTATACAGCAAAGGCACATATTGAATTTCATTTTAATATGTCATACGATATGACCGGTAGACCGTTTACAAAATTTAGAAGTAAGTAAACTACGCCTTGCCCCCTCCCGATTACGCCCAAAAACTATACAGCTCTTCATCTCCATATGCCAAAGGCACATACTAAATTTAATTTTGATATGTCAGACGGTATGACCTGTACAAATTCTACCAAAATAGTGGCATACACACACACCAACCCACAGACATCATCGCGAAAATAGTAAAAATGTATTCAGGAGACGTCAAAACGTATATATCGATTTTTTCATGATTACTATACTTTAGCTTATACTACAGGGTGGCAAAAAAATAACCTTCCGATGTTTTTTGGCTTTAATTTAAAAAAAAATAAAAAACTGATTCTTCTTGTGGATTATTTTTATTTGGTCTTTTAATTTTTTTACATAAAGTCGAGAATATGATGTCATGTAAATGGCCGCCGCCACAGTTGATTGTCATTTGAGCCCTTTTTATGGCATTTTCCATAACTTTGGCCAAAACTTCCGGAGATAGGTCATCACATTCTTGACGGATATTGTCTTTAAGAGCTGCAAGAGTCTGAGGCTTGTTGACATAAACCCGCGACTTCAAAAAGCCCCACAAAAAGAAGTCTGCAGCGGTCAAATCAGGCGATCTTGCTGGCCAATGCAAATCGCCAAAACGGGAGATTAGGCGCCCGGGAAATGCATCCTTCAGCATATCGGTTGTGGCACGTGCAGTGTGTGCCGTTGCGCCGTCCTGTTGGAACCACATGTTTTCCAATCCCAATTCATCAAGTTGCGGCAAAAAGAACTCCTTAATCATTTCTCTGTAGCGCTCACAATTCACAGTAACCGTTTGGCCCGCGACGTCTTCGAAGAAAAAAGGTCCGATGACTCCTCCAGCGAAAATAGCACACCATATAGTGACTTTAAGCGCTTGTAATGGCTCTTCGTGGGTTACACGCGGATTTACAGTGCCCCAGAAGCGTAAATTTTGCTTATTTACGTACCCGCTAAGATGGAAATGGGCCTCATCACTCATGATTATTTTTGATGAAAAATCATCTTCCTCTTGGTGGTGATTAAGGATGGCTTGAGCGTATGTTAGACGCGATTGGCGGTCAGCAGCTAACAGCTGATGCACCGTCTCGACTTTGTACGGAAACATCTTCAAATCTTTTACCAAAATTCGCTGTAAAGACCGTCGACTGATACCCATTTGCGTGGCACGTCGTCTGGTCGATGTCGACGGCGCTTCCATGACATCCTCGGCTACAGCAGCAATATTCTCTGCAGAACGACTACTCCGGGGTCTGCCACGCCTGGCAGCATCTCGTGTTGTGCCAGTCTCTTCGAGGCGAGTGGTTAAACATCGCAGTGTTTCACCAGTAGGCGTTGGACGGCCAGGAAATCTTCGACGAAATTCACGTTGTGCCAAAGTCACCGACCGATTATTGGTCAAATAAATAGTCACCAATATTCCGCGTTCTGGAGCAGTGTAGCGTAACATTGTTTATCAACGTGTATTTCGCAAGAGTTTACGACACAAATGTCAAAACAGAATTGACATTAGGGGCCAATCGCAAAATTTATAGCGTTTTCTGATAGGAGGATTACTTTTGCGCCACCCAGTACGTATGGTAAAGTAAAAATAATTAAAAAAAATTTTAAATTCCATTTGGAATTGTACACTCCGTTGAGGAGTGTATACCTAACCCTATGAAATGTATAAGCTGCCAAAGATTAGGACATACAAAAAATTGGTGCAAAAGCGTGGAACAATGCAAATGCTCTTACACCAATACAAACCACATATTCAAAAAATAATGCACTCAGAATCGCTACCGGATGTGTCAGAATGACTAACATTCATCACCTTCATGAGGAGACTGCCGGTCAGGCAGCACAATGAGCTACTTACAAAGCAATACTTTATGGATTGTCACCTGCCCGCCCACCGTAACCATGAAGTGGTCATGCAAGATCCGTCTCCCCCTCACATCCGGCAGGACTTTTGTCTCTATCGCAATGACATTCCGGATATTATTCCATCTCTTATAGACCGAGTGGCCATTGCGGACGCCCAAAAACTATTACATCAGCAGATGGTTTTAGGAGTGATGAATGACTATAGATGTAATAGGGTCCTAAATGATCACACCTCAGCGATAGCAGACAATGATAAGCTTCTTCCCAGGCAAACAAGAACTACGTTAGCACAATTAAGGTCCGGATGGCGCAGTATTCTTAGCTACTACCGCGAGCGTATAGTTCCCGGCAGTTTTAATCGCTGCCCAGCCTGTCTTCAAAGCCCTCATGACACAGTGCATTTATTTCAATGTTCTAAAGGCCTACGGATCTGCGTCCCATAGACCTATGGTTAAGACCGATTGAAGTTGCGGAATTTATCCAGCTACAAGTTCCACCCACTTGACACTTTTTACAATAATTAATATATACACATTAAATCTTTTCGTTCTGGATCTTCGCTCCGGAAAGACCCAAGTCACACTCAGTTAAAGATTGTCAAGTCAGCAACAGCTGTACCAACCGGAAGTTTTTTCCTCAGGAAAGATTTTCCGACAACAACAGAGCTGTTACAACAACAACAACAACAACAACATATTCACAAATAATCTCAAAAACTAATCAATCAAATTCTACAATAACTACCGATAATTCTAAATCAGATGACTGTTTTTAAAGATGACACTTTCTTTATTAATCAGACATCGTTTTCAGCAAATTACTCTTTTAACGATAATTGATGAAAATTTATCTGAGGTATTCATCCATCAAGAGTAACAACTAACAGCTCAAATACAAATACCTCACCCGTAACGCAACAATATGACAATTTTCCCCAATTAAACGTTTTAATTGCACCAAATACCTTAAGAAATACGCAACCGTTGGACCCAAGGTGCAAAATGGGAAAATAAAATTTTATATCTTTTTTATTGAAAATATGTCACTATAAGGGCCTAAATACAACTTAATTTTCTCAAGAAAAATTGTATAATGCTGGCTCGTTTACGAGTAAGTAAAACCATTTTCAACTCGAAACATTATTATGATAGACACATCTACCTAAAAATGGGCCTATCTTTTGAACCGTTATAGACAAAACCTTGAAAATTTGACAGAATGATGATTACTATGACCGTTATGTATAATGTATAAATATTCAAAATTTTAAATTAAAGGGTGCTCCAATAGTTCATTTAATTTGATGTATATGGTCATACTTTTGAACAGTTGTACGCAGTAAGTAAGTCAGCCATAACAAAAATAAATAAATAAATAAATAAATAAAAAGTATAAAATTTGAATTTGGAAATAAAAGTGTGTCTCAATAGCTTATGCAATTCTATGTATGTGGCCAAACTTTTGAACTGTTATAGACAGACAGCTGAAATTTACAAGGAACCTGTATTGCAAAGTCCACTATAGAAAGTGGACTGTAGGTGGGTGGGTGGGTGGTTGTGTATGCCAATATTTTTGTGGAGTTTGTATAGGTCATAACGTTTGACATATCAAAATGAAATTTAGTATGTGCCTTTGTTATATGGAGATGAAGAGCTGTATAGTTTTTGGGCATAATCGGGAGGGGGCAAGGGGTAGTTTCCTTACCCCTAAATTTTGTGAACGCTCTACAGGTCATACCGTACGACATATTAATACGAAATTTAGTATATACCTTTGGGTTATGGAGATGAAGAACTGTATAAATTTTGGGCTTAATCGGGAAGGGGCAAGGGGTAGTTTACTTACCACCCCAAACCGAAAACAATACTTTTTTACTTTGAACTTATATTCTTTATGTAATATATACTCCTACATAAAAAAATCTGTTTCCATTGGGTATATATAGTAAAGTTAAGTGTAGGCCACTCACTCCAGATTTTTTTTTTTTTGTAAAACGATCACCAACAATAAAACTTACCTTATCCGGTAATGGTATAACAGGTGTAAAATATGTATTGTTCTCTTCTTCTTCATTAAAGTCAGCTTCGCCATCATCTTCCCCAGCAACATCAGCATCGCCACCTTCAAGTTTCATAGGACTTTTACCGATCTTACCAGGACTCTTGGGTTTTAAGGTGAAACTAAATTCCTTTTTATCTAATGAGAAAGCGTTTGGAGTTGGTTCTCCTTCAGTTCCAGGGGTAGCAGATGCTTCCATCGATTTCGAAGATAAGCTAAAACTGAACGTAGATTTACTTATAGTAGTGCTGGTTGTTAATGAATTTACAGTTGTGTTAGGCAAGTTTGAGCTTAATGTTGTCGACGAAGCAGAGGGAGGAGTAAAAGTAAACGATTTTGCACTGTCCGCAGCAACTACTGGGACTGCACTGAAACTGAAACCAGAGTTGGAGCTTTCACTTGGTGTAGGTGTGATTGCGGTTGTAGAGGAAGAGCCAAAACCAAAACTGAATTTTTGTGAAGGGTTAGAAATCGCGAGTATATTTGCATTAGCCTCCTTCTTGGGAACGGTATTGTCTTTTGGAGCATCGCAGGCCGTACAATAAATAACATCGGATGAATTGGTTAAATAACAACCCTCACATGTCCAAGATCCAGCTTTTGGTTTAAAAGCATCACCAAATCCGATTGTAGCTATTGGTTTGGCTGGTGGTGCACTGGTATTCTCGTTTAATTTAGCCGTATTATTGGTGGCTTGAGGACCAAAGCCGAAACTAAATTTCTGTGCAGTTTTCGAAGGCGCTAGCACATTTAAAGTTGCATCTTTTTTGGGAACCGTATCATCTTTAGGAGCATCACAGGCCTTGCAATAAATAGCATCAGGATTATTAGACAAATAACAACCTTGACATGTCCAGGAACCAGCTTTGGGTTTGAAAGAGTCACCAAATCCACCTGGAGCAATTGATTTTGCTTCAGCATTTGTGTTTCCTGATGGAGCAGAAGTTTGTTTAGCTGTTGATGTTGATGTTGCTGTTGCAGTTGTAGATGATCCAAAGCCAAAACTAAATTTGTTTGTGCTGTTAGTAGCCAAAATGTTAGAATTAGCTTCTTTTTTGGGAACAGTGCTATCTTTGGGTGCATCACAGGCCACGCAGTACAATTGATCACTTTCATTGGGAGTGTAGCAAGCTTCACATGACCAAGAACCTGATTTAGGCTTAAATGCATCTCCAAAGCCTTTAGTAGGTTTTAGCTCTGCTGAATCTGCCTTCTTTTCATTTGCCTTTGCTTTAGCCTCCTCGCCATCACTGTTCATTTTTTCTTGAGCTTGTTGTATGGCTTCCAAGAACGCCTTACAAGTTTCGGGAAGCTTAAAGCGAACCGTCAACATTTCAGTAACCAACTCATTTTCTGAAAAGTCCTGACCAGCCCAAAACACGGCGTTTTTGGAATTCTTAGAGTATTTGAAAGTTGTGTCCTTGTAAACGCGTTGATTGCAACAAAGTTTATGTATTTGTTCCCTTCTCATAACCAATCTCACTTTATTTACGTCGTCTTTATCTTGCAACAGTTTAATGTTGCCCAAACCACGTTCTTTCCACTCGCCAGCTTCCTTGTCGAAACGTAACAGCTTGGCACGATGTTCGAATAGAACCAACTCATTTTCTTCTCCTGTATTCACTTCCACTAGGTCGGGAAGGGGTATAACCGGATTAAATTGTGCTGTTGGTACGTAATCGTCCTCCGTATCAGAAGCCGTTGATTTATTTAATGCACTTGTAGTGACTATTTCATTCACTGTTGTAGGTATGAAAGCAGCTGAGGCAGCATTTGTTGTGTTGGTGAAGGGCGAGGTGGACAAATTGCTGAAGATACTAGCGAATGGTGAAGCGGTGTTAGTGCTGGCTTTAGCGCCAATTATAGCTGGGGTTACTGTTGTTGATGTAGAAATACTAGATGGTGCTGATGGTTTGCCAAATGTAAAGTTAGCAAATGGCGAAGGTGCTGCTGCTGTAGTTGTAGCAGGTTTGCTTGATGTCTCGTTAGATGTAGAGGTTTTTGTCGACAAGTTTAAGCCGCTGAACAAGGATTTTGAGGCTGGTGTTGTGGTTGGAACAGAAGCAGAAACATTAGCAGTCGGAGCAGTAACTGAAGGTTGTCCGAAAACTGGTTTCCCCATAGCACCAAGTGCTGTCTCGCTCTTTGGTGCTGGTGTGCTGGTAACAAATTTAGTAACATTTGACTTCGACAAAGAGAAAGGAGCTGTGCTATTAGATGACATACTGGGCGTAGCCTTAGGCTTCTCTTCTCCTTTCTTAATTTTATCGGCATCACTGGATTTTTCTTTAGCTTTTGTTTGAGCATTTTTAAAGGCTTCTTGGAACTGCTTTGCAGTTTCGGGCAACTTAAATCGTACAAAGAATTTCTCCAATTGCAACGTTTCATCAGCAAAATCATTAGCGGCCCAAATAAAGCCCTTTGTTTCATTCTTTGGCACAGTCAAAATAAGTTCTGGTGTAATGGCATGATTGGCACATATTTTATGGGTCTGATCTCGACGCATTAAAATACGAGAGGTTCCTTCCTTATTTTTGAGTATTTTGATATCCCCAATACCACGTTCCTTCCACTCCTTATCAACGAATCGGAACAATTTAGCTCTATGGCAGAAAATGACTTCTTCATCCTCTTCGCCAGTACGAACTTCGATTTCATCGGGTAGGGGTATAATGGCCTTAAAGTCAGGACGTGGGTCATACTCCACTTCTTCTGCACCAGATCTATTAAAATCGCTACCAAAACTTTCCGTAGTTTTACTGAGGGATTCGTTGGCTTTAGGAGTGCCGTCAAAGGAAGTGTTATGAGCTTGGGCTGCAGCTGCTGCAATCTGTGGTTTAAAACTAAAGGTTGATGTAGCAATAGATGTGCCAAATGTGTTGGAGAATGTGGTTGGGGCCGAAGTCAAAGCTTTGTTGGCTAAAGGCGCTATTTCGACTGGTGGTGGCGGTTGACTCACTAGACTGGGTTTAATGTGATGAGATGGTATTGTAACGCTTAAGAGAGGTTGCTGCTGAGATTGTACGGCGATAGTGTTGGGATTGGGCAAAGGATCTGAGCTAGTAATAACTACATTTGCTGGGGGGCCCTTTTCGACCGTTTGGTTATTTAAGGATTTATGAAATTGCATATTGGTGCCGGGCGTAATATTTATTGGGGTGGCATTTGCAACTGGAGCCGGCATAGTTATGGACGTGTGAGTTAATGGAGTGTTTGAGTAGGTGGGCATTGTAGGTGGTTGCATTTGGTTGTTGATATTGGGTGTAATTTGTTGTAACAAATTGTACAAGTTATTCGGCTTGTTAGGCTCTAATCCTAAAGCTGAAGGTGGTTGGGTAGGAGGAGGTAAAAGGGGTGTGGAGGTAGGCGGCATACCAAAATTAAGTCCAGTCTGCGGTACTGGTACATTAGGATCCATATATGGTAAAGGTAACGGACCACCGCGTTGGTTAATCGGAGGAGCTGCTGGTTGTGGTGGCATTATATAGGGATTGGGTTGATTAGGATGACCATAAAAGTTCATTGGGAAATTGTGTGCTTGTGGAAACATGGGACTGTTAAAAGCTGCCGCCTGCAAACGTTGATGTTGGGCCAAGAAGGGTGAGTTTGGCAACATGTTTGATCCATTTGTAACGCTGCCAGCATTATTGCCATATTGCTGAGCATTAATTTGAGGTGTTGCGCTTGACTGCTGTTGATGCTGATACATTTGCTGCTGCAAGGTGTCTTCGATTAGATACAAATCGTCTAAAACATTAGAGGCATCATCCCTAGAGGGTGGATTGGAAGAAATTCTGATTTTCTTCACAGCATCTTCGAGGTTTGCTATTTTTTCTTTCAATGTTGACATTTCTTTTGTTACATTGCCCAATTCTATCTTTAACGTATCTGTTATTTGTTTCATTAGATTTTCCATTTCTAGGTTGTGAGTAGATATCAAAGCATTGGTATTAGACAAATTTTCACGTCTAACGCGAGTCAAATTAACTATTGAGCCGGGAGGTAGGATTGAGTTTTCGGCATACAAATCAGCTTCGGCATCCTCGTAAGTGCTGGAGTTGTTGTGAGCCGCTAAAGGACTGAAATTAGAGTTCGAGTCATTTAAGTAACGAGCAGAAGCCTGTTGTAATCTTTTAATTTCACTATGTATGACCGAGTTAAGTGGATGGTTGGGATCTGCATGAGCACTGCTTTTAAGTAGATTCAATGTTTGATTAAGACATTCGCTAGCCCGTTCTAAATACATGCGCTTGGTTTTCTTAGGTGTCTTGCTGGCCTCATCTAGCTTGCGATAAGCTTCAGCTTGCAAGTAAGTAGCAAATGGCAATTGTATGCCAGACAATTCCTCAATTAAATCTTCATACTCCGACTTTTTAAAGTAACGAGTAGCCAAGTATGACACTGCATCTTCAGCAGCAGAAGCCAAATCGCGTTCAGCGGCGGAGGAATGGGCTTTTAAGTACTTAAAATATTTTCGGAATGGCTCCAAGACACCCTTGTTATGCATTTTCATCATATTCAAACCATATTTGTACAGCGATTCAGCCCTGGCTTCTAAAAATGTTTTTTCAATAGGCTTTACGATATCTTGAGCACGGGCTACAAATAATTCGCCCAATTTAAACACAATAGCCATATCTAATTTCGGACCATTAATGCCTCTCACGGCTTCAATGCCGTATTGTAAATTGGCACGTAGCTCAGCTAGATTATTTCCGTTGCTAAGATTTTTATACACCATATATGCGGAAATCCACCACTGGGATTGCTCCTCCGTACATAAGATATTTTGTATGTTAACGAAAGGTAAAATTTTTGGCTTGCCAGCAGCTGTACTATTGCCCGATTGATAATTAAGGAATGCTTCTCGCTCTACCTCCAAAGCTCTCTTGGCTTGTATAGTGGCAGCGTAAAGGAAACTGTCTACGTCCAACTGATTCAACGATTCGGCTCCGCAAAACGACAAATTGTGTGTGGAGAAATTTAAACCACTAAAATATTTTGCCTTAACGTAGGCCAAATTGTCATTGCCCAGACACAAGTAGACCATGTGCTGCAATGACTGAGGTCTTAAATACTGGGCACAATCTTCATAACGTTCTACGTCGCCATATGAAGGCAACTCATATAGTGGCTCGCTCAGTTTAGAACTTTTAGCAAATAGAGAAGATTGTTCTTTAACTTTTTGGTCACTGTTGCAAAAAAGTAACGCGTAAATATTATGTCTCCATTGGCGGTCACTGCAGGTTTGTCGAACTTGAGCTAAAAGTTCATCATTGTTTTGCCAAAGGTTGCATGACTGCGAACCCATAAGATAATTTATGTTGTGTGCATTTTCTTTGTCTGCACTGGGATCTTCATTTACGCAGGAAAGTAATATTCTGCCCACCTTTATGTAAAAAAAGAATAAAATAATCAAAATCTATAGGTAAAGTTTCTACAAAAAATTAACACACTTACCTGAGCGCAGCGAAAAGAACCCTCTCTTTGCCAAAGACTAATTAACTGTTTGCTTTGCTCATCGCAATGTTTCATCCACGGTTCCTTGTTTTCTGGTGCTTCGATTTGATATGCTAACAGCAACAATGGCAGAGCTGATCGTGTAGTTTCCTTCCATTTGTTTTTATTTTGTAGCAATTCACGTTTAAATATAATTGCAGAGGCGTGCAACAGCAACTGACCACGATAATGATCAAGAAATAATTGAACAAGTTCTTTTTGGGCACAGAATTTATCCGACAACTGGGTTATCTTAAACAGATATTGATCTAAGTTAAATAGCAAATTTGCTGTTTCAGTAACACCTCCGGAAACAATAGTGGAACTGGCTGTAGAAAAAAATGATATTTGAACCTGACGTTCCAAACACATGCCCACCATTAGCCAAAAGTCCCAGTCTTTTTTGTTATTGGGCATTAGTTCATATTTACTCAGGACCAACCAAACAATATTGTACCACTCGCTGCTTGTCACAAATTCATCTTTTTGGCTCATCTCCAATTGATGCACGTACTTAAAAGCATCTAGTATTTGATTTTTTTCTATGTAATTACGCACAAGTCGTACTCTTAATTGTACATCATTTGGTCGGGCTGATATTTCCTTTTGCAGTAACTCTTCTACTTGGTTAGTGCTTAAATTATTTTTGCTCATGAGTTTTAGACGCAATGAAAATACAGCTTCATGTTGCACCTTTTCCGATTCGGCCAATTCACACCAGTACTTTGCCTTGCTACTGTTCAAATTTTTATCCTCCAGCAGTAATTGACAAACTTCGGCCAAAATATCCGGTTGTTTCGGATTAAATTGCAAAGAAAGCTGAAAAGCTTGCAGGGCTTTATCAGGTTTTTTAAGGCGTTGATAACATTGACCAAGTAACTTGTGAGCCTGATCATTGTCCTCTTTCACACTCAAATAAGAAGTTAGATATTGTTCAGCTGTAGCGTACTCATTGATTTTAAAGTAGAGTTTTGCAATAGTCAAACTGCGAAGATGGCGCTAAAATGAGATAATATTGTTGTTATTATTATTATTATTATTAAAAGGGATAAAAATCAAATTATATTTGTAAAGTCAAAACAAAAAAAAAAAAAAAAAAAAACTATGATCTTAATAGCCGTCTTCAGCATTCCTTGCATCTTTCTAATAAATATTAAAGAGAAATATCAAACAAGAGCATAGCTTTAGGTGCTGGCAGACTTCGTTCTCACCAACTGGCGATAGATGATTGAATACAGTTTTTCTAGCATTCCTTTATTTGGGTTTGTTTGGTTTAATAGATGATTTTTAAAATGCTGAAGACGGATGTAGCGATCCAGAAAATACATTACTTACATACAATTTTCCCATTGTTAAATTACAATTTCTGTTTTCAACGCGTTCATCACTTGCTAAATAAACGTTTGATATAGTTCATTGGATATCAAGCGAAGCACTACGTGCAATTTTAGCCCTATTACAAGGTAATATTTCTTTAATAAAGACCCATTTTTTTTAATTAATCACATTATGTATTTGTAATAAAAAATATTATTTTAACTTAGAAACAACAACAACAAGCACAATTAAGGGCCGGATGGTGCAGTATTCTTAACTGCTACCGCGAGCGTATAGTTCCCGGTACTTTAAATCGTTGCCCAGCCTGTCTTCAAAGCCCTCATGACACGGTGCATCTATTTCAATGTCCCAACAGGACTACGGATCTGCGCCGCATAGACCTATGGTTAAGACCGATTGAAGTTGCACTTTTTGCCAGCTCCAAGTTCCACCCACGTGACACTTTTTACAATAATTAATATATACACCTTAAATCTTTTCAAGAAAGAACTTCCGACAACAGCAAGCTGTTACAACAACAACAACAAAATTTCATCTGTATATAAAAATATATTATTAGTTTGATGTTGCCCAAGATGGTGAAATCGCCCTCATAATGTCATAACGTCATAATTTTTAGTTTTAAGCTTATAATTACATGAATGACATTGAAGCTTATTTTATATCACATACAGGTGTCACTTACTTATTATTACTCAAGAAGCCAAAATGTGGAATTAATTCCACTTCCGAATGGAATTTAGCTGTGACATGGCTGTATATTCAATAAGTTTCGATTTAGTTATTTTAAAATAACTTTGTTTTGATGAATAGAAACATTTTAACTTTTTTTATATCGCTTCTCAATTTTGTAGCATCATTTCAAGCCTGTGTTTTCAATGGTGCGCACTGTTCTATTTTTCTTTTTATTTTTAACTAAAAATCTTAAAATCACCTGTATAAGAACTAAATTTTGATATACACATACTACATATATTAGGGATAGAAATATGAAAATATTGTAGAGCCCTAACAATATTTTGTTCGAATTTATCTTTTGTTTTGAAAGTAATCTACATCAAATTTGAAGACTTTTGCCATAATAGTACTGCAGATATGGTTAGATTATTTACTTTGTAAGAAGTAACCCGTCTCTATGTAATTAATCAGGATGTTGCAACATACATAGGTTTTATACAAAATTTTCCATTTTCAAAAATAAAAGATATTGCCAATTTATCGTGATCATTCGGGTTTTATCTCTGTTTTCTCTATAAAAAAATATATTTTACGGGGAAAAATCTATATTTGAACAGAGGTACTAAGGTAACTCCCCATAAAATTTTATTAAAATTTATCCAGTCGATTTTGCGTGATGTGAACACAGACAGACACTCAAATTTATGTTTTGTATTCCATATCAATTGAATTCTGCATTAGCAACAATTTTTTTTTTATACATAGGTATATTTTATATGCAAACACGGTCCTATTACACTTTAAATATATATGCATGTTTATAAATTGAATGAAATTTGGATGTTTCAATATATCAGTATTTTTGCAAGCATGATTATACGTACATATTGTGTGGAGAACTGCAAGTCATACAAATATTGAGATATTCAAAGATACCAATGCAATAATCTTAAGAGTCATAGTGCTAACTAACGAAGCAATTCATAATGACCTTAAAATTCAAACATTGAAAGAAGCAATTAATTCCTACAGTGAACAATATTTGAATAGACGAAGTAATCATGCAAACCCCTTAGCTATTACTTTATTAGACGACACTGATGAAATATAATGACTTAAAAAATTTCATATTTTAGATCTTCCATTCACGAAATAGAAAAATTAAAATTATTACGTAAATTGTTTATTTTTTTTACTTTATTATTATTATTATTGTTATTGTTATTGTTATTATTATCATTATTATTATTATTATTATTATTATTATTATTATTATTATTATTATTATTATTATTATTATTATTATTATTATTATTATTATTATTGTTATTATTGTTATTATTATTATTATTATTATTATTATTATTATTATTATTATTATTATTATCATTATCATTATCATTATTATCATTATCATTATTTTATTTTTTTATTTTATTAATTTTATTTCAATTAATGTTATTAACACAACCGATACGAACGACGAACCTCCTTTACGACGGATTCGACGATAAAATTTCGTTGTGTAAATTCGTCGACTATAACACAATTAGGACAAACAAAATTTAAAGAAGTGGGAACACTTATCCTTACCTTTTTGTCTCTGTATGTATTTATAAACCTTCGCGCCAGATTGTATCAACAATCATTGTCTTTTACTTTCTCGATGACAGTTTCACTGTTATGAATTTTTTTTCTCTGTATGATAAAATTACACAAATAAATAATTTATAAATAAATTTTTTGTTTTCATTTATTGATAGTGTGACTATATTTCAAAATAAAAAAAAAACACAAATTGAAAGAGAAGAAATAAGAAATATTAATATAAAATAAATAAAAATAAAATTATACAATTAAAAATTTTATTTTAATTGTTGGCTATAAATAAACTAAATAATTCTTTATCTTTACTTACCAAGACTTAAAATATAAAAAAAAACGGGCACTCTGCACCAATTTGGATGTCGTTCATCGGCATAAGAAATTGAAATAAACCTATGGCATAGTTCGTTATCCGAACGAACTCTGCGATATCAAACAATCAATGCGTGTTGATTGCTTGCATTTTCATATACACAAATGTATTTTATTATTTTCAACAAATATTCGGAACGAAAAATTCGTCGTTCGTCCCAGTTGTGTTTTTACCATAATGTTGTCAATACTTAAATTTTGTTATTATATTTTTTAAATTATTTCTTCGTATGGGGTTTTAAATTATTTCTTCGTATGGGGTTTGTTGCCGTCTTAAATGCCTGAGGGTTACATTGGATTGCAAACTGGCTTTTGCTGTGAATATTGACTTGATGAGTTTTATAAAGTATCGCAATTTTATTTTTTTTTTTTTCATAGACACATTGTTTCTGGCGAACCAGTTGCTTTGTATAGTTCCTTTGGAACGTTCAGGTTGTAATACCTAGAATAACATTTTCTTTTTTAAAAAAACATTTTTAAATTCGTATTGCGAGATGGTGGAATATTTTACCTTACTATTTATTTGCCCACTTTTTCGATTGAATTTTTTTTTTTGTGTTTGATGATTTGCAGTTAAAGCTATGAAAGGTATTATATGTAAGCACTTAAGGAATACCATTTAAATGTCAAATCTTATATAAAAGATTAACAATAATAACAGGTTTAGTTTAATATTGGAAATTTCATCGCCAAAGTTTTAAGGGTTGCTAACGGGTCCGCCAAATAACTTTTTTTTTTTGAAAATGCTATAAAAAAAAAACTACTGAATATTTTCTCAAATTTCTTTTTTTATTTGAAAGTACAATCCTTCCGGTTAATAATGGAAAATAATTTCATTCAAATGACTGCCTCGGCTGGCCATGCAGTAGCCTACACGATCGTTCCAATTTTTAAGCACATTATCTAAAACAGGGTGCAAAACAGTGTACCTTCGGCTGTGTGGCACGTAGCGCCGTCCTGTTGAAACCAAATGTTGCCAATATCCTCCTTTTCAATTTTTATGAACAAAAATTCATTCAACATGGCCCGATAACGATCGTGGCCGTTACATTGACTGTAACGGCCACTCCTTGCTCATTTTCGAACAAAAATGGCCCAATTATGTCTCTGGACCAAAATCCGCACCAAACAGTGACTCGTTTTGTGTGCATCGGCTTTTCAATGTATGCGTGCGGGTTTTCTGTGCCCCAAATGCAACAATTTTGCTTGTTTACATACCCGCCAAGATCAAAATGAACTTCATCTGAAAAAAAGATGATTTTTTTTTTTTTTTGGCAAAATCGGCATCTTCTGTAAGTCGATCGCAGACCCGTTGTTCAAGCGTATACACAACCATATTCGTTCAGCGGAACGATAAAACTAATTATCTGTCAAATCAGACATGAGCTAAGTGTTACCATTCACGAAATAAGCACTAGTTGAAAAAAAAAAAAAAAAAAACGTTAGATTGCGGACCCTTTACAACAATGTGAATGAGCTCAATGTTCCTTCTGTATACATATACACTTTTTTTGTATACAAAAAATACAATACATACATAATTCTCATTGTAGTTCCAAAATTAAATAATTAGATTAAATAATTAGATTCTTTTATTTAAATATATTAAAGAAATAATATAAATAATCAAATTTTGATTATCTTCATTTCAACATAACTGAGCCCCATGGCCATATGTGTTTAATACAATATATCAATAACTATAAGTACCTATTTAACTCTTACATAAAATATAAAAGTAAGATTAAATTAAAAATATAAGAAAAAATTAGTGATTTAAAATTGTAAATCCACAAGAAAATTGCTGATTATTATTGTTTTTTTATATTTAATTTTACATAATACGTAAAATAAAAGCAATCTGAAAGGTCCAGGATAACATTGTGGACTCCAGAAGGTTTAAAATGAAAGCAGTGTAAGAAGTGGGCGTTTTAAGGCCTTATTTATGGAGCCATTGCAATTTTTATATTTGGCAAGGGTAGATGTACTTTATAAGCACTTAATGTGCTGCAAGTTAATAAGAAGTGGAAAAACACGAAAAAATTGCCAATTAAACTCACAATTGTTCCACTTTACATTTTTTTTCCATTTGCTGAAAAATCTTCCTTCTTAGTATTATTTTGGCTTGTGCTTTGCGATCAACAATTTTCTCAAAATTTTTTACGATTGAAATCTGGTAATTAAGTAGGCGACTTCAAAACACGTAGTTCGTTAAATTAAAACTACTGGGTTGCAATCCTATTACTAAATTTGAATCGTTATTCTGCTGAAGTCTCAAAACTGAGTTTATATTTTCCTTTGGGTATGGATAAATAATATCATTTAAATTTAATTTAAATCCGATACCCGTCGTTGCATATTTTATGATATGAATTGAATTTATGGCTTGCGCCAAAATCAGCCCCCCTCATTATTTTGCCACCAACACCTTACTATGCTCCTTATAGGATCAAGAAGAATTATTATATAATACCTTAGTATATTATTAGTATATTCCTTTTCACCGACTTACAAGTTATCTCTCATAACTTGATTCATCCGAAAAGAGAAAACCATTCCATTTCTCTTTAGACGAGTTTGTTATCTTTCGTAAATTATAATGCGAACAATAAATACTGTTCTTTTTACTCGTATATACTCATCCAAGACCAACTTGAAATTGCCAATAAATAAATTTAAAAATTACGAAAGTATAGAATCATTTTGAAAAGTTTGTTTTCCTTTGTTCTCGTTACACAAATATAAAAGTGTCCATTGTTTTACCATTGACAAAAAAAAAATAATTATCCAACATTTTTATTTTATTTTCCAAATCTAAATGATTTCAAATAGGTATTTTGAATAACAATATTATAATAAATATTAACAGTTCGACTAATAACACAGCACAACAAAATAAAAAAAATTTCATGTGCTCTTAAAACCACTATATAATTTTGATGTATCATGACTACCTTTGTACAAAAATGGTAAAATTTTTAAATTCTATGGATAGATTTTTTTAAAAAAAATTTTTTTTTTAAATTGCAATTTTTTTGAGACGTTTCTTCAAATAATTAATGATAACTCAAAAACTACTAGTCCGATATTATTAAAATAAATTCAGAAAAATTAAGATTTGCATAGCCTTTAATTCGTCTATATATCGCGTTTCAATCGGATCAATAGTATCGGAGTTATAATAAAAAACTTAAGAAAAAAATATATTTTTTACGTAAAAATGGCAAAAATTTTCGTTTTAAAAAAATCATAAAAAATCGAAAACGGCAAAAAACTTCCAGATTCATTTTTTTATCGCATAGCGACATATAATAGCAACAAAATGAGATATCGACCATAAAAATCGATTGATTTTTTTTCGAATTTATTCACATTTTAGTGAATTCGCTCATTTTCACAAAATTTTAGTTTTTTGCTTGATATACGCATTATAGCGGGTTTTCAAATGTGTGAAAAACATAAATTTTCTAATTTCAAGGGGTGCATGTCGGATTAATGTTAGATTTGATGAGAAACTTCCACCCACAAAATTTTAGTCGAATTCGACAACGTTAACACGTAGCGCATAGGCCCCAAATCTGAAAAAAAGCGTTTAAATCGAAAATAATTGACAAATTTTCAGTTTTTGCAAAATTAACGCTATTTATTTCCCCTTTTGCAAAAAAGTGGATCCTGGTCCTTAGGGCAAACACAATGAGATTTACAATAAGCTACA
The DNA here is from genome assembly GCA_949628195.1 of Phasia obesa. Lineage (NCBI taxonomy): Eukaryota > Metazoa > Arthropoda > Insecta > Diptera > Tachinidae > Phasia > Phasia obesa. The sequence goes on from OX451215.1 coordinate 162,703,860, forward strand.
TGTCTTTAAGTTTTCGAGTTATTACAATTTTCACTGGCCATTATATGTCCTTGAGAACTTGCCGAAGACAATTTACAAAAACATTTTACTTTTAAAATTTTTTATTTTTTTCTTTTTTAACAATAAAATATAAAATTTCGCTAAAATTCGCTAATCTTCCTATTACACAACGCAACAAAATAAAAAAATTAGATGCTTTTGCACAATGGAAATAAATTTCACTCCTTGCCAATCGCACATTCAACCAAGGTAAAAGAAGAATACTCTGTAATTGCATTGGTCATGAAGAAGATAAAGTATAATGAACATAACTGGGTAATTTGTGTTGATATTAAGATGGTAAATTTCCTATTAGGTCAACAAAGTGGCTATACCAAATACCCTTGTTTTTTATGTTTATGGGACAGCAGAGCTAAGTCAGAACACTGGAAGAGAAAACAATGGCCTTATAGGGAAACACTGGACCCAGGTATGAGGAATGTTATAAATGTACCTCTGGTGCCCCGAGATCGCATCATATTACCCCCTCTTCACATTAAACTTGGTCTGATGAAGCAATTTGTTAAAGCACTTAACAAAGATGGTGAATGTTTCCAGTATATTTCAAGGAAGTTTAAAAGTTTGAGTATGGAAAAGCTGAGAGCAGGAATATTTGACGGCCCACAAATTCGCAAATTGGTCAAAGATACCGATTTTCTCAGTTCAATGTCAGAAATTGAGAAAAATGCATGGGATTCGTTTGTATGGGTTATTCAACATTTCTTAGGAAATAACAAGGATGATGATTATGTTGCGCACGTTGAAGAGATGTTAACTCACTTCCAGAATCTTGGATGCAACATGAGCATCAAGTTACATTACCTTCACAGTCACTTAGATCGTTTTCCTGAAAATCTAGGAGACTTAAGTGAGGAACAGGGCGAACGATTTCACCAAGATATTCGGACAATGGAGGAAAGATACCAGGGTCGCTGGGATGCACACATGATGGCAGATTTTTGCTGGAGTATTCAGAGCAACACTTCGTTATTCAATAATAGAAAATGTCATAAAAGAAAATTCCAAAGTTTGTAGTTTATAATATTTATTTATTTATTTCCTTATTTTATATGTTGTAATAAATTTAAATAATAAAATATAAAATAAAAGAAAATACATGAATAAAACAATGAAATGCATTTTCGATCTATTCCATCGATTTGACTTAGTTACATTTTTTTGTCAATTGCCTTCGGCAAGTAACTTGAAAACTGTTTAACCGATTTAAAAGATATGTAGCTTATTGTAAATATCATTGTATTTGCCCTAAGGACCAGGATCCACTTTTTTGCAAAAGGGGAAATAAATAGCGTTAATTTTGCAAAAACTGAAAATTTGTCAATTATTTTCGATTTAAACGCTTTTTTTCAGATTTGGGGCCTATGCGCTACGTGTTAACGTTGTCGAATTCGACTAAAATTTTGTGGGTGGAAGTTTCTCATCAAATCTAACATTAATCCGACATGCACCCCTTGAAATTGGAAAATTTATGTTTTTCACACATTTGAAAACCCGCTATAATGCGTATATCAAGCAAAAAACTAAAATTTTGTGAAAATGAGCGAATTCACTAAAATGTGAATAAATTCGAAAAAAATCAATCGATTTTTATGGTCGATATCTCATTTTGTTTCTATTATATGTCGTTATGCGATAAAAAAATGAATCTGGAAGTTTTTTGCCGTTTTCGATTTTTTATGATTTTTTTAAAACGAAAATTTTTGCCATTTTTACGTAAAAAATATATTTTTTTCTTAAGTTTTTTATTATAACTCCGATACTATTGATCCGATTGAAACGCGATATATAGACGAATTAAAGGCTATGCAAATCTTAATTTTTCTGAATTTATTTTAATAATATCGGACTAGTAGTTTTTGAGTTATCATTAATTATTTGAAGAAACGTCTCAAAAAAATGGCAATTTTAAAAAAAAATTTTTTAAAAAAAAATCTATCCATAGAATTTAAAAATTTTACCATTTTTGTACTAAGGTAGCCATGATACATCAAATGTATATAGTAGTTACTCGAGCATATTTTTGCTGTTGCCCTGTGTAATAATTAAAATTTTCAAAAATAAATATTAACTTTAACTTTATTTCGTTTAGAATCCTAGACTAAAACCGGTCGAAATTTTTTTAATCCGCCGTTTCTATCGGCGACTTGTTTTGGCTAACAATAAGGCCTATTATTATAACTTGCTATCAGAGATATGTACATATAAGTAGATATTCGTTATTGTAAGTCAGCTAAAAGTAGTCTTAGGCCCATTTTTATAACTTGCCAATAGCTAAATTTAGGATTTTGTTGGAGCGATAAGTAGTTTTCGTTATTATAACGAGGATAATGCTGATTACTATAACTTGTCCTTAAAGTATCTCATAGTTAAAGGTTGTTTTTAGCTTACTTATTATAATGGAAAACTATTTATCGCTCCACCAAATTTTATATTTAGTTATTATCAAGTTATAATAATGGGCCTTAAACTATCACGTCGTTTAAAGTCAATTTGTAGTAACGAACCTTACCTACTCTATTAAAACTAAAAACTATTTATCTCTCCTATATAATCCCAACTTTAGCTATTGGCAAGTTATATTAATAGGCCTAAGAGTAGAAATTTATGTTCAATGATTTTAATTTAATTTTTTTGATCTATATCACAATACAAGGAAATACAGTCCAGCATTAATACAAAATGTAAAAGGTCTTTATATTGTACTTAAATTTACAAATAAGTTAGCACCAAAAAAAGTATAAACAAATTTCTTTCTTTTAATAAATAAAATTATATACAAGATACCTATTGTCTTTTATAAGTAGGAGTTCCACTTTTATTTCAATTCTTATTAACTATGGTATCAATTAATAATTTTTTAATTTCGTCTGTAATTGACTTTAGTTCCTTTACAAGAATATTAGCTGGCATTGGGATAGTACGTTATACATATACAGTGGCTCACAGCTTATTTTATGCAGTGAATTTTTTTCATTTAAAATCTCTATAAAAACGAAACTAGCAATACATTAAAAAAATTTTTGCACAATTTGAAAGAGAAAATATTCAGGATAAACAATAAAAAATCATTCACTGCAAAAATCTGCATTTAAATACTTAAAAGGTATTAAAACAAAAAATACCCTATTTTTCCATCTCACAGCTTAAATTATGCAGCCATTTGTGACTGTAACGGTAATGGAGGGTTATTGTTTTTGAATTTTTCTGTATTCTACTTTTGGCAATATCTGGCGTTGAATATTCAGTCTAATTTTTTTACTTGAAGTGTCAGTTTTAAAAAATTCAAATGGGTCCACGCACAACGATAAAACAACGGGAATTGGTCTTAAATCTTTTCAAAAACGGTTACTCACAGCAAAAAATAGCAAAAATAGTTAATATAAATGCTTCCACAGTGCAAAAAATCATCGAGCGCTTTATTCATGAAAATAGGGTCCACAACAAATGCAGAAATGCACCAAATAAAATTTTCAGTGAACACGACGAGCAATATATTTTAGGAAAAATAAAGGCGAATCCAAAGGTTTCAGCTCCAAAACTGACTGCCGAAGTTGAAGCTGGCCTGGGAAAGCAATGTTGCGTCGAAGCTGTTCACCGTGTATTGCACCAACATGATTTTCATGGCCGAGTCGCACGTAAGAAACTTTTTATTAACCCGAAAAACAGACTTTGCAGATTAAATTTCGCCAAAGAACATTCTACCAAGTATTCAGAATTTTGGAATTCGGTTATCTTTGCCGACGAATCAAAATTTAACATATTCGGTTCAGATGGCATGTCTTATGTATGGCGGGAACCAAATACGGCGCTTAAAAAAGAAAACCTAAAAGCTACAGTGAAACATGGTGGTGGCAGTGTTATGGTTTGGGCCTGTATGTCGACAGCTGGTAATGGAAATTTAAATATTTATTGAAACAACAATGGACAAATGTAGGTACTTTGAGGTCCTAAAGGATAATTTATTGGAGAGTGCAGAGAAAATGGGTATAAAGTCAAATATTAGATATTACCAGGATAACGACCCAAAGCACAAATCAGGTATTTTCCAAACTTGGTTAATAGGTATATAACTGTCCACATTTAATGACACCTCCACCACAGTCGCTCGACCTTAACGTTATAGAAAATTTTTGGTCAATATTAGAAATTAACATAAGGAAACACAAAATTTCAAACAAAAATGATTTGAAGGAAGCTCTGAAGACGGAGTGGTAGAATATTTTGCCCAGTGTTACACAAAAACTGGTTGCATCTATGCCAAACCGCCTCAAATCTGTAATAGACAATAAAGGGTACCACACGAAATATTAAATAATTTAATTACCGTTCCTAAACTTGATATATGCAAAATCATAAGTGCCTGCATAAAATAAGCTGTGACATGAAAATTTGTAGTATTTTTTGTTTTTTTAGTTTTAAAATTATTAACAAAGATTTTTGCAATAAATGATATTTTTTAATTTAAACCAGAATATTTTCTATTGAATCCTAATTCTTTTTTAGATTCCTGCTAGTTTTGTTTTTATAGAGCATTGAAAAGAAAAAAACTACTGCTGTGAGCCACTGAATTTTTTTTTATTCATTTTCCTTTTACAAGGTTTTACCATATTTACCAAGGGTATAGAGAAAATACAAGTTTGTCATTCTGTTTGTAAATTCTGAAACATTAATTTCCAACCTTTTATTTGTATTCTTGTTCATACAATTATCTGAGGAATCTCAGTCATTTTTGTCAGTGAACCACATTTTAAATATAGATTTGGATTTCATCAAACTCGTCCAATAAAAAATGTTGTTTTACAGTGGTATTATTTGACTGGTTTTGTGATATTTTACAATTTAATCATATTTTTATGTATGTAGCTTTTAAAGTTTCCTATAAGTGCGCAGCCGCATAAACGTTAGTAAACCAGTAAAAACAAGTCTCAAGAAGCTTAGCCACTGTAGCCGACTATTTCTTATCTTTTCAGCCGCTTTCGAAAAAGTATGATCTGCTTACTTCTGTACATACATATAAGTATATCGAAATAATAAACAAACGTCAAGAATTAAGTGATAAGAAGAAATGCCGGTACACGCGTCATGAAATAAATTCCCTTTTGCAAACATATAAAAACGGGACACATAACCTTAAACAATCTGAACGTAGTTTTTTATTTTAAAACTAATTAAATAAAATATGTTGAATTATATTGTTCTGGATCGATGTGTGTGTTTCGAGAAATGCAATTACCAAATAAAAACTTTTTACATGAAAATCGTCATAGCCATATGCATGCAAATTTTGGTGCATTTTGTATATTTTAAGGAAATACTGAAAGTAAACTTACCTCAGTCTCCGATCGAATTTTCGATAACGCTGTGCGTACATGAGCGTCGACTTCTTTCTTGGTCTTGAACATGTTGATACAAGTTTTAGATAAATATTAAATCTTTACTACGGTACCAAGAATTAAACACCGCAGACAATTGGCACAAACAGATTATTTGTTTTTTTCCGAGCGTTTAACCTTCTGCTCAATTTATGCAATATTCGAACGTTGTGAAATTTAATTTGTCTGTTCTAGTATATTATTTCAAGACCATTTATAATATTATTATGCTTGAGGTATTCACTGACTTGTTTATCAAATATTTTCAATGGGATTTATTTAATAAATACTTATAGAGCTGTCAGATATTTTAAATCCTTTTTTTAAATCACTTCTCATTCGTTTTGCAAAATTTCTCACATGTAATATGTTCGTTCGCGCCGCTTCGTTGTTTGGTTTAGGATTGCTGTGTTGCAAAAACGAATATTAGTAGTGTTGCATTTGTGTATTGTGTAAAAACGGCCAAAACGAAGTTGATATTTTGGGTACCAAATTCAAATATGTGCCTTATAAAATAAAAGAAACCCAAAAAGAGTTATTGTAGTTTTTGAACTTTTTTTATATTTGAATTCTATTTTTTATCAAGCACAAGGTCTTTTTTATATAAAAATGTTTTAACAATTTTTATTTACAATATTTCGCTACACCATTGGATAGCATCTTCAGGAAATAAAAATGATAACAGTTATAAAATTTTAAATGATTGGAAAAAATTCAAATGAATGAAAAAATTTGTTGTCAATCAATTTAAAAAATTTTAACATTTCAATACATTCAAGAAACAAATAAAAATTAAAATAGAAAAATATTTAAAACATATACATATACAGAAAATTTTTGATATTCAAAAACATACAAACATTTTAAGAGAAAACACAATAAATTTTCTAATTCATATACATAAATTTAACCGGAAATGTTACAATGTTTTTATTATAAATATTTGATTCAAATTCATGTTATTTTTTATGCACTAAATGCCTATAATTTTGTGCAACATTTTCTGTATCTGCTTTAAAATTTATTCTTTTTTCAATTGGAACTTTAATTATTTGTAGCATTTCTAACATATCCTATATTTATCTGTATCAAATATTTTTGATTTTTCTAACCGTTCTGATAAATCTGGTACATAAGTAATTGATTTATAAATTTTTGGTTCTATATCATTTCTTCTATTTGGTTTTCTATTATTATTATGTTGATTTAGTAATTTATTAATCAGTTGAATTGGAAAATTATTTTCGCTTAATATATTTTTTATCTTATCTATATTCTTTTTGTGAAACTCCTTGTCACTAATGGTTAGTACTTTTTTTTATTAAATTTCTGGCTGTATTTATAATTATATGTTTATTTTGTTTAGAAAAATAATTAATAATTGTACCCGAAGCTGTGGGTTTTTGGTAACAATCCATTACCAGTTTGTTACTTTTTCTAATTACTAAAGTATCTAAATATGGAAGTTTTGAATCGCATTCTTTCTCTATTGTAAATTTTATAGAATTATTAAATACATTTAATGTTTTTAACATATCGTTAACAAATTTTAGGAATTGTTATAACACTTTCTACAAAAATATCAGGCCTACCTATTGCATGACACTGATGGATCACCCTTTAGTAATTAGTAATTGTTACAGTGTCCGAAGTAAAACATCTACTGCAAACAATTCAAGAGTCTACCTATTACGGTTCAAAAAATAAGGCTATTTAAGTAAAAATCATGTCTCTGAACACCCTTTAATTTTTATTATTTGTTATAGTTTCCATAGTAATAAACCTCTTGTAAAAACTTCAAGAGTCTACTTATTATCATTCAAAACTTACGTCATATATACGCAAAGCACAACACTCTCGGAACACCCTTTAATTTTAAGGTTTAATTTAATAGATAGCAAACATAGAGTTAATTACTGCCTGCAAATTTTAAGTGGTTGCCTCCTATAGCTCAAGAAATAAAGACATAACGGCAAATAACACCTCACTTTCGGAACACCCTATAAGTTTTAGTATTTGTTACTATAGCGGCCACTGATATACACCTTCTGTGAAAATTTCAAGCGTCTAACTATTATGGTTCAAAATTTAGGCCTTATACATGCAAATCAGACCACTATCGGAACACCCTTTTATTTTTAGGTTTATTTTTTAGACTTGTTTATAAAGCGAACTAAGTTTTAATTACTGTTTGTTAATTTTTAGTGTATGCCTCCTACAGTTCAAGAAATAAACACACATTCGTGAATAACACCTCTCAATCGGAACACCCTATAAGTTTTAAAATTGTCTACTATAGCGGCCACAGTTATACACCTTCTGTGAAAATTTCAAGCGTCTACCTATTATGGTTTAATACTAAGGCCTTATACATGCAAATCACTCCACTATAGGAACACCTTTTAATTTTTTAGGTTTATTTTTTTAGACTTGTTTATAAAGCGAACTAAGTTTTAATTGCTGTTTTTAAATCTTGAGTCCATGCCTGCTGCAGTTCAAGACATAAACACATATTCGTGAATAACACCTCTCTATCGTAACACCCTATAAGTTTTAGTATTTGTTACTATACCGGCCACTGCTATACACCTTCTGTAAAAATTTCAAGCGTCTACCTATTATAGTTCAAAACTTAGGCCTTATACATGCAAATCACACCACTATCGGAACACCCTTTAATTTTTAGGTTTATTTTTGTATACTTGTTTATATAGCGAATTAAGTTTTAATTACTGTTTTCAAATCTTGAGTCTATGCCTCCTACCTTTTCATATTCGTGAATAACACCTCTCTATCGGAACACCCTATAAGTTTTAGTATTTGTTGCTATAGCGGCAACAGCTATACATCATCTGTGAAAATCTATCTATTACGGTTCCAGAGATAAAAGGCGCTGACAGACGGACAGACATTGTAGCGAAAACAATAGGGTTACGTTTTTACACTTTGTGTACGGAACCCTAAAAAGCATTAAAAGTTAGTTGAGTTGCTGATAGGGTTTTTATTCTCATGTTCATATGTATACTTTAGGAAAATATTTTAAAAATACTCGTTACAAATTTATTACATTGTTCATAAACTGAACGAAAAAAGACATGTTCGATTCATAATATTTATGAAAAAAGAATATATTTAAATTCATATCCTTTGTGGGGCCGTAGATAAATGTAATTTAATTTTGTTTTAATAATATTAGTAAAAATAACCAGCGACTCGTGAGTAGCACCTGTAATGCACAAGCCTTGTTACTATCTCCTTTCAGTTTAAATACTCAAATTGACTAGGGCTTACATAATGGCACAATAATAAGAGGTAGTAGCAAATTGTGCATTTTTTTCTATTAGTATTTTAATTTTATCCAAATAAGCAATAAAAAAATTGAAATTTAAGTAATTTATTTATGCATTCAATTTAATATACAAATTAATTTTTGACGTTAGGCTTAAGTTCGTTATATTCTCTCTAAGTTGAAGGAATATTCGGCCCTATTCCTGTTGGCGTTGTAGTTTGAAAACGAAATAAAAACGACAATTTGGCATCACCGTTCGCGTTAACGATATTCGTCGTAAATACATATATCGATATTCTCTATTTTGAAACGAATATAGGAACGACAATAAAACATTCGTTCTTTGTCGTCATCATTGTAGGCAACGAAATTCAAACGACTACAAGAAAAAAAAGTACATCAAGACAGTTCGAAATTTTAGTTTCTTAAGGCCAGGATTCGCTTTCCTACACAATCGTACGATTTAATCACAAAAAATCTGACAGAATTCTGTCCTTAAAAAATCTTTTCAAAATGGCGTTGTAGATGCCACACTATCATACAAAAAAAGATTTTGTAACTCTGATCGCATGGAAAAATACTATTTTATGATTTTTTTCAAAAGATTATCAAATCGTACAGACTGTCAAAAAGTCTCAGGATTCGTAAAGTAGCTCTGGGTGGAGGAACACGTGCGCGCGTCATTGTCGTTATTGTTTAAAGTCAATCAGGCCGTTCTTGTTGCTAGGCCCTCGAGTGGTTTACGTTTTACTCTCGCACTGGGTGAGAGCTAATCGTGGGTGGCTTCCACGATTAGCTGTACTTTAGTACAGTTAATTAGTGGTTGCATTAATCAGCCATGTGCAATCGTTCTGGTTATCGTGTATAACCTCAATATTACAAAGAAAATTAATAAATGAAAAGAAACTTAAAATACATACATATGTATATAATGAAAATAAAATACATATAAACTAATTTAAAAAAAGAAAATTTTACAAACTAACGAAAACTGAAATAATGAAAAACAATAAAATATGTACATATAAATAAATATAACATAAATTAGTAAAGGCTTCACTATGGACTTATTGTCTCCAAAAGCCTTTTTCCATTATACTGCCATTCTAGGTTAAACGGCATAAATAAGAAAAAGTCAAAAAGACTGTCACACACATACACTTTTAATCCACACTATCATATTTTTTGAGCACACATGCAATTATTGACAAATCGTACGACTGAGTATGATAGTGAATCATGGCCTTTAAATGAAAAACATCGCGCTTATGCTAAGCGGGTTTTCGAAAGGCAATAAAACCCTAAAATTTAGTATTTTTTGAAGCGATACTGCCGATAAATTAACTCCGTTTTGGCCTTCCGTTCTTGATGGAGAAGGTTGGCATAAAGTAAAACTAAATTAAGAGAAAATATCCATTAAAATGTTTTTTATTAAAATAAAGCAAGATAAAAAGGAAGCTCTAAATCGAATGAAAGAGCAACAGGGGAAGGCTGTTATGAACAGGTTCGATTGTGCCCATTGGGGAAAGCGGTGTCAAACCTGTTAAAATTTGAAAAACAAAAATTTACCCAAACGGAAACGTAGTGGTATTCGCCGACCATGAAGAATCGAGTTTCGTACTTAGAATCTGGGATGGCAAAAATGTTAACGTTCTCTCGTAGCATCTTTCGATGTATATTTATGTCCGTTATTTCATCATTATCAGTTCTCGCCATATTTTGTTAAAAATTACAAAAAAATAACAAACTTTTCAGAAATTTACAAATATGTCATAAATAATAATACAAAAAATTACAGTGCTACCACCAAGGCAAGGTATATTTATTTTACTAGGTAGTGGCATCCCTACAACAAATACAACAATACAAGAACAACATGGCATTTTGTTATTGCTTTGTAGTTCGAAATGTCAAAAAACATGTAAGAAAATTGAGAAGGCGTGTATGTGTTTCATTGCTTTCTCACTTCTACACTATAAAATTTCTGAACACATACAATTTTTTACATGTCCAACTACTAAATCAGCTGGGCGGACGACACTACCTAGTAAACTAAATATACCTTGCACCAAGGTATATTTATTTATAACAACATGGCATTTTGTTGTTGCTTTGTAGTTTGAAATGTCAAAAAACATAGGAGAAAATTGAGAAGGCCTGTATGTGTTTTATTGCCTTTTCAATTCTACGCTATAAAATTTCTGAACATATACAACTTTTGACATGTCGAACTACTAAATCAGCTGGGCGGACGACACTACCTAGTAAGATAAATATACCTTGGCTACCACACTTTATTAATTTTTCTCTTTCTTTTCGATAAATGCATTACATTCTGCTTGGGGCTAAAATTAAATTTTTTCCATTTTTCTTTAAAAATAGTTGGATTAATAAAATTTAAATATTCAAAATTTCGTGAAAATAAAGATATTTATAAATAATAGAGGCGACGATTTTTTCGAAGGAATGACGCAATACAACTAGTGCCTGTAAACAGAGACAAAGTGGTAAAAGACTAATATGTCCTTTTTCTTCAAAAAATTTAATTTCTCTCCTGTAAAATTTTCCTTTTTCACCCGTCACTCCAAGCGGGATATTTTAAACACGGTTATGCAACAGATAGCGCTGTTTTAAAATAATGACAAAATATGAATTGAAACCGGGATATTTAACACACGGTTGCGCAACAGATGGCGCTGTTAAAAAAATAATGACAAAATATTAATTACATCCTGCCAAATAGACAATTGAATAAAATTTGTATTTGATTTGTATTTTTACTTTGTGGAATTACATTGTTATTAAAATATTTTAAACAACTTTTACAGAGCTTTACAATAATTTTTAGAATTTTATATAAATTTAAGAATTTTATCCAGGGATGGGTACCTTTAATAAAGTGGGCACAGCTATTTGTTAATAAAATCTAAAAAAAATTTATGAATAATGACAAAAACTTTTAATGTTTGCCTCAAGGAATATTTATCTTACTAGGTAGTGTCGTCTGCCCAGCTGATTTAGTAGTTCGACATGTCAAAAGTTGTATGTGTTCAGAAATTTTATAGTGTAGAAGTGAGAAAGCAATAAAACACATAAACGCCTTCTCAATTTTCTTATATGTTTTTTGACATTTCGAACTACAAAGCAACAACAAAATGCCATGTTGTTCTTGTATTGTTGTATTTGTTGTAGGGATGCCACTACCTAGTAAAATAAATATAGCTTCGTTTGCCTTTTTATATTTTTTATAAATTTTTGAAAAGAAAAAAATTTAATTTTGTATGAAAATGTTTTTTCAACACTAATTTCCGAAGGATTTCAAAACTGTTAAATAGCAGATTCTTATTAAGCACGCGGTAACGCTTTGAATCCTTTCCCTTCCTCCAATTTTTTCTTCTAAAGAACAGTGTTATTAATTTATTTTTTAAAAATAATACTTATGGATTGCACCCATTTAGATTCGATACCCGACTGTACGTAAGCGTGTCTGTCTGTTTTGGAGTTGGGTTTTTTATTTAGGATTATTTTATCAGGGTTAGACGTGGGGCTAGAACATGTCATTTGCCTGTTTATTAAAATGACTTTAATAATTTATCGCGGAATGAGATTTAAGAATATTTCAAGTATAAAGGTTTTAATAAAACAATTTTTGTGTCGAAACCCCCACTTCTTTAAATGAACTTAAGTTATTAAAGTAAACAACATCTCCATAGCATATCCACACCCACAAGATCTTGTTGACCTATTTTCATTGAAAACTTCATCTTAATAACATTGAAGTGAAAAGAAAATTACTAATTTCATATACATATTTTGCGATGCAAAGTTACTGCTGGGAGCAACAAATGTAACATGACACCATCAAAGGAAGCAAGATTTTTGCTATTTTTTTTTTGCAAACAATAAAATCTTTCTCTTCCCTTTAAAGATTTTCTTGTTGTTTTCTGTTCAGTTTCTGCTTTTGCTGTTCAGTTTTTTTGTGCTTCAAGTACAAAAAATACAGGGTGGTTATAGGGTGGAAATTTTTAAAAGAAAACATTAAAGTTTTGTAAGTACAAAACTCACATTCCAAACAGAGAGCTTGTGCAGCAAAAGTCCTCTTCATGTTTCGTTGTTAACAATCAAGGGAAAGAAGAAAAGAAGCTGCCAGGACAACTGAGGAAGTTAAAACGCAGTTGAAATAAAAGCAAAACGTCATCATATACATATGTATGTATATATGTATGTTGTACATGCATGCATATATACCCTACAAGCAAAATGGTAGTCGACTACGAAAATAACACACTTTAAGTTAACTTGTATGGCCTAACTATAAGGTAACTACAATGTAAATGCAAAACCTACCGAAATCAAAAATAAAATTATTTTTAACAATTTTGTTTTAATTATTTTTAATTTCTTTTTTAAAATTAAGTATAAAATGAAAATTTGTGTCACATCCCTTGTGTTGTTTTGTGTTATTAAATTATGATCTTAATGTTATGCGGTAGGAAATATCTTAATGACTATCGAGCATTTCATGTATTAAAATTTTTAGTTAAGAAGCCTTCAGGAAATAATAATAAACAGGGAAAAAATATATTGCATATTTTTACAAATTCGCTTTATATATATTCAGTTTATAGCTAACTACAAATTGACTAACTTTAAGCTAACTTTTGAGTAGTCAGTAAGACAACTGCCTTCACCCTAGGAGATCACAATGTTAAAAAAATCAGTTATTTCTAATATAAATAATTCAAGTATCAATTACTCCTACTGGTTGCAAAGTAGCTAGCTTAAGTGCATTAAAAGTTAGTTGAGTTGCTTAAAGGGTACATACATACATACATATAATGTTTATAAAAATAACAACAAAATGATAACTTAACCGAAAGAAAAACCCCAAGGAATATAAATGATAAAGAAAGGAAAATTGATAAAAATAAAAGAGCTTATGAATTTAATAAAAGTTTTTCTTTTCCAATCCCCCATTATTACGTACGATTAAATTTGTTGTAATTTTGGTTTTTCCATTTTTTTTATTTCATCCCTTTGTATGGGAACAAATTTTATATGCCAGTTGTTGTAGTTTTTATCTACAACGATAAAACTTGAAAGGTAAAAATCTTTTATTTTTATTTTTTTCTATTTACTTAGATCTTTATCGTTAAAAAAACGTTTTAATAAACTTTACCTTGTTTACTTAAAACGTCACCGAATTTAAATAGCATGCTCAACGGTAATTTGCAACTTACTTTACCCCCCCCCCCCCCGTCTTCATTAGATATTAACATGTCTTAACAAAAGTCAAACTTCATATCAAAAAAAAAATTAGTTTTAATACTGGTTTTTTATATGAAGTTTGAATTTTTTTAAGACTTAATGATAGTAAATGAAGAAGGGGGTTTAAGCACAGTGTTTGGTAAAAATATTAAGGATAGAATAAATGTATTTATAATGTAACTTTTACGAACGTAATAGTTCATAGACGAAACAGAAGTAAACTAATTGAAAGCATAATTTATTATATTTTACTGATTTAAAAAATTCAAAACTAATCATAAAAATAAAAAGAAAACTGTACGTTGAACTTAGAAACATCATAAGCCTTTAATACATTTCGATTTCAAATATGTATATATATTTAGTTTATATACAAACTTAATATGCTCCCCCTTAAATAACCCGCGTCTACATTAGCCATCAACATGTCTTCACAAAAGTCAAACTTCATATAAAAAAAAACATTTTTAATACTTTTTTTTATTTGAAGTTTGACTTTTGTTAAGACACGTTGATGGCTAATGTAGACTGGGGGTAATAAATGATAGGGATTGGGTTAAAAAATAATTAAAGAGACTTTATAAATTTCCTTTCATAAATGGGTTTATGGGCTTACATATGCTCACCGCTGGGAGTTAATTCAATCAGGTACAAGGAAATTATATTTTGAAGTTTTAGTAACTTAGCACTTTATTGAAATCATATAACAATTTATAGATTTGAAGTCAATACAAAAATGATTACCAACATTCTGGAGGAAGCTGAAGTGAATCTGCTTTGCATTATTATTATATGTTGCATTATGCCCAATGTAGTTACCAACTGACCAGGAGTTATCTAACAGGACAACAAGATGCATTGTGCTTGAGTGCTAGAGAAAGCTTCTGGTTATCCATTTGGATATTCTTTATGTGCCACGATATTCTTTGGAAAAAGGACGTTGCTTTTAAAGGGAACATAAGTTTAGAAACGATAAAACATAATTTTTTCAATGGTTATGCTGAATAATCAGTGTCAAGAGTAGACGAAACATAGGACGAAAACGACAATGATAACTGGAATAATACAAAATAAACTGGACGTGTGGTCGTGGAGTATCTTAAATAGGTTGCTCTTGAATTTGAGGGTATCCTCCGAGTATATATACTTTTACTAAACTTTGATAGCTTTTTCACATTGCGTCGATGTAGCAGTGAGTCACCGATGAGCTTTTTCCCCATCTCCTACTCGCGCTCGCTTAATTCCAAAATAAATTTTGGAACACCGACTTATACATGGAAGTTTTATTGCATTTTAAGCGATCTCTATTTGATATTGTTATGAAGTAGTGATTGAGCGTATCATTCATGATTTACTTCTAAACCCCAATCTGAAACAGGCTCGGTGTTTATTGAATTAATATTAATGGCAAATGATGCCGTCGCCAGCAAAAGAATCGATAGAGTAAAAAGAAGGCCATTTGGAAAAATAAGAAATAGAGTAGGTAGGGTAGCTCCCATTGACTTAGGGGGACATATTTTCTAGGGGGCAAAACTCTTTTTTATTGAAAAATTATATTTTGAAAATAAATATATATATTTTTTAAGAGCTTGAGAACTTTTTTTAAAAAAAAAACGCATAAAATTTGCAAAATCTCATCGGTTCTTTATTTGAAACGTTAGATTGGTCCATGACATTTACTTTTTGAAGATAATTTCATTTAAATGTTGACCGCGGCTGCGTCTTAGGTGGTCCATTCGGAAAGTCCAATTTTGGGCAACTTTTTCGAGCATTTCGGCCGGAATAGCCCGAATTTCTTCGGAAATGTTGTCTTCCAAAGCTGGAATAGTTGCTGGCTTATTTCTGTAGACTTTAGACTTGACGTAGCCCCACAAAAAATAGTCTAAAGGCGTCAAATCGCATGATCTTGGTGGCCAACTTACCGGTCCATTTCTTGAGATGAATTGTTCTCCGAAGTTTTCCCTCAAAATGGCCATAGAATCGCGAGCTGTGTGGCATGTAGCGCCATCTTGTTGAAACCACATGTCAACCAAGTTCAGTTGTTCCATTTTTGGCAACAAAAAGTTTGTTAGCATCGAACGAT
The DNA here is from genome assembly GCA_949628195.1 of Phasia obesa. Lineage (NCBI taxonomy): Eukaryota > Metazoa > Arthropoda > Insecta > Diptera > Tachinidae > Phasia > Phasia obesa. Next base: position 162,719,932 of record OX451215.1, read on the forward strand.
AGCGATCGCCATTCACCGTAACGTTGCGTCCAACAGCATCTTTGAAAAAATACGGTCCAATGATTCCACCAGCGTACAAACCACACCAAACAGTGCATTTTTCGGGATGCATGGGCAGTTCTTGAACGGCTTCTGGTTGCTCTTCACTCCAAATGCGGCAATTTTGCTTATTTACGTAGCCATTCAACCAGAAATGAGCCTCATCGCTGAACAAAATTTGTCACATTTGAACATTTCGAACCGAACACTGATTTTGGTAATAAAATTCAATGATTTGCAAGCGTTGCTCGTTAGTAAGTCTATTCATGATGAAATGTCAAAGCATACTGAGCATCTTTCTCTTTGGCACCATGTCTGAAATCTCACGTGATCTGTCAAATACTAATGCATGAAAATCCTAACCTCAAAAAAATCACCCATTAGTATAGTATATGAAAATAATATATAGTATTTTTAAAAATTAGGGGGGGGAGGGGCATAGCAAGTCTGGAGGGGGCATTGCACCAGACGGGCCTTTCTACGGTAATGGTAGCGTATAAATCGATAAAATGTAGCACCGACACCAGAAGTAATAAGTTTTTGGAGAATTATACCACTCTATTAAACCTTTTGGCCACTCTATCAAACGTCTTGTTTTCGGCGTATGGAGTGACATAATTCCGAAAGGAAAGCTTACAAGTCCCCTGTACGAAAATTATATTGGCGGTGGCTAAAAAAAATTTAGGTCTCTAAATACTTCACAATAGTATTCACACAAATACAATAAAAAATAAACCGTTTATTATTATTCGAATAAAAACTTAAAGAAAAATATTAAATTTATAAAACTAAAACTGACGTAACCTCATTAGAACCTTTTTTAAGGTGTCATTGTTGCTAATTACGGCTTAAGCCAAGGCTTATAGAAGGCTGAGGCAATATTTTCATATGTGAAGAAACATTATTTTACTATATAAAAGCCAAGTGTTAAGAGTCATTACCATAATCGAACTTCCCAATCAATCCCCAAAACTTTATTTTGGCAAATTTTACCAAATTAATTATTAAAATGTTAAAAAAAATCATTTCCATTCACATAAACTGGGAAAACTTCCCACTCCATTTGCATCGCAGCATTACATTCCCCTAGCATGTTTAACAATATAGAAAACTATTATTCCTTCTTCCATTACCCATACGCAATTGTGGCCATCAGAGACATATACATATGTACATTAAATTAGACTCATGTGTAAATATAAAAATGTCGAAAAAGTCATTATTTTTGTATAAAAATTATAATTCTCCAAACGTTTTAAATGTCTGCTCTAGTGAAAAGGGAATGTGGGAAGCTTTTATTGTTTTCGAAGTAACAGTAACTAATTGACTACTTTAAGTTATTTTGCAATTTGAACAATTCGAAACTTTTTAATTCCTTTTGTTTTCCCAAAGGGTAAAAACATAACACTATTGTTTTCACCACAATGTATTTCCGTCTGTTAGCGCCTACTATCTCTAGAACCATAAATTGTAGACTAATGAAATATGCCCAGAAGTTGTATTAATAATTAAAGGGTGTTTCGATGAGGCCAGCATTATTTTTTAGGTCGTAATAGGAAGGTACTTGAAAGTTACACGGAGTACTTTAATTTTCAAGGATTATCCAAATTAGAAAATTAGAGAGCCGATCGTCCTCAGTTCCTCGCGCAAACACATCTACTTTACATTTGTGAAATTTCATTAAGGTATCTTTTCTGGTTCATAAGCTGCCGAATTATTTTCAAAACAATATGTTTTTAAACCACTGTGCTTTACTCCATTTAGGCTTATTTTCCACTAATACTATGTTTATATGCAGCACTTATTCACAAATAAAAATAATGCAAAATTTGCTGTATAAACAGTGAAGGAATTTTTTATTTGCCAATGGATTACTCACGAAAGCAATTATTTTTGATTAACGATACTATTTGCAAATAACCCGTATGGAGTTCTTTTAATTATAAAAAGTATAGTGTAAATAATGAAAAATTTGCTCCCATATTTCATTAATTTAATTGTAAAAACAATTATGTTCGATCCCAACATTAAACATTTAAGAAAACAGCACTAAGCAACACAAACATTAAAAAAATATAACTATTATTAAGTGCAATTTTCCGCATAAACAGTGAGTTAATTATTTGCGAATAGGCTATGTTATAAACGTGGTATATGTATATGACGAGTTATTATTGCTTAAAATGGTTTTACACGACGTGTGTTTGTCATATGACTTGTCAGTTTGATAACCCATATGAATTTCATGTGTTTGTCAAAATAGGCATTTTACACACGGTTTATAATTTTTGCTTTCAAACGTACATGTGTAATTACATCTGACATAACCTATAATATATAATTTTTCGGCCACACAGTTTTGTATTTCCAACCACAGCTGATGCAAAGATGCAAATATAGTGCTTTTGCCACGCTTTTAGTGCTTTTGGTACCACGAAAAACCTAAAATAGCAAAATATCAAGTTGGCATTACAGGATGTCAGATGCTTAGTCACATCAAAATAGAACACGTTCTAAATGAAAAATGTCATATGTATTGTACACATGGAAAATACACATGTTATGTTTGATAGGGTTCACACGACGTGTTTAGAATTTACACATAGAAAAGTGACAAGTCATATGACAAATACATGCCGTGCAAAACCACTTTTACAAAGCTGTTTACGTATGACATGATATTTGTTCGCCATGTCCCACTTGGTGGCATTTCCTTTTAAGTGATAATGTTTATGCACTGCAGATGTCCTTAAATCATGCCGTATTATGTTCAGAATTCGTCGTAACTCCTCGTAAATTTAAATATTTGTTATCTCTGCCCTACAGTTGTGCTTTTTGGGATGCACTACTCTAAGTGGAAACGTAAAAAATTCGTTGTTTATGAAAGCCTGACAAAATTGCACTTATTTAGGCAACATTTATGAACTTACTATTAGGAGCTTTTGTATGGCATGAAAATAGTGTGCTGCTTACAAAAACTCGTTTTTTTGCTGAGACGTTAAAGCCTAAATGGGTAGAGAAATACCCATAGGCTACAGGGTAGTGCTGACAAAGTATTGAGTAGTGGGTATCGAGTACCGAGTATTTGGTAATTTTGTTGAGTATTCAATACTCAAAAGTAGTTACTCGATACGTTATACGTTATAGTTTTAGAAAAAAATTTAACGACTTTATTAAAACTCAATTTAACATTTAGTTTTCATTATGTAAACAAAAGTATTTAGTACTATTGAGTACCTAATTGAAAATTATTGAGTAGTATCGAGTAACTAAAAGTAGCACAAATTGCCAGCACTACTACATGGTCAGGCGTAACAGATAAAACAACTAGCAAGTCAATATATGGGGTAAACATCCCTAAGGTCGGCATGTACCAGTAGTCGGCATTTTTTATTAAAAAATTTAAATAAATAAGAATAGCGGTGATTAAGTACAAAATTGTTATTTAGGTTTAATTAAAGAAACACTCATTTCTGTCTGTGTAGCATTTAAATTTGACTAAGATGAGTATTTTGATATGTTTTTCACCTAATTGAGTGACACCCTCTCGACAAGCGTAAACATGCCTGTTTTCTAAGTAATTCTTTAGTGCTAAGGCTAACTTAAACCTGTTATTTGAAATAATTGTTTTGGCATGGCGGGTTTAAATGATAAAAATATGTTTAAATATTCCCTGTAAAGTGTAAATTTTCATAAAAAATTTTTTTTTTTTATTCATTTAAATGGGTGACGGCATTAGGAACGAAAATTTCTTTGTTTTCCAATGGTCGGCAGGGGTTGCCGACTTCTGGAAAAAATTGTATTTTCTCATATTAAACTCAAATTCTAGAATATAGTTTATTATTTACCTCTCTTGCCACTGCTTTAAGAGAAAATGAATTGACCTGCCTAGTAGTGTTGAGACCTTCCGAGTATAGGAGATAAAGCGTTCTGAAGTCTGCAGTGAGTTTTATTTGAATGAAAATACGATAATAGAATAACAGTTTTTGACTTAGTAATCAAATATTCTTCTACTCATTAAATAAAATTTTAGACGGAAAATGTGAATGATCCTTGCACCAATGTCCTAAAGATGCCTTAAGAAATCTTTATCTGCAATAATAGAAGGCACCATTTCCTTATTAAGTGCAAGCAAGAAATAAGGTGTTACACGTTCCACCATACAGAACAAATTACATGGCCGTGTTTAGGAAATCCTAGGAATATGGGCCAACACACAGAGCTGACTGATGCCGAAGAAACCGTCGGGTAAAATGGTGCCAAGATCTTGCGAAGATCGGTCTAAGAAATCGTAAAGCGAACCACAAGATGTATGTATGCCGCGGTGTATTTGACGTCTGAGGTATTATTTTGTTATTTATGCGAATAGGGGGACATGAGTCCCTAGGCAGTGTGAAAGTTATATGAGTACATTTTTCTTTATTCTCCTTATTTTCCATTTCTTCAACCATTTTTCCAAATTGAGTATAAATACTAAGTATAATTTTATACCTTGTTTCAATGTTGCAATGCTAAAAAATGTAAATAACTTCAACTTTAAGTAATTGGCTTTTATTTTAACTATAAAATAATTTGAATTCCTCAACGATTTAAGAATTTCCCTTATAAAAAATACCATGCCGACTATAGGGTCATCAAGTGCCGAATTTAGGAAAATGTGCCGAACGACTTTAGGCACAAGTGGTGTATTTTTGGAAATACGTAAAATACTCAAATTTTATAAAAAGATATTTAAAAACAGTTAATTGACTCTAAAACATAAGTAATTATTGGACAGTAATAAAAAGTTCGTATCCCAATGTCATAACGGCAACACTTTAAACACGAAAAAAAAATTTAACTGCCGACTACTGGTGCATTGCTGTACATAAATGCCTTAAATACTAAACGTGTGAATTTTCATCAAAATCGGAAAACGGAATCGGGAGTCAGGCCTTAATAAGTTAAATAAAAAAGTAAATACAGGGTGTTACGTGTCTAGTTTGGCGAGCTACTGTAATGCATTCCACAACGTTTGTTACCTGCAGTAAATTCTACCTTGTGAATATTTGTGTGTATTAACTTATGTGTGCAATGTTTATGATTTGAAAAGCTTTCATTTTGTGCTTTTCGCCAAGAGTGTAAAAGTGTGAAGCCTTAGGTTTTTTACACTTATAATTATGTATGTAAATCAGTGTTGGGATTTGTGGTACAATTGTACAAAATTTAGTACAATCGACACATCAATGGTACGCTGCAGCGCGCTGGTACACTTCATGTTTTTTTGGTACAATTTTATATAAAATTTAATCAATCAATCATTTTATTTAATCGAACAATTTTTTTTACATTTCTAACCCTGTTTAGAACTGACTAAAATGCAACATTCTTGATTTATGTTCAGGATTTTTATTATTTACTCTGCTAACCGGCATTATTCGGCTGATATATATTTCCTTCTAGTGAGAAATCATAAGGTCTTTTTGGTAATAAGATGATTATTTAATTGTTCCTCCAAATAGCTTCAGGCATACTTAATCGGATTAAAATCCGGTGACTTTGGTGAAGTTTCCAGAACTTGATGGCAATTGTAGTGTGGCCAGCTCCTAATATTGCACAGTGTAAAGGGCCATCTGCAAAGGGCTAGTCCGATTGACCCAAAATTTGACAAGGACATAGCAGAGGAGTATCTGATCTTAAGTTTTGAAGTTGGGCATCATTCACTTACCGGTGATGGCGCTATGTGGCCTTAAATTTGAGAATCTCACACCTTTAATTTTTTTGGGCTTGGCATTTCTTCAATTTTTGTTCGATTTTTGCAAATATTTTACATCGTCTTAAAAATCTACATTAGTACATTTTGTATTTTTTTTTCGTAGATGGCGAGCAAAATTTAAGATATTGTGAAAAATTTCAAAATATGATATCTTTTCTGAATTAATAACTAGATGATTTTCAATTTAAAAATCTTAAAATCAATTTCAATTTCTGTATTTTAGCCTAAAAAAAGGGCTATCAATCTCTTTTTAATAAAATAAATTCTTAAGGAATAAATTAATAAAAATTTTATATTTTAAAACAAATTTCACGTAAAAGTGATAATCCTTTGATTTATTTCACTTCGAAATTTTCACATCACCCTATATGTTCTAAAATACCAAAGGCTATATATATTTCCAATTATTGCTGAAAGTACAGTGAAGCCTCTTTTTTCATTACAATCTCTGTCCGTCTGCCTTCGCCTTGTATTACTATTGCCGCTATAACGGATTTTCGGAAAGTGACGAGTTATTGCTTTATAAGTCTTTATTTCATGAACCGTAAGACACTTGAAGTTTACACACAGTAATTAAAACTATGTTTACTATATAAACTAGTATAAAAAATAAATATAAAAATAAAAGGGTATTCCGACGGCGATGTGAGAAGAGAAGATGTGTTGCCTCGTTCACTATAAGAATTACAAAAAATTAGGCTGTTCCGACAGCGACATGTTTTTACGTATGTATATGGCCTTGTTACTGTATTTCATAAACCCTAGTTCATATGTGGACTTTATGGGCAAAAGCCTGAAAATTCCAACTTTGGGATTTTTGGTATTTTTTTAGGAATTGCGGGACTTATTTTACTTTAACGTTGAAAATTTGTAACGCTTTGATTTTCGTTGACTATTATTTACAGAATAGAAATTCAAGGAATCAAGGTCAATTATTATCACTTTAAAATACCCTAAGTATTAAATATTTGATTAAGGGCGGTTTACATTATACTACAAGTAATACGACATGTCAAATTTTTGTGTAGAAGAGTACAAGTAGTATCGTCTAAACATAATATGTAATGAAACTGTCCGACATTGAGAGAAAATACGGATGGAAATTTGACAGTCTTACGGCTCTCTTTATGTTTTGAAATTTTTCAAAAACTATTCTACTTCATTAGATCAGGGTTGCGTTTTTCTTATTAATGCTAACTTTTCAAAGGCAAAACTCGTCAAAATAACAGAAAACCGCTGAATATAGTGCAAAATAGATCTAGTTGGCATCACAAATAAGTTTGTAAACATTAAAAAACTTTTGGCAAAAGAACGTGAACATTTTTTAATTTGTTTTAGTTGTTGGTTTCCAATTTTTTTATTATAGCAATGGCTAGTACAACACCAAGAACCTTTTCCTTGTTACTTTTTTTTAATTTGGCATATTTTTCACAAGTACGCGCTCTATTTATTTGTTTTCACTTTTTTTATTGCTTTAACAACAGCTGATTCAATTTTACTTCATTTTATTCAACACCAATAGTGTAAACGTAAGAAAAAAAACCATACGATTTTTAATCTCTGTGTTGTCATACGGATTGATTTTCATTTTATTTGCTCTTAGATTTTACGTACGTAAAGTCTTACTGTCTAAACTGCCCTTTAGCATCTTTAAATGTCGAGCTACGGTATGTAATGTAATGTTAATAAAATTGATGCTGATTTGGTACAATTTTATCACTGAGACGGTACAACTTAAGCATTGTCAGATCCCAACACTGATGTAAATAACAAAACGAGTCTTGTATCTGAAAAGCTTTTCATAAAAAATGCATTAAAAAACGGATACATACAAATCTTAACGTACGCGCAGAAATATGTGGGAAAGTTGACAATGTTTTTAATTTCAGAAATAAAAGCTAACAAGATATTAAAAGCTAACATTTGGCATAGCTTTGGTCCGAACATCGGGCATAAGAGAATTCTACACCTAGTTGGTAAGGAGGTTAGAGAAACTCGAATGCCGATGGAGGAAAATTAGTCGAAAGACTGCATTAGACGCTAATTTCGGAAGCTGAATGAATGTATGGAGAACGACATCAGGATTTGTATTGATAGTTCTCTTATGGAAGGTAATGCAGGAGCAGGTGTATACTCAGCTGATCTGAACTTGTTATGTAGTCTGGTGGATTACGTCTCCGTTTACCACGATGGAAAGTCGGGTATGAAATAAATGTTCTCATTGCCTTTGACAGCCAGTGTCCTCTAATTTAGTGCCGGAATATGTTTTGAAACTTAACAGATGTGCCTAGGTTAATGAGATAACATTGATGGGGGTTAGGGGACACAAAGGAGCAAAAAGGAGATCTGCTGTGAATTTCTGTGGACCAGAACCCAGAGTAGCACTGGGAAATGGCCTAATGCGAGCGAACGTCCTACACTTAGTGTGCACATTAAACTTGGAAAGAGGGAGGCTACTATATGTAGACAGGCACTAATGATGCTCAAAGAGTCCAGGAAGGCCAGTAAGGTGCTCAGATATAATAGAAGTGCCTAAAGATGGATAACTGCTTTAGTGACATGTTATGGATACTTAAGGTATCATCTAAACAAAATGAAAATCGAAGAAGATAACACTTGCCGACTGTGCCTGGAAGAGGCTGAGACGGCAGCGCACATTGTGTGTGAATGTCCAGCACTGGCTAACATATGTATGTAATTTCATTGAATTTTAGGTTTTATCATTTTTTGATAAAGGAAAATAAAATTCTGAGAGGGGTTATTTAGGTTACGTTAAGGAGGCTTGTGGCCATAAAGTGGCACCACCACGGAGAAACCCAGAGGGCACATTTTGTTTTCTTGCCTTCAGATAAACTAAGAGGTAGTAAAAACAAGGCGAATATGTTAGTGTAATATTACACACCATGTTCGTTAGAGCACCCATAAAATATATGGGATTTCAAAAGTATTATTTTTTACACTCCCCGCGCAACTTAACGAGGTAATTTAACCGCAGATGATTTTCATAACCACTTCTGTATGTTATTACCACTTCTGTATGCCCTACAACATTGATCCATTCTTGGATTTTCCAATTGAGTTGGTCGAAGTTTTAAATGTCGTCAACACCTTAAAAAATAATAAATCTCCTGGTGAAGATGGAATTCCGTATGACTTTTTCAAATTCGCTTCTCTCTGCTTTATAAAAGAGCTTTTATTAGTATTTAAAAAGGATTTTTTTTACATGAAACCATACCGTCATGTTTTTCCACATTCTTATTATTACCTCTGTTGAAAAAAGGTGATCCAAATGATGCTGCTAACTATCGTGGTTTATCATTGATCAACACAATTTGTAAAATCTTCAATACCATTATACTCAACAGAATAACCGAATGGATAGACCAAAATGATATACTAAACGAATTCCAAGCTGGATTAAAAAAGAATTATTCAACTGTTGACAACATATTCAATTTTGTCAACATTGTTAATCTTAACAAACAGAAGTGCAAAAAAACCTATGCTTTTTTTGTCGACTTTTCATGCGCCTTTGACACAAAAATTTTCATAAAAAATTTTTTTTTTTTATTCATTTAAATGGGTGACGGCATTAGGAACGAAAATTTCTTTGTTTTCCAATGGTCGGCAGGGGTTGCCGACTTCTGGAAAAAATTGTATTTTCTCATATTAAACTCAAATTCTAGAATATAGTTTATTATTTACCTCTCTTGCCACTGCTTTAAGAGAAAATGAATTGACCTGCCTAGTAGTGTTGAGACCTTCCGAGTATAGGAGATAAAGCGTTCTGAAGTCTGCAGTGAGTTTTATTTGAATGAAAATACGATAATAGAATAACAGTTTTTGACTTAGTAATCAAATATTCTTCTACTCATTAAATAAAATTTTAGACGGAAAATGTGAATGATCCTTGCACCAATGTCCTAAAGATGCCTTAAGAAATCTTTATCTGCAATAATAGAAGGCACCATTTCCTTATTAAGTGCAAGCAAGAAATAAGGTGTTACACGTTCCACCATACAGAACAAATTACATGGCCGTGTTTAGGAAATCCTAGGAATATGGGCCAACACACAGAGCTGACTGATGCCGAAGAAACCGTCGGGTAAAATGGTGCCAAGATCTTGCGAAGATCGGTCTAAGAAATCGTAAAGCGAACCACAAGATGTATGTATGCCGCGGTGTATTTGACGTCTGAGGTATTATTTTGTTATTTATGCGAATAGGGGGACATGAGTCCCTAGGCAGTGTGAAAGTTATATGAGTACATTTTTCTTTATTCTCCTTATTTTCCATTTCTTCAACCATTTTTCCAAATTGAGTATAAATACTAAGTATAATTTTATACCTTGTTTCAATGTTGCAATGCTAAAAAATGTAAATAACTTCAACTTTAAGTAATTGGCTTTTATTTTAACTATAAAATAATTTGAATTCCTCAACGATTTAAGAATTTCCCTTATAAAAAATACCATGCCGACTATAGGGTCATCAAGTGCCGAATTTAGGAAAATGTGCCGAACGACTTTAGGCACAAGTGGTGTATTTTTGGAAATACGTAAAATACTCAAATTTTATAAAAAGATATTTAAAAACAGTTAATTGACTCTAAAACATAAGTAATTATTGGACAGTAATAAAAAGTTCGTATCCCAATGTCATAACGGCAACACTTTAAACACGAAAAAAAAATTTAACTGCCGACTACTGGTGCATTGCTGTACATAAATGCCTTAAATACTAAACGTGTGAATTTTCATCAAAATCGGAAAACGGAATCGGGAGTCAGGCCTTAATAAGTTAAATAAAAAAGTAAATACAGGGTGTTACGTGTCTAGTTTGGCGAGCTACTGTAATGCATTCCACAACGTTTGTTACCTGCAGTAAATTCTACCTTGTGAATATTTGTGTGTATTAACTTATGTGTGCAATGTTTATGATTTGAAAAGCTTTCATTTTGTGCTTTTCGCCAAGAGTGTAAAAGTGTGAAGCCTTAGGTTTTTTACACTTATAATTATGTATGTAAATCAGTGTTGGGATTTGTGGTACAATTGTACAAAATTTAGTACAATCGACACATCAATGGTACGCTGCAGCGCGCTGGTACACTTCATGTTTTTTTGGTACAATTTTATATAAAATTTAATCAATCAATCATTTTATTTAATCGAACAATTTTTTTTACATTTCTAACCCTGTTTAGAACTGACTAAAATGCAACATTCTTGATTTATGTTCAGGATTTTTATTATTTACTCTGCTAACCGGCATTATTCGGCTGATATATATTTCCTTCTAGTGAGAAATCATAAGGTCTTTTTGGTAATAAGATGATTATTTAATTGTTCCTCCAAATAGCTTCAGGCATACTTAATCGGATTAAAATCCGGTGACTTTGGTGAAGTTTCCAGAACTTGATGGCAATTGTAGTGTGGCCAGCTCCTAATATTGCACAGTGTAAAGGGCCATCTGCAAAGGGCTAGTCCGATTGACCCAAAATTTGACAAGGACATAGCAGAGGAGTATCTGATCTTAAGTTTTGAAGTTGGGCATCATTCACTTACCGGTGATGGCGCTATGTGGCCTTAAATTTGAGAATCTCACACCTTTAATTTTTTTGGGCTTGGCATTTCTTCAATTTTTGTTCGATTTTTGCAAATATTTTACATCGTCTTAAAAATCTACATTAGTACATTTTGTATTTTTTTTTCGTAGATGGCGAGCAAAATTTAAGATATTGTGAAAAATTTCAAAATATGATATCTTTTCTGAATTAATAACTAGATGATTTTCAATTTAAAAATCTTAAAATCAATTTCAATTTCTGTATTTTAGCCTAAAAAAAGGGCTATCAATCTCTTTTTAATAAAATAAATTCTTAAGGAATAAATTAATAAAAATTTTATATTTTAAAACAAATTTCACGTAAAAGTGATAATCCTTTGATTTATTTCACTTCGAAATTTTCACATCACCCTATATGTTCTAAAATACCAAAGGCTATATATATTTCCAATTATTGCTGAAAGTACAGTGAAGCCTCTTTTTTCATTACAATCTCTGTCCGTCTGCCTTCGCCTTGTATTACTATTGCCGCTATAACGGATTTTCGGAAAGTGACGAGTTATTGCTTTATAAGTCTTTATTTCATGAACCGTAAGACACTTGAAGTTTACACACAGTAATTAAAACTATGTTTACTATATAAACTAGTATAAAAAATAAATATAAAAATAAAAGGGTATTCCGACGGCGATGTGAGAAGAGAAGATGTGTTGCCTCGTTCACTATAAGAATTACAAAAAATTAGGCTGTTCCGACAGCGACATGTTTTTACGTATGTATATGGCCTTGTTACTGTATTTCATAAACCCTAGTTCATATGTGGACTTTATGGGCAAAAGCCTGAAAATTCCAACTTTGGGATTTTTGGTATTTTTTTAGGAATTGCGGGACTTATTTTACTTTAACGTTGAAAATTTGTAACGCTTTGATTTTCGTTGACTATTATTTACAGAATAGAAATTCAAGGAATCAAGGTCAATTATTATCACTTTAAAATACCCTAAGTATTAAATATTTGATTAAGGGCGGTTTACATTATACTACAAGTAATACGACATGTCAAATTTTTGTGTAGAAGAGTACAAGTAGTATCGTCTAAACATAATATGTAATGAAACTGTCCGACATTGAGAGAAAATACGGATGGAAATTTGACAGTCTTACGGCTCTCTTTATGTTTTGAAATTTTTCAAAAACTATTCTACTTCATTAGATCAGGGTTGCGTTTTTCTTATTAATGCTAACTTTTCAAAGGCAAAACTCGTCAAAATAACAGAAAACCGCTGAATATAGTGCAAAATAGATCTAGTTGGCATCACAAATAAGTTTGTAAACATTAAAAAACTTTTGGCAAAAGAACGTGAACATTTTTTAATTTGTTTTAGTTGTTGGTTTCCAATTTTTTTATTATAGCAATGGCTAGTACAACACCAAGAACCTTTTCCTTGTTACTTTTTTTTAATTTGGCATATTTTTCACAAGTACGCGCTCTATTTATTTGTTTTCACTTTTTTTATTGCTTTAACAACAGCTGATTCAATTTTACTTCATTTTATTCAACACCAATAGTGTAAACGTAAGAAAAAAAACCATACGATTTTTAATCTCTGTGTTGTCATACGGATTGATTTTCATTTTATTTGCTCTTAGATTTTACGTACGTAAAGTCTTACTGTCTAAACTGCCCTTTAGCATCTTTAAATGTCGAGCTACGGTATGTAATGTAATGTTAATAAAATTGATGCTGATTTGGTACAATTTTATCACTGAGACGGTACAACTTAAGCATTGTCAGATCCCAACACTGATGTAAATAACAAAACGAGTCTTGTATCTGAAAAGCTTTTCATAAAAAATGCATTAAAAAACGGATACATACAAATCTTAACGTACGCGCAGAAATATGTGGGAAAGTTGACAATGTTTTTAATTTCAGAAATAAAAGCTAACAAGATATTAAAAGCTAACATTTGGCATAGCTTTGGTCCGAACATCGGGCATAAGAGAATTCTACACCTAGTTGGTAAGGAGGTTAGAGAAACTCGAATGCCGATGGAGGAAAATTAGTCGAAAGACTGCATTAGACGCTAATTTCGGAAGCTGAATGAATGTATGGAGAACGACATCAGGATTTGTATTGATAGTTCTCTTATGGAAGGTAATGCAGGAGCAGGTGTATACTCAGCTGATCTGAACTTGTTATGTAGTCTGGTGGATTACGTCTCCGTTTACCACGATGGAAAGTCGGGTATGAAATAAATGTTCTCATTGCCTTTGACAGCCAGTGTCCTCTAATTTAGTGCCGGAATATGTTTTGAAACTTAACAGATGTGCCTAGGTTAATGAGATAACATTGATGGGGGTTAGGGGACACAAAGGAGCAAAAAGGAGATCTGCTGTGAATTTCTGTGGACCAGAACCCAGAGTAGCACTGGGAAATGGCCTAATGCGAGCGAACGTCCTACACTTAGTGTGCACATTAAACTTGGAAAGAGGGAGGCTACTATATGTAGACAGGCACTAATGATGCTCAAAGAGTCCAGGAAGGCCAGTAAGGTGCTCAGATATAATAGAAGTGCCTAAAGATGGATAACTGCTTTAGTGACATGTTATGGATACTTAAGGTATCATCTAAACAAAATGAAAATCGAAGAAGATAACACTTGCCGACTGTGCCTGGAAGAGGCTGAGACGGCAGCGCACATTGTGTGTGAATGTCCAGCACTGGCTAACATATGTATGTAATTTCATTGAATTTTAGGTTTTATCATTTTTTGATAAAGGAAAATAAAATTCTGAGAGGGGTTATTTAGGTTACGTTAAGGAGGCTTGTGGCCATAAAGTGGCACCACCACGGAGAAACCCAGAGGGCACATTTTGTTTTCTTGCCTTCAGATAAACTAAGAGGTAGTAAAAACAAGGCGAATATGTTAGTGTAATATTACACACCATGTTCGTTAGAGCACCCATAAAATATATGGGATTTCAAAAGTATTATTTTTTACACTCCCCGCGCAACTTAACGAGGTAATTTAACCGCAGATGATTTTCATAACCACTTCTGTATGTTATTACCACTTCTGTATGCCCTACAACATTGATCCATTCTTGGATTTTCCAATTGAGTTGGTCGAAGTTTTAAATGTCGTCAACACCTTAAAAAATAATAAATCTCCTGGTGAACATGGAATTCCGTATGACTTTTTCAAATTCGCTTCTCTCTGCTTTATAAAAGAGCTTTTATTAGTATTTAAAAAGGATTTTTTTTACATGAAACCATACCGTCATGTTTTTCCACATTCTTATTATTACCTCTGTTGAAAAAAGGTGATCCAAATGATGCTGCTAACTATCGTGGTTTATCATTGATCAACACAATTTGTAAAATCTTCAATACCATTATACTCAACAGAATAACCGAATGGATAGACCAAAATGATATACTAAACGAATTCCAAGCTGGATTAAAAAAGAATTATTCAACTGTTGACAACATATTCAATTTTGTCAACATTGTTAATCTTAACAAACAGAAGTGCAAAAAAACCTATGCTTTTTTTGTCGACTTTTCATGCGCCTTTGACACTATACAAACTTTCCTGTATGGGGTTATCATCAAAAATGATTAGAATATTACAAAATTCATATCAAAACACTACTAGCCGTGTTTGGGATGGGAATACTATGTCTGATCCATTTTCTTTTGATGCAGGAGTGACAGGAGTGAATGATTGCCAACACATCAATTAAAATCCTACTGTATGCTGACGATATAGCTTTACTATCGGATTCTCCAACTGAGCTACAACTGATGATTGATACTTTGTACAAATATTGGGAAACATGGAAGCTAAAGGTTAATCTCAGTAAATCCAAAATTATGATAATGCGTTCATTTACAAGAATTTCAAGTCACTTAAAATGGAGTTATGCTGAAGAAAATAGCGAAATAGTAAATAAATATAAGTATTTAGGCTTTGATATTACATTTAACTTGTCCTGCAACGTCCACCTATAAAAGAAACTAGAAACGGCTAAACTGGCAATTATATCAACTTGGTTAAAATATATAAATAATCCTAAAATTTCAAATGAAAATAAACTTAAAATTTTTGCTGCCGCATCTCGATCTATAATATATAAACTTCACTTTTGCTATATTAACAAGGTACTGAATATGAACTCCAGAAGATTGCCTCGAATATTAGCTGAAGCCGTCATAGCCCAAAACATGTCCTGGGCAAATGGGTGGTCTGTTCTATGCCAAAAACTAGACTATGTGCCAACAACTAATAGTCCAATTTGTAGACAGTGGAAACAAGTATTATCCTTATTAAAGAGAAAAAAACGCGATGATAATATATTGTTACGTTTTTACTTTACGTTGGGTTCTTTTAATTGCAAAATAAATACACTCTGTTATTACTTTTACTGTAAGTCACTTTATTTATTTAACACCACTGTTCAAAAATACAGCAAACTGTTAAACACTCTTAAAATTCGACAACTTAACTCTTTGACTTTTAAATTAATACTGCCATCCTACTCGCCAGCACGATTCACTTATATAGGTGATTTAAAAGCACCAGAATGTTCTATTCCAGACAGGTCTGGCAGGTTCGATTGTTATTGCTCTTGTTTTCTGTTTGTGTGGTTGTTTATTTCTTTATACCTGTATGTGTGGCTATTTATTTCTTTATACTTGGATGTGTGGCTATTTATTTGTTTATGCTTGTATTTATGTATGTGGCTGTGTATTTAACAGAAGAGTGTTTATTTAATCTGTGTGTGTATATGCGTAAATGCGAATGTTTGTATGAGGCGTTTCTTTCTTCCATCATTGTAAGAAAAATAAACCATTAATGTTGTTGTTATTCGAGAGTATTGTTGTTCAGAGCTTATAATGAATAAATTCTTCTTTCGTAACAATATTAAAAGCTATGAATTCACAAAATCATGATATGCAGTCACACCTAAACCATACCATTATTCCTGTAATATCGTTAAATTACTCGTCACGTGCCACATGTCTTCTTATTAAAGCTAGAGGTGGATTATTAGAGCTAAATGGCAGATCTTTTATTAATAATGTATCAAATTTATGCACAATTTGTAACTTAAATGAAGTTGAAAATGCATTTCACTTCTTGGGAGTTTGTCCAATTTTTAACGAAATAAGAAGAACCTGTTTTAATAAACGAAATCTTTCTTTAAATGTAGTAATCAGTATTCTAAATGGTAATAATTTTTCTTCACTAAATAAATATATTGAATTATGTTTAAAATACCGTAAGCTAATTATTAATGAATTTGTCTAGTCTTCCACTTTTTCTTGTTATTTCTCAAATAATAAATTCTTATATCAATGTACATATTTACAAAATGTCTCAATTTTATGCCAATCTGGCTCACAACATTTATGTTTTGCCATAAATATGTAGATTACAAATAATATTTAAGACTGAATCCTGTAAAAACTGAATTTATAAACTGTAAATCAAAAATATTAAATAATCTATTAATAAATAATAATAATAAATACACTCCCATTTTTTAGTTATCTGAGGTTTAAAAATTGTGATGTGCATACAAATTTCGTTTCTAAAATGTAAACCGGCCAGGATCCTCTCAAAAGTAAAAATGTTGGTAAAAATTGCCTTAAAAAGCTGTAAAAAAAGATGTCTGGATTTATTTATCAATAACTCTTAAACTGAAAGCTTTTGGTAAATTAGTTATATAAACTATTCGTTATTTTTATTTATTCAAGAACCTAGCCATAAGGCCATAAGCGGTATTTTATACTATTTTAATAACTACTAACAAAAAACAATAAAGAACTTAAAATAGATTTAACTATAAAAATACATTAAAATTGTTTCATAAAGGGACAAATATTATGCTCATACAAACTTTTAACCCACGACAATGCTTTAGTGGCCTATTTAGCGGTTCAATTCAAAGTTTACCTTAAAACCGAACTTTGTGTGGCTATGCTTTATTTTTGAAGGCATGAAAATACGAATTCTATCATCATGAGATAGAACAATTTGTACTCATTTACTATGTGAATAAAGTTTTTTTTTAGGAGAAAGTCTGGAATAGAATAGCCTTTCTACGCGAATGCTTGCAAGGTATATAGGTATAAAATCTTAGGGTTGATAGGGTTGTTTAATAGTATTTTACACCAGGGGGGTTACTCTCTATTGTGATGCGAAAGCAATTTTGATTCGAAAGCTCAATGCGATAAGAGGGCAAATCGGTACTCTCTATGACTTTCGCAACACCTTTCGAAAAATTTTTGAAAAAGTGGCAACATTAACAGTTTAAAATATGTAAACAAAAGTTAAGCCGGTTGAATTTACATATCATCGCGTTTATTCTTAAACCACGTAAGCGGCAAGAAGACGTTTTTCAGAAAACGAAAAAAACTTAATAACTTAATATGGGTTTTAAAATATTTTTTTTTTGCAAAACATGGCTGTGCGACTCTCTGAAGGGTATAGAAACTTTTTTCTTTTTAAATTTGTTACATACAATTAATTGTAGCCAAATCTCTCCCTTACGTGGTTTTGGAGCACACAAATTGCAAATTTCTGTGTGTAAATAAACATTTATTTTTGTATTTATCAAAAAAAAAAAAAAACTTTTAACTTTACTAAAAATGCTCCAATTGGCCTGCAACTTTCATTATTTTTTAACCTTAAATACAAAAAACTTAGTGGTCCAACTTGAAATATAAAAACCATTATATTTTGCATGCAAATGTCATTTGTATGGCGCTTACGAGGTTTTAAAAATAGATTTATTTATTTTTCATACAAACTTGGTAAGATGAGAATGTAGTCTGGTGGCAAATGTTATTTACTACCATAAAAACCAAAAAAGTCAATTTCGAATAAATGTCGCTTACGTGTTTTAAGAAGAAACGCGACGATATAAATATTGATTGATTATGGTTTAAGGACGTAAATTAACTTGAAGCGAGTTGCAAGCAGCTAGGTTCGATATACTTTCCATAAATAAACGCTGGTATAATAAATCTGTTATAGAATTTTTTACAAATTCATATAGCTTTATTTTAACTTTTTCCGTTACTGAAAGTTCTATAGGAAGTCCACGTAAATAGTATCATATTTTACATAAATAATAATATATAAATATAAATTTAACCAGATATATCACTTACAGGATCTCCATCAGATTGTCTAAATATTTTGTGCTACATTTTGCTTCCGGCTTGTTAGGAATTAACTCGCAGCAACTGTTTCATGGCCAAATCACTATCTACTAAAATTAAAAACTATCGTTGTTTTATTTGCAACTATTTGTCTTTGATTTCCCTAAAAATAACAATTTAGATATTAATTAAAACTCATTTTTAAAGCAGGGACCCGAAATAACTGGTATTTTTATTTTAATATTAAATTGGTTACTGAAAAAATAACTGTAAAAATGGCGGTCCAGTAGTAACAATTATAAACAATAACAAAAAAAAGTGGTCCTGTCATATCCATTATAAAAAATTTTTAATTTTTAGATCTTTCTTAATCATTATAATTAACTTATTTTTTTCTTATTTTGGTAACTATTATAAAAGATTTTAATTTATTTTGGTTTTCCATAACCATTATAAGATATTTTTAAATTTTTTGGTCTATTATAACAATTAAAACTGATTTATATTTTTTTAGGTCTTTGATAACCATTATAAATTTTATTTATTTTTTTGGTCTTCTATAACCATTATAAGTAACCCAAAATTTTTTCGGTCTCCTAAATCTGTTTAGTCAATGGTTTTGGTATAGTTCTTATCGATTTCTTTATTAGGTATTTATCAAAGACTAATAAAGACTTAATTCATTATCATTATCATTGGAGTTACTAGCATCCTTTAGAACCTTTATAAATATAAAACTATATCTTTGAAAATAATAAAGGATTCAGTAAAATATTTATAAATCTTTCTATTTATTTAGAATTCAGTTAAAGAAACAATAATGAACGCAATGCTTTTTCAGACAAATTGCAACGTAAGTCACTTAATATAATTTTCAGAGCAGAAAATGCCCTTTCAACGCTGACTTGAATTGCTGGAACTGCATGAATTATTAATGCTAGCTTCCTTAAAAAAGGGTACGTACATTTTTTTTCTTGTCAGTACTCTATCAATTTCGCATCAATATCTACTCGGGCTTCCTTATACATGTCGATTTCAGTGAATGCGGATTTAACCAGTTCACTGTAAAGGTTTGAATTTTCTTCTTCGGAATCTGAGTCAACTTCTACTGCTCTTAAATTTTCCTTCACGGAAGATGTGCTCGTGTTTAAGGTTTCGTCTATGAATTGCGGACTGAATAGCTGAGGGCTAGGGGCCAAGTAACCTGCGTCTCCCTTAATATAAAAAGTTTATTTTATTTATTAAGTCGTTCATATTTCAACTATTACAAACCTGCTTTATAGAAATAATCCTTCTGGCTAGTTTAGAATTCGGCGTAATCGAGGATCAAGGAACAATGCTGAATTCATTATATCTGTATTTACGAGCAACGGTTCTCTTATACAAGTGAAATCAATAAAAGCGATAGATTCGTCTGTATTAATATTTTGCAGTTCCACTTTTAAGGTAAACCATAGCTTATAAAAATCTCCCATGAGAAGATGTTGGTGTTGAAGTTTTAGTGTTGTTTCATATGCCGGCTTTAAGCAGGAAACCAGAACATTAATTTTTTGCCATTTGACTTCCGTTATTTTGTTTGAAAAATGTTTTAAACATAATTCTTTTAAATTTTGAAACTTGGCTAGCATAATAAAGGTTGAAATCCAACGAGTAGGTACATCAAGCACCGGCTTGCGCAACTTCAACACTTGCAACGATCTCCTAAAATAAAATAGACAATATTTGCATTTTAGAACATACATATTTTTAACTTACTTCCACTGCTGCGTTCTCAAGGTTTTTACTATCTGCCGTATACTTTTAATGATTGTAATATTTGTTGCGTTGCGTAAAAAATCATTTATCGCCAATTGAAGTGTATGTGCAGCACACCTGACAGTAGATTTGATGGTGCTCTTCGCAGAATATTGAGTACTATTGTCATCACTATTATCTCCATTCTCACTGCCATTATCATTATCATCACTTTTATCACCATCAAACGAGTAATCATCGCCATTAACGCCTAGTAAGTAAACATATTCCGACCATTATTATTTGTAACTGAAAATATTTGTTTCTTGGAAATGCCAAGTTCATACAAATAATCCTTTAAATTTTGAGCAGTTTGTGAAACATACATTTCACTTATAGAAAGCGTATATATTTCAATTTTTCTGCCATGTATTAACTGCACATTAATTCCCAGTACGAACGGACCGTTCATTTCATGTGGCACTATCCAGTTTTATTGAAATTATCTTTCCCTTAAGTTTTTTTGAAATCATGTCTTTCATTCGCTTATATTCTTCATTAATTATAATAATTACGTTATGAGATCTAATTGGATCCATATTAAGACCTTTAAAAATTTGATCTGTAAGTATTCTAAACGCTCCAGAATCGAAGAATGACAACGGTTGAGAGTTCTCTGTGACTATTTTCAAGCATGCATTCCTGACTTCCTTTTCTGAGTAGCAAACAGAAAACTTTTTGCCGCTATCATTTTCAGCCATCATCTTCTCGTTCCTGATAATATAGATCCATATGGTAAGCTAACATGTGCCTCTTAAGGTTAGTTACATGATTTCCAACTATTTTTTGTTTACATGTTTTGCACGTTGATTAAATTTTCAGAGCCATAAAAATAAAAAACTCAGGAATAAAAATATTTCGTTTGTTCTCACTATACACTTTCACTCTTTCACCGTTTCACTTATTTTATTTTTCAATTCAGAACTTTCTATCTATGTACATACAGTTAATATTTTTGTGAATTTTATTTGAATGTAAATTTCAGTTTATTATTTTTCTTTTCGAAATTTGACTTGTTCACAACTGATTGTCATGTTCCTATAACATTTTGAGATCACAAAGTATATAAAAACGTTACTCTTTGATGAAGAGTAACGTGGATATTTTGAATACCAACGTGGATATTTTGGCCATTCCGTTGACGTAACTCGTAATTGAAAGACATTTTGTACGAAAAATGCGTGTTTTTTATTCAGCGTCCATTTCTAGTTAACCTTTAGATAATTTTAACACCACCTTCAGTTGCGTATTACTCCACCTCTAGTTCTGTAGACCAAAAAACTTTTTGGTTACTAATAATAGTTATTGAAGATCGAAAAAAATAGAAATCTTTTTTATTCGTTATGGAAGACAAAAAAAAAAAAAATCATTTGTAATGGTTTTATAAGACCAAAAAAAAAAAAAATATTTTATAAAGGTTATACAAGGCCCAAAATATTTTTCGTTAATTATAATAATTATTATTGGAGACCAAAAAAACAATATTGCTTATTTGTAACTGTTATTCAGAGAGCAATTTTAAAAAATTCTTGGTTAATCATTATTTCAGCATTTTTTTTAGATATTGGTTATAACAGTTATGTCCCTCTTTTGAAGTAATTACATGCTTTCTTCCTTTGCGCTTGCTCTTTTACTATCGCAAATTATTTGGGCTTATCGAACGCATTTGACATACGCTTTCGCATTACAGAGTGTGGTGCTGCCATCTTTGCGAAAAAGATATGCGCGAACGCTTTAAAGAGTAAAAATCGTTCGATTTCGTACCATTTTTCTTTCGTATCGCAATAGAGAGTAACCCCCCAGAGTCACTTTAGACCCCATTAAGAGTAAAGTAAGATAAATGCCTTAAGCCTGAAGCTTTTAAAATATTATTTGAAGGTTCAAAATAATGATAGTTAGAGCTAAGCAGCAGTAATGCCGTAACCTAGATTATATTGATGTGATATTCTTGTTGCTGTTGTATGCCATGCATTTAAAACAAAGGGCCCCAACCGAAAAAAGTGGTTAAAATGAAAATGCATTGGCTTGCTAAATATTTAGCAAAGTGACACACACCTACATTGTTGAAACCTGGTATGCTACTGATTTAAAATTTTTATATGTTTTGTTGTCTTTGTGAGATTCTGGATGTGATAGTGTACATATGTGCTCACAGACCCTTAGGGGTTTGCGTGGGGGCTCTTAATTTTAAAAAGTCAAATGATGTTTGCTCTTTCCCCACCTTCTTTTTGTAGTACAAAGCAGCCACAGAAAAATTTTTATTTTGCTCTTTTTTATTTTATTTGACAATTTGCCTCGCAAGCAGGACTGCCAGGTCAATTTAAGAAAAAATCGTAAATTTCCCGATAAAAATTAAAAAATCGTTAGCTTTAAAAAATCGTCAAAGAAATCGGACAACGAAAATAGGATGTCTTTAACTATTTTTTGTTAAAATGCAATAAAAAAAAAATTATATAAGAAGTTAATTTAGACATACATACATATTTAATGTATACTGGAATAAAAGCATTTTCTTATGCTTTAAACACATAGACGACAGCGGCTATACAACTACAAATTTCGTTGGCTCAATTGTCGCAGTGTAGTCAGCTACTTATATTGAAGACGACAGCTACTTCGTAAACTCTTACAATGTTGTAGAAATACATATTTTACTCCTATAAAATAATAAACATTTCAAAATCTTTGGCATGTAAATGAATTTGTAATTTTGTCACATTTTCTTTTGTTAAAACAAGAAAATTGTCGCTTACAAAAATAGAAAATACCCTAATTTGACTACAGCCATAACGGTGGTCGTGTAGCTTTGATGACTTCAAAATAATCGTTTTACTATAAACGCGTATATTTTACGGTACAAGATAGCCTGATGTCTATGTGTTTAATGCATTCAATTAAATTTGCAACTTTTAATGTACAAAAATGCTCTTGAGTTTGAAGGATACCATAAATTCTATTAACAAAATGTTTGGGGGTTATCAATCCTCTTAACGGTGGAAGTTAACAAAAAAGATCTTTAAAGAATCGTACACATAATATTAGTAAGCGAACAAACCATTTTTGACTTTATTAACACAATTTTTTAAATCGTTGAAACTAAAAATTCAAAGCTTTGTATTTTAAAACACTCATATTTTTTGCGTTGTAAAAAATCGTAATTTTTGAAGAAAAAAATCGTCAAATCGGAATTTTGCAATTATAAACCGTCAAATCTGGCAGCCGTGCTCGTAAGCAAACAATAATTACATGAGCACCAACAACAACTACAATAACAATAAATGCAACACAAAAAGTGAGCGTTATTTACAGTTACATATTTCGACATTGTTGCATGGTGTTCTGCTTGATGAAAACAATTTCAAGCCTTAAAAGCTTTTAAACTTTATCCATATGCGAGTTAGGCATACAATATTTATTTTGTTGTTGCTGATGCTGCTGTTGTTGTTGTGTATATTTACGAATGTAGGTATAACGTGGCGGTAAAATATGAAACTAGTACATGTTGCAATAGCACGTTGCAAATATGAATTGAACTAAACAAAACTGTGAGCGGTGTATGTATGTATGTAAGTAGTTGAAGCACGTTTTTGGGTTGAGGACACTAAAAGATAAAAGAGGCAAAAAATAAAAATAAAGCAAAACAAAAAAGCATTCGATTCGAAAAAATGCATGAAATGAAAATGATAATGAAAATGTAAAAATACAATGATTAGTTTCGAAAGGTCTATCGTATTCTTTTGTATGCAGAATTAATAATATTAAAATAAATTTTATGAACATACATATGTACATATGTATTTCGGTATGATATACATACATACATCAAATTGCGAAAATGTATTAGTTAAGATGCATAAAGAATTATGGTTTATAAAAAATAAATTATTTATATATATGTATGTACATACCGACCTATCGTCGTGTCGAAGTTATCTTCACGTAGGTACAGTAGCATAAAAACTTTTTATTTTGCGAATAACTCGGTAGCTTATGAAGCACTAAAGATATCCTTATAAAATTTCATAGAGGCAAAGCAGATATGTTTTCGAGTGGATCGGAAGTTCGGTACCTCTGCCATAGATTTTAATGGCACCATTAACATCAATATTTTTAAAAAATAATCGCTAACTTTAATTACTTCTTTTTCTGATTTTATATCGATCATTTTTTATAGAAGCTAAATTAATGTGGTTGATGGGACAGAAGTGATTTACCTAAATTATAGACTTTACAATTTGAATTGTCAGTTATCTAAAAAGCTTTAAAAATTGGTTCAATAGCTCATCCCTATAATAGGGATGCTAATTCTTTTCGCGCTATTTTTACCTCTTTGCGCTTCAAAAAGAGAGCTAACTTCGTTCATTATTTTCATTCTTACCCGCGCCTACATTAGCCATCAACATGTCTAACAAATGCCATTATTAATGTTTTTTATATGAAGTTTGACTTTTGTTAAGACATGTTAATGGGTAATGTATACGGTGGGTTATGAACAGCGCGTTTCGCAGTTTATGCTTTGTTCAATAAATTTTCCCTTTATTCTTTCATCTTTTTTGTCAATCTCATAGCATTTTAATGCATATAAAATATGATTTACCAAGATGTAAGTTATGATTTACTATGAATCATATTTGGAAAAATAAATTAAAAAAAAACATATGTACATACATACATATGTATATCATGTCAAAATCTATAAGGACCATTTCTGTAAATGAAATATATTTTTTCTAATCGAGATGGAATACAACACATCAATTTTTGAAATTTTTGTCTGTGTATCTGTCAGTCTGCGTTCGCATCACGTAAAAACCTGGATGAATTTTAATAAAATTTTGTGAGGAGGTACCTCAGTATCTAGATTCAAAGTATCTAGATAAGAGTAAATACAAGATATGGCACGAAGGCCTAATATACATATAAGTTAAAGCTGAACTTGCCCGAAAACTTATATAAGCAGTTAGAAAATTATTTAACTTATCGAAAGTTTATCCTAAAAGAAGGATTTTTTTTTTTAAATCGCCTCAGCTCATTGAAGCCGGAGTTCCCCTAGGTAGTATTTTGGAACCCGTTTTATAACTGCTGTACACATCAGATATGCCAATTAGCACCCAAGTGCACACATCAACATTTACTGATGACACAGCTTTTTTAAGTATGAAAACGCCCAAGTAGCTTCACAATATTTACAAGACCAAATTGTTAAAGAAATGGAGAATAAAGGTGAATGAACCAAAACGTACTCACATTTCACACTGCGTAGGGACTCATGCCGCCCTATTCGCATAAATAATTAAATAATACCTCGGTATACATCTTGACTGGCGCCTTACTTAGAAAAGCCACATTGAATCCAAATTAACACAA
Source organism: Phasia obesa (assembly GCA_949628195.1). NCBI lineage: Eukaryota > Metazoa > Arthropoda > Insecta > Diptera > Tachinidae > Phasia > Phasia obesa. The sequence continues at coordinate 162,745,629 of OX451215.1, forward strand.
ATGAAGTTAAGAGAAGTATAACTAAACTGGCTCATTGGCAGAAACTCTACCCTCAGCTTAGATTGAAAACTTGTACAAGTCGATCCTCAAACCAATTTGGTGTTATGTGATACAATTGTGGATCACTGCCTCAGCTAGCAATGTAGAAAAAATTCAAAGACGCCAAAATAAGAATCTACGTATGATTACAATTGCTCCCGGGTATATATGGCTCTAAACATGCCATCTGTAATAGAAACATGCAGTAACGTATCTAAAGAAGCTTGAATCTCATCCAAATCCTTTGGCGCGTAACATACTAAATGAACCTGGTTACATACGACTAAAAAGAAGAGATACCACTTTTCTTGGCCGTACATCAGGGGGATGATCCGCAAATTATTGAAACAACCGTGAAACAAACATTATTTTTGTCTAGCACTGGCTGGACTTAAAAAGTATATTTTATTTTAGACTTAAGATATGAGTAATTATGTATTGTTAGATCAAATATATTGAAGATGCAAAAAATAATAAATGAAAAAAGAGTAAATAAAGAAAAAGTAGTGAAAGTACGCAGTTTTACCGATTTAAAGGAACTGCACACTGTACAGCACAACACCTATTATTTTTGAAAGCGGGACATTTTAAGGACTATTTACAAAACTTTTAAAAAATATGTATATTCGGAATTATATTATAACATTATTTTTTATTTCTAAACTCTCATAATTCCTTCAAAATTTATTAAATACATATTTTATGAAAGAATCATAAAATATTTATTTAAAAAAAAAATAATAAAAAATAATAATATTCCAAATAGATTACCATGGGGAAAACATATCCATATAGCTATTTCACTGGTGCTTAACCATATCGTCAGTGGATTTCTGCCAAACTTTCTGAATAAAACCCCAGATTCTTATGCCAAAATTTATTGAGAAGTTTATTAAGTCAAGAAAGCGAGAAAAATCCCAATTTCCAAATAAAAAACCTTTTAAAAAACATTTGTTTCTGTAGCCGAACGTATAATAGATTTCTAAACGAGTCGATCTTTTGCGCGTCCTCTCAATTTCTGGCACTAAGTTTCGAGATGTCTTCCGCCACTTGATCTTTCCAACGAAGTTTTGTTGAACCGTCACCAGGTTCGTATTCAAATGAATTTCTAGCTGAGTACCTTCATCCATTCTAACAACATAACCTAGCCAACGTTATATAGCTCATACAACTCGTTCAACGACACCGATATTATCCGTCAACGCAGATTGGTCCATATAATTTACGAATAATTTTTCTCTCAAACAATCCAAGTACTGCATCATCTGCTTTCGCAAGTACCCATGTCTTGGAGCCACATAACAGCACGGGTAGTATCAGGGTCTTGTAGAGTGTAATTTTCGTCGGTAGAGAGTTGGCTTTGTTATTAAGCTGATTACTTATATTTATCGTCAGCGAGTAACATGTGTTTTTTGTGTATAGCATGTTGGCTCTATTCACATTCTCATCTGGTATAACCTTTTCCAGCAGGATGTTAAAAACATCACACGATAAACTGTCTCTTGTCTGAAACTGCGTTTGGTACTAAAGGGTTTGGAGAGGTTCTTTCCTATTTTAACTAAGGATTGTGTATCAGTTAAGGTCAACCTGTACTAGTTTTGCAGATATACATTTAAGCTATCGAAAGCAGTCTTGTTGTAGATGGCCTACTTTTCTTGGGTTTCCAGAATTCGACGGAAGATGAATATGTGGTCAGTAGTGGATTTAACACGTCTAAAGCCGCATTGATATGGCCCAATTTCTCGCCAACTTTAGATCTTAATCTTTAAAGCTGAATAGTATTTTGTATGCGATGGAAGTAGAGTTATTCCTCTGTAGTTGGCACACGCTGTCTGGTCGCCTTTTTTGTACACGGGACATAATATGCTGAGAGTCCATTCATCGGGTGTGGGTTCTTCTAATCAGATTGTACAAACCAGCTGCTGTATACGCCTTATTAGCGTTTTGTGTGTCTTATTATATTTCAGCCAAGTAACTGCTACTTTGAGTCATCGTAATAAGTTTTAGTAGTTTTTTGTTTAATAAGCTTATTTCTACGCTGCTTGCGCTTTTTCGAAAAACTTTGATTTTACGTTCAAACCATAATATTTCTTATTTAGTTCTCTCTAGCCGCCTTTTTGCAAACTTACTCTCCGTTTACATCTGACAATGCTGTCCTATTTACTGTCTTTAAAGGATTCAAGACAGTAATTCGGAGAGTTGAAAAATTGTGCATGAATTAGTGAAACAGTGTGTATGTATTGTTATTGTCATGACAGCATTGTTAGGTGTTAATGCATTGATACATAGTTTGGAAATATGTACGTAATTATAAACTCATTTAAATTTCCTAAAAATATGCTTTAAATGTTGCACAGTGTAGTTTATTTGCCGGCTCTTTGCTTTGTTGCAGCTTTCAATAGTTTCTGCACTCTGGTATATAGGAAGTCATCGCATACACAAGTTATTTCCACCATTAAAAGCTTTTTGACCTACATTTCCGATGCTTTGGTATAAATGCAGATTTATTTATTTATTTTACCTATTTGTTGCTATTGTAGTAAATAATAAAAGTGAGTAGTTTGGTATATAGTGACATAAATTAAAATTATTTACTATTTATTATAAAGTAGGTCATATACATATATGCACATATTTTCTATTGTAGAGAAAAGAGATTTTAAGCTTTTTGAACGAAAGCACTGAAGCGTAAATGGCGGCGTTTAGACAGAAGTTATTCCTTATACATAGGTATTTTGCCAAGCAATCGTTGCATAAATTTTGGTTACATCAAATGTGTGTTTGAATAGGTGTGTGTGTGCATGTGTGTGCTTAAGAGAGAGAGAGAGAGAGAGAGAATAGTTTTGCCAATTTGTTATTGTATTGAAGTGAAGGCCTTAACAAACCAAAAACCCAATGCAAAATAAAAAGCAGAGCTTGACACTGGGGAAAGGATTGGCATTGGATTAGGTGGCAGTGGATGTGGTAGAGGTGGTCAACAGTAGCAGTGGTTTTTCTATATGGTTTTACTTTCAACTTTTTTGAATTTTTTACTAAGTTTTTACTTTTCATTCTGTAAAATGTACTTAGTTATGTTAAAGCATTATTCTCTTTCATTATTTTGTTATGATTATTTTTTCAAAGCTCAGTTTTTTATGTGTTTTTCCTTGTTGTCTTTTACATGTTTTTTTTTGTGAAGAAAAAAACTGCATGTACATATAATAGTTGTAGTACAGTTGTGATCAAATTTTCCAAATTTTGTATAGCAATTTTCATTAAAATAAATTTTATTATACCTATACATACATATTGTATACTAAATCATAAACAGTCACAATTTAAAATCCATAAATTTTCATGAGAGGTAAAAAACTGTTTTTAAAAACTCGGTTGTAAAAGTTGTAAGCAGCGTTGCCATATGATTTTCAATAAAACAGAAGATTTTGAAAAACACTTATTTTCAGGAAAAAAACTGACCCCAAAAAAATTTTTAATTAAACATGAAATAACGTAACTAACGAAACGAGGCGAATCTGCAATATGTATCACAATTACAGACGCACCTTAATTTTTTTTCAAAACAGCCTAGTAAGTTAAATATTGAATTAATGTTAAATCGTTAATCATTATTTTTATGGTAACTTTAGAAGTTCTTACTAATAAGAGTTTTTTATTTAAACCTAGTTCACACAGAGCAAGTTTTTATGCAACAACTTTGATTTTCTAGAAGGGTAAATACTAATATGATGTGCTCTTCTTTGCTCCACAAAAAATCAGACTTACCTGAAGAAATCTTATCCTGTGTAAAACAGTATCTGATCAGAGATGCAAAAAGGGTTTGTATTTTGTCACTGTTAAGAATAGAGCACCAGAAGTGTCAAGAACATTTAAATTGAAAATTAGATTTTAAAATAAACGAGTAAGAGTGCCGAATACAATATACCCAACCATTACTCCATTACTCATAATAATATACATAAGTACATTCGGTTTTACTTTTATCATTTTTAACTTCATTATTACAAATATAATATAAAGATATAGAAAATAATTTTTTTAAATAATTTTTGTAAAAATTTTATTGAAAATTTTCTGTGAAATTGTATAAAAAATTTTTTTCAAAACTATCGAAAACTTTTTAGATACTTTATCGAAAATTTATTGTAAAAATTGTATCGAAATTTTTCGTAAAAATTTTATCAAAAATTTTCTGTAAAATTTTATGGAATATTTTTAAAAAATTTTATCGAAAATTTTTTTGTAAAATAATTATCAAAAATTTTTTGTTAAAATTTGATCGAAAAAATTTTATAAAATTTTATCGAAAATTTTTGTAAAAATTTTATCGAAAATTTTCTGTCATTTTATAGAACATATTTTTAAAAACTTTATCGACATTTTTTGTAAAAATTTTATCGAAAATTTTCTGTAAAGTTTTATACTTTATCGAAATTTTTTGTAAAAATTTTGTCGAAAATTAACATAATTTTAAAAATATTATCAACAATTTTATCAGTATTTAAAATTTTATAGAACATTTTTTTAAAAACTTTATCGACATTTTTTGTAAAAATTTTGTCGAAAATTTTCAGTAAAATTTTATAGAAAATTTTCTGTAAAATTGTATAGAACATTTTCTGTAAAATTGTATAGAACATTTTCTGTAAAATTGTATAGAACATTTTTTTAAAAATTTTATTTACAATTTTTGTAAAAATTTTATCGATATTTTTTGTAAAAATTATCGACATTTTTTTCTTAAAATTTGATCGAAAATCTTTCGTAAAAATTATTTTTTAAAAAATTTATTGAATTTTTTTTTTAAATATGTTATGGAAATTTTTTTTATAAAAATTTTATCGAAAATTTTTTTTAAGCATTATCGAAAAATTTTTCTAAAAATTTCATCGAAAATTTTTTCTAAAAATTTTTAAGAATATTTTTTGTAATAATTTTACCCATAGTTTTTTGTTAAAATTTTATCGAACATTTTTTGTACAAATTTTATCGAGAATTTTTTGTAAAATTTTATAGAAAATTTTTTCTAAAAATGTACCGAAAATTGTTGTAAAAATTTTATAGAAAATTTTTTGTAATAATGTTGTCGAAAGTTTTTTGTAAAAATTTTACAGACAATTTTTTTTAAAAGAATGACCTTCCTGCAATCTATATTGCGTACCATTGTAAGACTGCAGCACATAGGGAGGTCATATTGACCAATATGCCTATTGACTGCTTCTAATTCCCAGTGGGCACTCTGTGGTCCTATCGGCTACCTTTATGTGTATTTCTTTCTATAAAAGCCTTTTATACAAATCAAAGCAGAAAAACCTTAACAACCTAAAAACAAACCTAAATCGCCCCTCGTAGGCGGGTATTGATCGCGGGGATATGTATGCACTCCATGCGATTTACTGGTCGCTATCTATTATTTAACAAAAAAAAAAAAAACAACGTGAAATAATACAGGTGGGAGGGGTTTTTTGCCCGCAGCCTCGAATGAAATGATTTCATATTGCTGAATTGCATTAGCTAAATTTTCGAAGATTTGTGGGCCTACATTTTCCTGTATCTCTTCTGGTGTCTTGGCAAAGTTGATTTCTACCCGAAGACAGACGGACATCGCTTAATAAACTTCTTTATATATAAACCCTATCCACCTGTGGTGAAGCGTATTAAAAGTATTAAGTTATAAAAATCTATTTACAGAAAAACTTATTATTTTTTAACAAAAAACTGAAAAACAATGCTTCTAAAAACTGGAAAAAACAGATCAATCTGCACATTTGGCAATGCTGGTTGTAAATAACATAATAAGAGACCGGTTGGATTAAACTTTAAAATGTTTGCCAAACTGTAAACTACAATCACTTATTCAGCTTAGACATTATGGCAAAAATCCATAAATAGGGCTACAAACTTCCATCCCATCTAATATACCTGCACTTTTGCCCGCTTCTTCCGACTATTAACTCTTTCCACAATTGAAGAAATGGCTCAATGGTAAGAGATTTAGGTCAAAAGAAATGGTCACCATTGAAAAGGAAACTCCTTTGTTGTTGGCCTTGATAAGTCTAATCATTTACTCTTTGGATACAAATTAAAAAATTGTCCTCGTACTACTTTATTAAATGGCTCAACCAGCTATTGAAGGTTAATTTGATAAATCGCTCAAGATCTAAACATATTTTCTTAAAAGAAATAAAGTCATTAAAAATCGTAAAACTCTAGCAGAATCTCGTAAATTTCACAATAAAATCTTAATGGGCTTTGCATTTTACCAGATGAATGTGTGTGTATGTATGTGTGTGTGCGCATATGTACCCAGAGGTAAAACTAAAAAGGCCTTGTAAATTTAGGCCTTCTATAAGATATGCTTAGGCCTTCTGTCGTTACGATCCTTATTTTTCTGTGTCTTTCAAAGAAGGCCTTTTAGAAGGCCTTGGCTCTCCCTTCTGCTTTTACAGTTCTCATTAAGAAAAAACACACAAAAGTTAATTTTATTGCCCTTTATTTTATTCAGTGCTGCTTGCAATTGAGATGCTTCGACAGACTGATTGGTAGTGCGCTATCTATCAGCATGAAGGTTTGAGGGTTCGATTTCCCAAAAAATTAAATATTTCAACTAGGTGCTAGTATGTAGTGTGCTAGTCTATCAGTCCGGGGTTCGATTCCCATCAAAGACTCTGGACGATACTTGCAGACTTTGCTTGGAAATACGCTGACGTAAAAAAAGGCTTTTGACCACGGGCAGACACATATTATATAGAGATGCTGTGAAGACCTAGCCTTAAGCAAATGTTAGCAATTACCATAGACTCTGTGTTGAGGAATAATGTCGGCAGTATAATATCACTACAGTCGAGAGAAAAGGCTAGCGAGAGCACAAAGCTCAATGAAAGTAATGTATTCGTAAATTTCCAGTCGGATACCAGAAATCATTGAAAACGAAGGGGGTCGAAAAGGGACCCATGAAGTTAGTGGTCTGCTTCGGTAGCCCCCTACAAAAAAAATATTTTAATTAAAAATAAAAATAAATTGAAAATGTTAAATAAAATTAGAGCAATAAAAATCTTGTCCCAGAACATTTTTTTTTTACACAACCTGTGTAAAAAAGATATAAGAATGCAATGCGAACGGAAGGCCTTGTGCCTCCAAAAGAAGGAGTGAAGAGGCCTTCTAGAAGGCCTTCATACTCCTTTTTAACACTGGGTAAGAGGCTGTTAAACAAATGTAAAAGCTGCTGTCACAGAAGCTACTTTTTCAAGTAGGTATAAATAGATACGCCAGCAACAAACAATATGCAACAACGGTTAGGCAACAATAGCAAAAACAATATATATATGGATGTATATACTGTAACGTTTAATATGCACGTGTATGTATGTTGATAAACAAACATACTGGTACGTAATGTTTGCACATATGTAATTTGCATCACAGTCATAAACTAAGAGCCTGTGATGTTGTCAATATGAATTTGCATGTTTCTCCCACGATATTTGCGTGCAAAAATACACACACAGACACCCACTGACATTCAATCATATAAATATGTATGTATCTCGTGTAGCGACACATGTGCAGATATAAGTATGTTTTATATCTTTGTATTTTGACTCGAACCTAGCATCATCAGATTCAATAATCGCAAAATATTTACTTTTAGTAATGAAACAGGCATTTGCAAATTATACTCAAATGAAAACAACAACAAAATTAAATTCGTTTAGTACCTAGTTGGCAATGGCAGGAAAAACAAAAAAAAAAAAAAAAAAAAAATATTACATATTTGACAAGAAAAAGCCATAGTTGTGGGGGCGTTTTCATCTCTATGTGCATTGGTAAGTTAAGATGTTGTTGTTGTATGTTACAATTTGATGCTTACAAAGACGTAATAAAATAGTTGCACGCAATAGTTGTAATCAACATCTTCAAATGTAAATAGAATCATACATATTTTAGAGGGTTGCCAGTTTCATTTCCCAAGAAAGCCGGAACAGATTCTGAAATAAAAAATATAAAAAATTAACAAAGTTTGTGGTTATAATGTTGAACAACTTTTTATTAAAAAAAAAAAAATAAATATTAATTTAACTATTTTATTTAAGCTTTAGGTCATTAAATAATTTTATTTTTATTTTTTCGATATTTCGCTACTCCTTTGTGTAGCATCATCAGGAAAAAATTAACAAATTAACGTTATGAAAATTACAATTAAAAAAGTATTGAAAAAAAAAAATTTTTTTTCTTCAAAGTAACATATTTCAAAAAAAAAAAAAAATATTGTCATAAACTTATTAAAAAGTTTTTAAACAAGTACAAACAATAATTAAATTATTTCTTATTTAAATTAATATTAACAAAAAGGTCAAATAAACTATATAAAATAAAAAAAATAAATATTTATAAAATCCTCACCACAGCACAGTGGAGCAGAATCAAAATATTTTGGAAATGACCTAGACATTTATAAACGGCTAGGCCGATTGATCCAAAATTTGACATGAGCATAACAGAGGAGTATATGAACTTAAGTTTTAAAGGTGGGTACCATACACCCTCCAGAAGTGGCGCTATGTGGTCTCAGAGTTGGGAACCTCGCACCTGAATATTCTTTTACAGCTTGCCATTTCTGCAGTTTTATTCTGATTGTTAAAAATTGTACATGGTCTTAAAGGCCTTCTTCCCAACTTTGTGACCACATAGCGCCACCCCTAGAGGGTGTATGTTACGGATTAAGTTCAGATACTCCTCTGTTGTGCTCATGCCAAATTTTGCATCAATCGGCCATTTAGAAATGACTAGGTTATTTCCAAATATTTTGATTCTGCACCACTGTGCACAGGTAGAAGAGGTTTAGAAAAATTTAACATACCATTTGTAATTTGAACTAGCTGCGCCCACACACCAAATTTTAATACTCTAACGTATTTACTTTATATAAAGTTACCCCTCCCTAGATAAAATTCTAAAATTTATATAATTTATATAATTCTAAATTTCTAAAAATTATTAAAAATTATTAAATTAAAATAAATTTTAAAATAATGAAAAAAATTTATGAATTTGAGTCCTCTACTATTGCAAAATTTAGAAACTTTTCGTATTAAATTTAATACTTTTTACAACCTTCATCTCTTCTAGGCTTGGGAATTTACAAGCAAACTGTTATATTATAATATGTAATCTTAAGCATTTTAAAATAAAGGATTGTTGTTTGCCTAAACACCAAACGAACAAGAACCAATTTTATATATTTTTTTCAATAACCAGACCATTCCTCAAAAATCAGAGGCTAAATACTTCGGCATACATCTCGATAGACACTTAACCTGGAAAAGTCACATTGAAGCAACGTTGACCCAAAAGAAGCTAAAGCAGTGCAAATAAATTGGCGCCATGGCAGAAAATCAACCCTAAGCTTAGATTGCAAACCTCTACTTTATAATTCAATCTTTAAACCAATATGCTGTTATGGATCTCAGTTATGGGATACTGGCTCAGCTTCAAATTGAGAAAAAAAATCAAAGACGCCAAAGTAAGATTTTACGAATAATTACAGTCGCACGCACCCTGATGTATTAAAAACTCGAACATCCACAAAGATCTAAACGTGCCACCAACAACATATATAAAGAAGCTTGAATCGCATCCAAATCCGCTGGCTCGCAACATCCTGAATGATCGTGGTTATATTCGTCTAAGGAGGAGGAGTATAGGTTCTCTTGGACGATCATCACAGAGGAGACCTCATACAGTTTTTGGCTAGCACTGGCTGGATTTAAGTACATATATTTTTAATTTTTGATTTTTACTTTTAGTCCTAAGATTTGAGCACTTATTGTTAGTTCATTTACTTTGAAAATACAATAAAGCCCCTTTTACACTATAATACTGAGTATTAAGATTTTCATTGGATTTTCTAAGATAGAAATCCAATGAGAATTGTGTGAATGTCAAAAAATCTAACGTAACATAAGATTTCGTTTTCACACAAGCACACTTCAAATAAAATGAAAAATATCAGCAAAGGAATAAGCCGAGACGAGACATTAAACGTCGTCGGCAGAGAAATTTTATGTGGACGGCAGAGGTGCAGGGTCTTAAGTTTGTTTGGTCGTTCAAGTTTTCGGTTAATAAAAAAAAATAAAAAACAAAACAAAACAAAAAAAATAATAATATGTACATTCAACAATTTCTAGGCATGGCAGAAACAAAGTACATAGGTAGGCGTTAAGACTTATGGCAATTTAAGGCAGGACAAAGAAAAAATATCATCGACGGCGGCGAACTATCGGCTGCGACACACTCAGCTTGGTTCTTTGCTTTAAAAAAACACAACCCTGATAAAATGAAAAATGTTATCGTTTAAGGGCGGTTTACATTATACTACAAGTAATACGACATGTCAAATTTTTGTGTAGAAGAGTACAAGTAGTATCGTCTAAACATAATATGTAATGAAACTGTCCGACATTGAGAGAAAATACGGATGGAAATTTGACAGTCTTACGGCTCTCTTTATGTTTTGAAATTTTTCAAAAACTATTCTACTTCATTAGATCAGGGTTGCGTTTTTCTTATTAATGCTAACTTTTCAAAGACAAAACTCGTCAAAATAACAGAAAACCGCTGAATATAGTGCAAAATAGATCCAGTTGGCATCACAAATAAGTTTGTAAACAATAAAAAACTTTTGGCAAAGGAACGTGAACATTTTTTAATTTTGTTTTAGTTGTTGGTTTTCAGTTTTTTTATTATGGCAATGGCTAGTACAATACCAAGAACCTTTGCTTGTTATTTTTTTTAAATTTGGCATATTTTTCACAAGTACGCACTCTATTTATTTGTTTTCACTTTTTTATTGTTTTAACAACAGCTGTTTCAATTTTACTTCATTTTATTTAACACCAATGGTGTAAACGTAAGAAAAAAACCATACGATTTTTAATCTCTATTTTTTCATACGGATTGATTTTCATTTTATTTTCTCTTAGATTTTACGTACGTAAAGTCTTACTGTCTAAACTGCCCTTTAGAAAATTTTCTAAAAATGGTTGGGTATTATGGGATGTCAAATTTCTTTCCGTATTAATTCACATTTTGATAACATACTGCTTTCCCACTATCACACTTTCTCTTTGGATTTAATACTCAGTATAATAATGTGAAACGAAGCGATAATTTAATAATTTTTTCCTTTAATATTGGTCTAATATATACGCGAAAATTCTCACGAAACAATATTCATTTACGATCCCATTAGGTATGTATATATATTCTGAATCGTTATTGGTACAGAATGTGATCTAACGATATTATTGTTGGCGTAATACTTTTCTGGTTATCGATCAATCAGATAATTGCTGAAATTTTATTATTGAAAATCGACCTATTATGGTTCGAACATAAGGTCACCACGACACATCTGCACGCCCTTTAATTTTTATTTTTTTAATATTTTAATTTGATCTTGTTCGATTTTGCTTTGAAAATAATCCACACCAATTTTTAAGACTTTTAGTTTCATAATGCTTCAGTTATGGTTTATGTACTTTCTTTATATAGATGTGCCCATCCCTGGATAAAATTCTAAAATTATTGTAGAGCTCTGTAAATAGAGTTTAAAATATCCTACTTACAAAAATGAAAGGTGCTGTCAAGTTTGCAGCACCTTTAAATCGGTAAAAAAGCGTACTTTCGCTATTTTCTCTCGTAAATGATAAAAAAAACATCCTGTGTTTGAACCACGATTCTAAGGTACATCCTCTCATCATTTTATTAAAATTCATAGCGAGCATAGACAGACAGAAAAAATTGCTATTTTGTATTCCATTTCGATTACTAACTGCACTAGCAACAAAATTTTCACAAAGGACTTTATTAGTTTTATAATTTGAGTGAATAAAATAGAAGTGAATGTTCAAATCTTGCATGAACAGTTTTCCCCAAAAATTTTTTGGTATCTCTGAAACTACTAAGAAGGTTCAAAAAAAAATATTTATATGATTTATAGATGATTTTTGCGAGGGTTTTAATTTTTTACTTTAGCAAATAGGGTAAACCGTTACGAAGTTATTATAATAACTGTTGTGAAACTTCTGTCGTTTAGAATTCAACATAAATTTAATACAACGGAGAACAGAATTCATTTGAGCGTCCAAAATAACTAAAGAAAAACTCTAAGTTTATCTGAATTTCGAAACTTTTATTATTATGCTAGTGGAAAATATGAATATTAATGATATTTTATGCACAAAATTTAAGTACATGCATTTGAAAATCAGCAACCAGTTTTATTTACTCAGGCATCAATTGGGTAAAAATTTATTGCCAACTGAAACATCGTAAACTTTAATTGCATCAACAAGTGTTTCATCCCACTTTGTATAAGAGACTGTTCAACACAAAAGATCGTCTTTGAAAAACAAAAAACGAATGGAAACAGCAAATTTTTATTGATTATAAAAATTATGCAATCCACACTCGTCTAAATTCAACATACATACTCGTAAGTGCAACAAAAAACTAATAAATTTTATAGACCACACCGATTAGGTAACAGACAACAATTGAACATTCAAACATATTTGTAGAAATAAAAAAACATGGCCAAAAGATCAGCTAAAGGATTAAATACTCAAGATATGCACACAACAAGTACTAAATACTTTAATGTTCATACCAACTGTACTCAAGCAAGTTCGTTACAAACAACGGCTACGAAAGAATACATAACTTTATTGTTGTCCATTCACATTTCGAAGGTGTTACACTCATGTCCCCCACATTTTAGAGTCTAATTTTTTTGTTATTTGTGCTTTTTGGATTTTTGGGAAAATACCTCAGAAATATACATTCGGTTTTTAGAAGCACAATGGGTCAAAATCTTAACGAAAATTAATGTAAATTGTAATTAGTAAATAAGTTTAGGGCAATACGGTCTATAAGTAAAAGAGTAAAAAGCATTGACCAACTAAACATCAAACAAGTGCTTTGACTGTTGCAATAAAAAAGGCACAATGTAAATACGCGCTGACTTACGAAGAAGCTCTAAAAAAGACGCATTGTTTGCTTCCTATGCTCTTCTTAGAGCATTTACCATAGTTTTTCTTAGAATTTTAGGTCCCAGAATATTTATTTATTCTCTGATATTGGCCTTGGGTTATTGGCATACACTTTACACCTGAGGTAGTCCAAAAGAAAAAAACATCAGAAAAATGCTAAATTATTAGATCGCCAACAATTTCGGGGAGGAAAGCCATGGAAAAACAATTCTGGGTTGGGTTGTTGAGCATCCTCAATACTTGCTTGCACCCGAGAAATATTCTCACCATTTCATATTATACAAGGGCATCCAGCACGCAGAAGTTCACAGACAGCCTTTGGGATTTTTATAATTGCCAGATGATGCGATACAGATTTACGTCAGCGTCTAGCTTGTGGCATCAACCCGACAGTAGTCTTATCACTAGATGAATGTAATGCTTCTACCAATAGCCTTGTTGCCTGTAGCAACATAATTTGACTGGCTGGATCATGGTGGTCATACCCCTTGTTTAGAAGTTGGGTATCATCTAAACACCCACCTCACCATTGGTGGCTTCTCTTGGAGTGCATAAGCACACCAGATTAAAAATCGTCCATCCCGATGATCCTCAAAATCGAAACCGGTCATGGTGTGGCCCCTGTGGAGCTATCGGTTCCCGTGGTACTAGTCGTCTGGACAGTGTTTAGAACTCGAAGGCTCTTATCTTCCAGTTCAACGCCCGTCTAAGCTCCGAAAACATTAGCGTCAAAATGTAAGTAGTCGCCGAGGCTGCATTAGCATTGAACTGTAACTTATGTTAAATTTGTATTGAAATATCGTTACCGTCGTCTGTTGTAGTTCTACACATAGCTGTCAAATATTCTTCTCAATTTTTTCTAAAAATACTACCCTAAGAGTATAGATTAACTACTTCTGTGTATTGAACACTGGAAAAGGGTTACTCGATAATCGGTACCGACTACTCAATAATTTGCCAGCACTACTTCCTATTGTACTTAATTACAACTCATTTTTTTTTTTCTTGTAAACCAATTTTATGCACTAACAGGCCATTGTGCATTTTAGTCACAGCTGCACTTGCAGCAGTTTCATGCATCTCACCTCAATATGATCACACATTAGGCCCGGGAGCGGTTCGTGTACTTATTGCCGCATTTTAATTTTTAGATTTCTACGACTTTTTAATGTTTTTTATTTTATTAAATTTCAAATAAATCTTGTGGCCACGATTACAATTTAAACGATTTTCTCCTTGTGCCGCTTATATAACTTGTTTTTTTTTTGCCGGTAGTTGTCATGGTGGCTTTGCTAGTTGGCGGTGGCACCTGTAACACCACTCAACTGAATATCATATTGCAATGTTTGTTATTTGTTGCATGATACTTGCAACCTGCCGGTGAGTGATTATAAACGAATCACTACAGTAAACGTGATTGAGCTCAAAAACGCTTGTAGATGCAGACGATATTTTCAAATACCAACATGTTTTTTCCCTCAATTTATTTTTTTTTGCTCTCTAAATTTATTTTTTTTTCTATTCGATAAAGTTATAAAAACATAATTTTTTCGTGGCCTAACATTTTGCGAAATTTCAAATATCTTAAAGTTGGGTAAAATAACAACACAAAAAATATCAAATAATTAAATGTGATAAGCCGTTTTAATTGCAAATTGTTGGGTTAAAAGAGGTCAGCCAGTTACATTCGTTGCAATTATTGAGGCAACAATATTTTTTGGCAAATTTTTATATCCGTATCTTTAAATCTCCTTGGCAGAAAACAAAAAAAGAAATACTTGTAAAGTCAAGACAAGGGAACCACACATGGTCTTACCAGTTTAAAGTCACGTAAGCCAAATGTACACGTGCGTCAACGCAATTGAATATTTTTAATGAAATTTAAGCTTCGTGGCTTTCAAGAAACAAGCCCCGGCTTAAATTGGCGGTTAAAGTTCAAATCAAATATTTCAAGTAAATTTTTCTTGGTGTCAATATAAAAGGTAAATTTGTTGTAAATAAGTTTTATTCAAACAGTTTTAGAAAATAAACAGATACAATTCTGAACATTTAATTAAAATATAAAAAAGAAAATTGGATTTTTATATGTTTTAAAGGAAACCGAAATCCTAATTATAGCAATATGGTGATGCTATGCACTACGGTCGAAGCAACTAAAATTGAATTTTAATTTTCTTCATAGTATTTATTGTATTCTAGCGGTACCCGGTGATCTTCGCTTACCCGTCAAAAAAAAAAAAACATTTTGAAGAGAAGCATGAATATGCTTTACGCACGTTATTCTCAGATCACTCTTTAGCGAATGTTACTATTGCAGTTCTCTCTCTCGTTTTAACCACCAGTTTTAACTCCAAACACACGTTATTCTCAGTAGAAAATTTCAATTATTCCCTCAATTATTTTGTGTGTGAGGTGCGATGGGGTCTTATTATTAATGTAGAGGAAATATCGAAGCAGACCACTTTCTTAATGGGTGCCTTTTCGACCCCAATCCGTCCTCAATGACTATAGACAACCGTCTTGTACTTTACGGCAACCTTTATTTCATTGAGAAGCACTTAATATAAAGGGTGGTTTAATTTTAAATAAAACACAAATTATTTAGGAAATTATACTATCGGCCAAATGGCCGCCGCGGCCTCGGCGGCACACCTCTATCCGATGCACCAAATTATTGATGACGCTGAGGCATAATGCCGTGAATGTGACGAATTATCTTATCGTTTAGCTCTTGAATTGTTGCTGGCTTATCGACGTACACCTTTTCTTTCAAATAACCCCAGAGAAAAAAGACTAACGGTGTCAAATCACATGATCTTGGCGGTCAATTGTTATCGCCACCACGTGAGATAACGCGGCCATTGAATTTGTCGCGCAAAAGAGCCATTGTTTCGTTAGCTGTGTGGCAAGTGGCACCGTCCTGTTGAAAGCACATATCATCCATATCCATATCTTCCAATTCGAGCAATAAAAAGTTCGTTATCATTCATCTCACGATAGCGAACACCATTCACAGTAACTGCCTGACCGGCCTCATTTTGGAAAAAATGCGGCGCGCACCAAACAGTCACTCTTTGGGTGGGTGTATTAGTTTTTCGACAATAACTCTTGGATTATCATTCGCCCAAATTCGGCAATTCTGCTTATTGACGAATCCACTGAGGTGAAAATGTGCCTCATCACTGGAGCTGATTTTCTTCGAAAATTGATCATCCAACGTTGCCATATTTTGCCACCATTCTGACTATTGCTCGATTGTGTATCTTTCCATCGTTCAAATTGAGTTAGTCTGAAATTGAGAAATGTCAAATTAAATGCAGAAAAAAACTTGATGTTTAGGTGTGGTTCAAATTCAACATCGGCCCTTAAAATGTAACCACCCGATAGTAACCTTTACTTTTGACTTTAGTGATTTCAGACTTTATCATTTGTCAAAGGCTTCATGTCATCCACATTTAACAAGTTTTTGGCCTTGGTCCTAAGTCGTAAGTGCTGGACATTCCTAGACAATAGGCGCTACCGTCTCAGACTCTTTCAGACACAGTCTGCAAGTTTCATCATCTTAGATGTTCATCTTGGCTAGATGACACTTGAAGTTTCCATGACCTGTCACTAACGCAGTTATTCAGCATAAGGTACTTGACCTTCCTGCCAAGAGGCTCTTTGAGCACTATTCGATCCAGTCTATATGTAGTGGCCTCCCTCCAGCTTTCCAGGTTTGATGTATACACCTACTGCAGGATCTATGCCCGCATTAGGCCATTTCCCATAGCTACTCTGAGTTCTGGTCCACAGAAAATCACAGCAGATCCCCATTTTGGTATTTGGTGAGCCGCTTTATTCCCACCTGTTAAGTTTTTAAACACATTCTATACACTCTGACAAGTTTATGCAGAGCAGTGTCAATAGATTACCTGTTCTATAGGTATGTTAGATAGGCTGCCGGCCTATCCCTCAGCGTTAGTTTCCCTCCAATCTACCGGAATATATTCCGCCGCTAGACAGGCCATGAATGTTTCCCTAATCCTTTCAGGCAAGGTGTTTATTCCTAGTGTATTAAGGCTGGGAGAATTCCAGCTATTCCAGCCACTTTAAATGTTGCAAAATATAGTATTACACTTCTGACACCATTTGGAGTTATTATTTTAACAGGGGGGTTACTGAATATTCCGATTCGAAAGAAAAATCATTCGAATTTGTATGTCTTTTACATTGTGTTTCGACAAATTTTTATTTCTAATCGAAATACGCAGTAAACCCGCCAGGAGTCCATGAGACATTCGAAATAAAGTTTTCACAGAGTTTTAAACTAAAGTTTAATTAATTTTTTAATTTATTCAAATATATATTTGTTTAAAACAGAACAAATCCTAATTAAACAACTAATGAATCAATTAATCGTTTAATTAAATTTTAATCTGAAATTAATTAAAACCTTTAATTGGTGAAAATATTTATTTCTGTGCAGGAAAATGAATTTCCGTAATTTGACCATTGCTCATGCGAATAAGCCCAATCGAATAGATAAATTAAGTCTAGCCAATGCTAGACGAAAAATGTATTTTTATGTCTTGAATGTTAGTATACCAGAGACCGGCCATTCATTTCGCTTCTGGTGAAGCTTAGGCACTTCACCATAATCGAATGCCATTATGGTTTCAAAGTCTCTTAAGCAAAAAGCTACATATTGTGTACCCGTTAAGAAAGTGGTCTGCTTCGATATTTCCCCTACATTAATAATATAATACATATTGTGTACAAAATAAAAAAAAAAAAATTCTCACGGTAATACTTTTCTGTCTTAAAATTTCGTGTGGATTACTTTTAAAGCAAAATCGAATAAAATGTTGTCTGGAAGCACACAGCGTGTGTGGGCACAGCTAGTAACAAATAAAAAACAGTAAGAAACGCCCCATATTCACCTTAATAGCCGCGTGATTAAACAACATTGCAGAATATTGGGCACACATCTTCAAAAGGGGTCATTGGAATATATTTTTGGCATATCGCATTCAATACCAATGAATGACTGAACATTTTTTAAGGCCAAAGGTAAGGAAAATAATATTTGGCAATCGAATAATATTTCGTTTTTGCTAAGGTGTATGCCAATAAGCTAAGAAAGATTCAAAGCTATGGAAAAAATTGCGAAAAGATCAAAGCAAAGCCAAATTAGTAAACAGCTCCCGAAGAGCAATGGAGCGCATTTACATTATGCCTTCTTATTGCAACAGTCAAATTTGTTGAGATTTTGACTCATAGAGCATCTAAAAAACAAACTAATATTTTGGAGGTTTTTTTTTCTTTTTTCGGTTATAAGTTTTTGGACATTTAAATTTTACTAGACATTTATTTCTGGAAACATATAATAGTTACAGCCTCTATTAATCGATGACTTAAAAGATTAAAAGGTTAAAGTGGCAGAGAAGTTAATACAGGAGGAGTTCCTTATCCCGATAACTCCAAGAAAATTTATTATATTAAATTTAAGCTTAATCAGCTTAAACTTAAACTTAACATAAGCTTTTTTGAACCAACTAAAATACTGTTACTTTTTGTTTAATTAATAACAAGTGAATAGTCTATCGGGCATAATAATCGTACGTTACTTTTTTTTTAAACAATAATGGAATTTAAAAATATCTTAATTATACCATTTAAATACACAAGTTACAACATTCAATATAAAAAAACCGTTAATAACAATACCCATACATACAAAAATATATAGAGATACCAATGTTAATACATATCGTCATATTAAATGCAATCGGATGTAACTACACTTTTTATTTTTTTACAGGAGAAGCAAAAAACCTTCGAAAATCAACAAATATTATGGTTTCTTTGCAATTTTTGTAAATTGTACTTAAATTGTGGGGATTTATTTATTGGTGAAGTAATTTTTAATTATTTTCCGAACATTTAAGTTTTTATGTTAGTTACGTTCTGTTGACTTTCCAATTTTTTTTTAAACAAAAAGTCACAGTAGTGGGTGGAAGGTTTTCTTTTTGCTATTAATTCATTAACTTCTAAATTACTGAACAGATTTTGACGAAATTTGGAGTCTCAGCAGAAGAGATGTTAGACTTTCAAAGCGATGTTTTAGTACTTGTAAATTTATAGCACAGTGGATTTTACAGTGGACAAAGTTGACAATCGGGTGTGTAAAATTTGTTGTCCGTATAACTTTCCGATTAAAAATAATTTTGAATTTTCGAAAACTACTTGAAAAAGTTAAGAAAAAACATGCTCACTATACAAGTATTCTAGTCTCTTACAGTTTAAGAGATATTTGACTTTATTATTTATTTTATCTTTTATCCTTTTTTAACTTTTTTATTAAATTGTTATACATATTTTATTATAACATAAAATGTAATTATGTAATTTTATATGAATTTTATTTGAACTATTTTTAAATGAATAAATTAATTATTTAGGCTTAAGTTTTTAATTATAAAGATAAAGAAAAAATTAGACACCAGCAGAAAATTAATAACAATTGAAACTACCTAGTAGATAGATTCGAAGAGTGCTAATGACGGAGGTAGCTGTCTAGAAAATGCATTTCACTCTGCTGGTGTCTCTTTATAATTAAGAACTTAAGCCTAAGTAATTATGTAATTAATTTTTAAAATAAAACCTACAGATATGTGAAAAATTTTAATAACAAATTCAGTACATTTTATAAAAAAAATCATTTAAAAGAAATCGAAAACAAAGAGTTAATTTTCGAAGGGAATATTGTCATAAACATTATGGTAATCGGCTGGTATTATAATGGTTTTTATGACTTGGAGATTTTGTCCGTCCGTTTGAATTTCGTTAATAAAATCGCCATTTTTGATCGCAGGAATCTAAAATTTTGCACGAACATGTATTTTGATAAAGCGAACCATAATCGATAAAAAAACTCAATTTCGAAATTTTGTGCAGTTACGTCCGTTTGCATTAATATGACGATATAAAAGTACTAAACGTGGCTTAATTATAAGACAAGTCTTATCTAACAATGTGCGCTCGTTCACATAAATCTATACTACTTTTTTAATTCAATCATGTTGTTTCTTACTCCCAACTTATATTTCTAACCAACTCTAACCAACTCTAGTGCAGACAGGTATTAATTCCACTTTTTTAAATACACTGAAAAAAAAAATATTGTTTTAATGATTACTTTCTACATTAACTTTAAAGCAGATAGATTGGCATCTAAAAAAATCAAACTTGGCAAACTGCTGTTCAAGTTTGGTAGGAATAGATAAAAAATATGTTTGTACAACTTCGGTTTAGATTGTGAAGTAATTCTGAAATTTATTTTACATATAAAAAACCGTATACCAAATGTTTTTTCTTTAATAATTTCAACATTCCGCTTTTTTGAGATATCACAGTGTTGCATTAAACCACATAAACTAAAAATAAAAAATTTCCATTTAAAATAAAAAGTTATTCGGATAATATTCGAATAAAAAATTATTCGAATAAATTTTTATCTTTAATAACTTCAACATTCTGCCGTTTTGAAATATGACAAGTGTTACATTAAACCGTACAAACCACAAGTAAAAAAATAAATTTAAATTAAAATTTATGAGGGTAATAATTGAATAAAAAATTATTCGAATAATTTTTTTTTCTGTAAAACCTTTAACATTCTGTTTTTTTTTTTTAGATATGACAAGAGCCATAAATAAAAATATTTTCATTTAAAATAAAAAGTTATTCGTAAAATATTCGAACAAAAAGTTATTCGAATAAAATTTTCAACCAACATTCTGCTTTTTTGAAATATTAAAAGTTTTGCACTAAACAACAGAAACTACAAATACAATAAAAAGTTATTCGGATGATATTCGATTAAACAAATATTCGCACACATTTTTTTACAAATTGTTAATAACAGCGAAGCATTGTTCTTTAATAATACCTAACACTGCACAAAGATGCCTTTGGTTGAATTTTTTTTCAAAGAATAAGTGACTGGAAAAGCAAGTCACAAAAATTGATTTGTATTCATAAAAAGATATGAGTTGTTATTCGAATAAAATTTATTCGAATAAAATTAATTCGAATAATAAAGTTTTTAAATTTAAAAAAATTATGAAACCATATCAATAGGATGACAGAGGTTATGGATTTAATTGTCAAATTTTACAAATCTTGTGAGTTGTCCATTGACCCCACAAAAATTATTCTCTGCTATCTACAAGACGTGGAAATCTCAATTTAACCATTTCGATTTGTATTTGTGTGTCTATTGCGTTATCTGATGATGTCATATATCTTGGAGGTATTTTTTACCGAACTCTTAATTGGAACAAATGTAATTCCTATACTACCACCAAAGACATAAGAGCAGTTTATGCCTGCTTTTTGGTAAAATTTGGTTTAAATCCAAGAACAAACTTCTGGTCTTATAACAACATTATAAGGCCAATTTTAACTTACTCTGCCCTAGTGTGGCGACGACTAAACCGGGTTCTATTTGGTGGGGCCGTACTACATCTATGTCCTAGGTGCTATTATGCACTAGCCGCCGCTGTACGTAACAGTAAGCGAGGAGGAATGCAGAATAGCCTTTCTGCTGCCGGACATTTCGGTGGTGAAAACCTTCTCTTACTTCGTCTCTTTGTGAACGACCCCTTTGGGTATCTGATAATATCTAACCGAGCTTCTGGGTGCACCGTAGGCAGGACCCACTCTATTCGAGCGCCATTCCCAACGGTAAATATCTATTGTTTTTTTTCTGGAAGAAATATGTATGTATGTATGTATGTATGTATGTATGTATGTATGTATGTATGTATGTATGTATGTATGTATGTATGTATGTATGTATGTATGTATGTATGTATGTATGTATGTATGTATGTCTGTATGTATGTATGTCTCTATGTATGTATGTATGTATGTATGTATGTATGTATGTATGTATGTATGTATGTATGTATGTATGTATGTATGTATGTATGTATGTATGTATGTATGTATGTATGTATGTATGTATGTATGTATGTATGTATGTATGTATGTATGTATGTATGTATGTATGTATGTATGTATGTATGTATGTATGTATGTATGTATGTATGGATGGATGTATGTATGTATGTATGTATGTATGTATGTATGTATGTATGTATGTATGTATGTATGTATGTATGTATGTATGTATGTATCTATGTATGTATGTCAGGATGCGCATAAGTCCTTAATCTCATTGGAGCTAAAGTCTGTAGTAGTTATGGACTGAGTCACATCTTCGAATTAGCTTAGTGCTCACAACAGACCAACACTGACCGTCTCGGCAAATTAGGGATTCTAAACAAAATAATAGGACCAGTACCCTTCCTTGGCATATCTACTGACTAAGCTAAGGGGAAAGCGAAGTTTTCTTGAAAGAACATTCCAAAGGTTGCTGTAACTTAATTAACTTTAAGAAGAGTGGCAGGTTTATCACATATTGTGGTCTTAGATATTATCAATACACGTTAGGTAATGGTGACATCAGACCTTGCAGCTTTTGTGAGCGCTATGATGATACTCGGAGTGCATAGCCTGATTGGTAGTACACTAGCAGACAAGCCACAAGCTGTGCTTATAGTTTTGTCTTAAAAAAAAATTTGCAAGCACACATTATGTGCGTTCCTTGTTGGTTCGCATAATAAAAATTTAGGAGGCTTTCTGTTGGCTCCAAATAACGTAGATAATCATCTCTCACTGAACAAGGATTATCGGAGAACATAAATGTTGTACAAAATTTCCCATGGGGCGCGGTACTTATCGCCTAAAAAATTATCGAAAATGTACAGTCGAATTTTCGAAAAATTTTCAAAACTACAGTTTAAATTAATTATCACTTAGATAACTTACAACCCCCTTGTATGGAGACATTTCATTACTCAATTCAAAACCCACTGTAAATTTTATATAAATTCTTAAAATAGTCTAACAAATGATTTAAAATTTCAAAAATAATTATATAAATTTCATATGATATTAGTAATTTTTCTAAGTGTAGTTTCTAATTTCAAATATTCGCACTTATAGTCTTTGCGATTAAAATACTAAATTACTCAGTGAAAATAAAAGTGAAATGTTAAACGATTTTTGCAATATTTATTTGAAAAAAAAAAAAATAAATAAAAAACGACAAGTGTCATAATAGACAAGCTGCCTGCCTGCCTGTTGAGTTGTTTGCTCTTTGGCTTATTTACTCTATTGTTGATTGCAGTCATTCATTCACTTTGAATGTTGGTCGTTCTGTCTGTCTGTCTGTTTATTAGTTTGTTTACCTCGTAGCTTCAATCTGTTTTTTTTAAAGAAGTTGCCACAGCAGTGACTTCAAATTGACTTTTACCTAAACAATAGATCAATATGCAAAACAGTAAGTGTTTGCCTTAGTGAACATTAGAAAAATGTAGATAAAAAACAAGTTTGCCTGCAACGAAAGCTTTCGATCTTAATGAAATGATCTGCTAGATGAAAATGATGGGGCAGAGGAGATATGTTACAAATAGTTTTTGTATGTCGGTTAGATGGACACTTTATATTTGACAATTTTAGGAGATTGTATTTCAGATACGTCCAAGCAGATGCTCTCCTCGTATTGAAAGAGAAGGAAGTTGAAAATAGTTTCGAAAGGAGTGGTAGCAAACAAAATGTCTGCAGCCATGTTTAGTTGATTGTCTGTCAATCAGGCCAATGAACGAATCAAACGGCATTTTGGCATGTGTACTAAATGTTGTTGTCGGACAACGGACAAGTGGCGATTATTAATATGAAATCAAATTCGAAAATTAAACCAACGTTACTTCACCGACAACTAGCTGGCACACAATACGAGACATGAAAGAAACACTTCAAACCACTTTCTGGTTGTAACAAGTCACCATGGTCGTTTGGGTGGTGTAAGTGTGTATAAGGGTGTGTGTGTGTTGTGTGTTTGTGTGCTAGTTTTCTGTTGTTCCCTCTAACATAATTATGAGTATGAGTTAGCAATTGTGGCAACCAACTGGTTTTTCCTAAATAAGAACTTGTAACAAGCAGACTTTTGTAAGCCGAAGTATTAAACTATAACAACACTCCAGAGTATTCATTGGATCGTTGTCAGAAAACACTTTGATTTAAACAAAAGAAGTGAAAAATGAAATAAAAGACTTTTAAACAGAAGAAACTGCGCAGTTTTATTTTATTTTTTTGAATTTAAATTTAACTCGAAATAAATAAAATCTCGTCAAACCACTTGACTTAAGACTTTCCTCTTTGTTTGTGTTTTAACTTTTTATAATTTTTGTTTCATTTAAATTAAATTTGATTACAATAGTGACTGCTTTTTTTAAATTACATTATGAAGAGTCTTGATCACCTTCAAAATTAAACTAAAAAATGGAAAATGTTATTAAGTTAAAGATTTTTTTATTCAAATCGATAAGTTAATGATACAAATTTATTTCTAACGGGTGTTTTTTTTTTTTGTAGCTGTATGAGAACTATTGATATCGATAGCTATGGTTTGACAGCTGAGAATGTCAATCTATGTTGACATTTCTATTCAGTAAGGTTTGGAAAATTATCATGAATCGTGTAACGTCCTTTTCACTGGCCTTCTCGCTAGTGCGATTTAATGTCTCTGGTTTACTCTTTAATTTAATTTAACTTAACATAGCCCCAGTTAAGTCATTGGTTTATGCCGACCAACCAGCAACTCTTGTAGGATTGGAAGATAATATTGAAGCCACCATTGACACCATACGGCCAGATTTATTGGAAGTATTGGAAGAAAATCGAAGTATTAAAAATCCAATGAACCATGTAACTCGTAGCCACGGAGGATATATGCCTGAAATCTTATTTAAAAAATGCTATGTAATTATCTACCAGAGTATAGTTCTCATGCAGCTAAAAAGAAAACACCCTTTAGAAGAGAGGTCTTTTAATATTGTGCTAGCGATTACCGGTGTGCTTCGTTAATCCCAATCGCCAGAAAATGAAATGAACATTTTTAATTAAAATTATGGTCAAGTGTCACTTTTGCAGTTCTCTAAATGTAAAACAAGTTTCTTGAACCACGTAGCTTTAACTCGAACACACACACGATATTCTCAGATAATAAAATTTGAACACTTTATCGAACAGGTTTCCCAACAGTTTCCTAGATTGAAGACAATAATTTTTTATTTTGTAAGCCCCAGGCACTGTCAGCAAGTATTACCTTCGATTTTCATCTTGGCTAGATGATAATTGATGTTGCCATTACCTGTTACTAACCCAGTTATCCAGCTTTATATCTTTTATCTGCGCACCTTATTGGCCTTCGAGGGTCAAGGGGCCCTTTGAACCCTTTTTCAGGTTTAATGAGTTTACCCATTGTAGAACCTTTGTTCGCATTAGGCCATTTCCTAGTGCTACTCTGTGTTTTGGTCCACAAAAATTCACAGCAGATCCCCCTTTTACTAGTTGGTATGCTGCTTCATTCTCAGCTTAACCTATGTCTCCTTTAACCCACATCAATGTTATGTCATTAACCGAGGTACATCCAGCACTAGTTTGGAGTACAAGTTCACCTACTAATGGCTGTCAAGTGCAATAAGAGCCTTCCTACGGTACACTCAACTTTCCAGCAGGTGATCCAACGCATACAGCAGCCCAAGCAATTCTGCGTGATAAACGGAAACCTAACTACAGAACACCTGAACACGTTCTTGCTCTACCGTCCATAAGACAACTATCAGTAAAAATGGTAATATCGTTGATTCCGCAATGAGAGCCTTATGCAGTCTTTGCAATTTTTCTACTATTCATGCGTTCCATCGGCTTTTGAGCTTCCCTAACCACCTCACTAACTACTTACAAATACAATACGAAACAAAAACCTCGTTTGTCGAATAACTCGGAATAGGGAAATTACCTAGTTATGCGAATAATTCGGAAACCGGTTTCATAACTAAATTTCGGGAAGATTCTGTAATATCTCAGATCATTATGAAAATTTTCATCAAATCAAAACTTTTACATCGACTCTACCAGCGTAATTGTTTTTTTTATTAGAGTTCCGTTCTAAATCGGTAAAAACGTAACCCTATTGCTTTCGCTATAACGGGGTCGTTCTATCTTTGGAACCGTAAAAGGTCGACTCTTGAAAATTTCTCAAAAGTATTTCTAAATACTTAAAATTTTAAAGTGTTCCGATAGTGATGTGGTTCTTACCTGTAAGGCCTTATTTCTGGAACCATAAGAGACAGACACTTGAAATTTACTCATAGTAATTAAAACTATATTCGCAATATTAGCAAGTATAAAAAATAGAACTAATAATTAAAGGGTGTTCTAATAATAATAGGCAGATACTTGAAATTAGTTACAGAGTTTCAAATTTATACAGAGTATGTAAAATTATATCCGATTTAACAAGAAACATAAAAAATAAAAATTAAATTACTTATATAGCTCTGTTTCTGAACCGGAATAAGTAGACCTAAATTTCCACAGAATATGTAAAAATTTGTCCGATATTACAACAAGAGTAAAAAATAAAACAACAAATTAAAGGGTGTTTCAATAGTGACACGATTGAACTGACCTGGTTTTTGAACCATAATAGACAAACACTTTAAATTTAGACAGATAATTTTTTAAAACGTCTACTGTGACAAGTAAGAAAAAAATAGTTAAAAAAGTGTTCCATAGAAGATGCGATATCTATGACCTTAACCTTATCTTGTAAACGTTATAGGCAGACACTTGAAATCTACACGGGGTATTTAATACTATGCTCGTCATAAAAAGAGTATACAAATTATTAAAAGGATAAGGGTGTGCCCATAGTAGACTTGATTGTGATTTGAGCAGATATTTAAAATTTTTAAAAGCAATAAGAACTAAAATTAAGAATTAAAAGATACAAATAATTAAATCTTGTAGTTTTGAAGTTATATTTTGAAATTGGTAGGGAACCCTTCGTGTGTGAGCCTGACTCGCACTTATTAATAACAAGCTGTGGACGCCCTGACAATATTTTGCTTGATTTTGCTTTCCACACCAATTTAAAGACACTTACTTTTACAGTGCTTCAGTTATGGTTTATGTATTTACTATATTTAAAGATACCCATCCCTGGATAATATTCTAAAATTTATTAAAAATTCTAACAATTATTGTTAACCTCTGTACGAGGTGTTTAAAATATTTTAATAACAATGCAATTCCACAAAGTAAAGATCAAATGCAAATTTTATTTAACTGGCGCCATCTGTTGCGCAAAAGTTTTAAAAATATCCCAATTTCAAAAATTTTCTAGTTTTAAACCGAAAAAAACAAAAACAAAAAGATGTTTTGAAAATATAATCGTGTTGAAAAATAACCGTGTTAAAAATATCCCAGTTTTAAACCGAAAATGTCGGTACCTTTAAACCTTAAATTGCGTATTGCACTGCTTTTTCTCTACTTTCTCTTGGAAATAACATATTTTTGCGGAAAAAAGTATCTTATATTGGAATCGGGATACTAAGGTACCATCTTAAAAATTTTTGTTAAAATCTATCCAGTAGTTTTTATGTGATGCGAACACAAACGAAAAGCAGACAGTCGGAAATGAGTTACTATTTTATTATATGTATAGAAATAGATTATTTCCTTAAAGTGGAAATTCATTATTATAAAAATTCCTACAGATTTTTATTCACAATAAAATTTAATTAAAATGTATACCAACAAATTTTAAACTTTATTAATCGCAGCTGTAATTTGTAATGAACTTGTAATACAAACTGTTTAAAAATTACATACATACATATATGTATATACATACATTAGAGTGGGTCATTTTTTTTTTTTTGACCAAGCGGTTGTCAAAATCGTATTCTACGAGAAATTCTGTGAAGGTTTGCCCAAGAAATCATGGATTTAAAATCAAAATCGAGCTTCCCGTTTTTAACGAGAAATTTTGCTTTTTTATCATGCAAAATTGTATAATTTTATATTGTAGTATGAAGAAAAAACGGGAAGTTTCTCGTTAAAAACGGTAAGCTCGCAAACCTTCTTAGAATTCCTCGTAGAATATGATTTTGACAACCCCTTGTTGACAGTTTTTAATACATACAAATTAACTCACTCTTATATTGTATACCTACTTAGATAGAGGGATGCCACTTTGGTCTGATCGGACCAAAATTGGTAGTTTTTTTTTATTTATTAGAACAAATTGTTTATCCACTTTAAATGTTAAACTTATTTTTTAATAAAAGAGATTTAACATTTCTATAGGATTTACTAAAACAATTGGAAATCCTATTTGTAAATGTTCTCTTTATTTACTTACAAATGATAGGAAACGTAGTAAGGGCCAGGGTTGTCAGATTTATTTTCAACTATTTCGCCAAAATCGCCAAAACAGTTTTTTGTTAAAATTTTCCTCTAAAATATACAATATTTTTTAAACTTAAAAATATTTTTAACAAATCACAAAAAATAAATTTAATCGAAATATCTAAAATTCGCCAAAATATATAAGTATTTTGTTTTTTATTTAAAATGATTAGTAAACACGAGAAGGTAAAATTTTTACTTAAAATAATAAAAAATAGTGGTTATTATAATAAATGGAGACTTGAACATACACTTCCTTATGGTATTTGTTACCGTGTTCTTGTTTAGAATATGTTTTACAAAAATTAAATTTATTCAACATCACTAAACATCAACACATGTGCGCCAAATGCCCTACTTCAATTCATAAAATTATAGCATGTGTTCCACAGTCGAGTTTTGGTGGAATTCATTATTGAAATCGATCTTTCTAGCAAGTAATTAGCAGAATATAAATAAAAAAAAAATTTTTTTCTTTAAAATTAATTTGTAAAAAAATATTCTTTCAACTTAGAGAAAATAAAATGAACTTAATCCTTATTTCAAAACTTCCTTTGTATGTAAAAAATAAGTTTAAAAAATCATTGGAATTACCATCACATCAAATACTAAACTAATGTAGCTGTACATAATTAGATAGAATATAATATTTTTATAATCTTTCTAAAACAAAAGTAATATTTTCTATTATGGTTGTTAAGTATCCAAAAGCATGTTAAAATTTACATATACATACATATATTTGAATACGAGAAATTTTGTTTGTGATTAAGAATTGCAATATTTTGAAATCGAAAGTTGCTTGTAAACTTTAAAAAAACTTTCCAATTTCTAGAATAAAATCATCTTTAGAAATTAAAAACATTTTTAAATAATTTTATGTTTCGAAAGTTTGTGGTTTCCAGAAGTAAAATCATATTTAAATAACTAACGAGTGATTTTTTAAGAGCTTGAGAACTTTTTAAAAAAAAAACGCATAAAATTTGCAAAATCTCATCGGTTCTTTATTTGAAACGTTAGATTGGTCCATGACATTTACTTTTTGAAGATAATTTCATTTAAATGTTGACCGCGGCTGCGTCTTAGGTGGTCCATTCGGAAAGTCCAATTTTGGGCAACTTTTTCGAGCATTTCGGCCGGAATAGCCCGAATTTCTTCGGAAATGTTGTCTTCCAAAGCTGGAATAGTTGCTGGCTTATTTCTGTAGACTTTAGACTTGACGTAGCCCCACAAAAAATAGTCTAAAGGCGTCAAATCGCATGATCTTGGTGGCCAACTTACCGGTCCATTTCTTGAGATGAATTGTTCTCCGAAGTTTTCCCTCAAAATGGCCATAGAATCGCGAGCTGTGTGGCATGTAGCGCCATCTTGTTGAAACCACATGTCAACCAAGTTCAGTTGTTCGATTTTTGGCAACAAAAAGTTTGTTAGCATCGAACGATAGCGATCGCCATTCACCGTAACGTTGCGTCCAACAGCATCTTTGAAAAAATACGGTCCAATGATTCCACCAGCGTACAAACCACACCAAACAGTGCATTTTTCGGGATGCATGGGCAGTTCTTGAACGGCTTCTGGTTGCTCTTCACTCCAAATGCGGCAATTTTGCTTATTTACGTAGCCATTCAACCAGAAATGAGCCTCATCGCTGAACAAAATTTGTCACATTTGAACATTTCGAACCGAACACTGATTTTGGTAATAAAATTCAATGATTTGCAAGCGTTGCTCGTTAGTAAGTCTATTCATGATGAAATGTCAAAGCATACTGAGCATCTTTCTCTTTGGCACCATGTCTGAAATCTCACGTGATCTGTCAAATACTAATGCATGAAAATCCTAACCTCAAAAAAATCACCCATTATAAAAAACAACTTCAATTTCTTTGTTATCCATTTTGATATCGCCAAATATTTAAAAAATCACCAAAAATTGCCATGTCGCCAAATCCAAAATTTGATCGCCAAATAAAATTGAAAAACGCCACGTTTGGCGAGAAATCGCCATATCTGACAACCCAGGTAAGGGCCAGGAATCACAATCCTACACGATCGTACAATTCAACCACAAAAAAATCTGGCAGAATTCTGTCCTGTCATACACAAAAAATTGTTTCAAAATAGCGTTCTAGGTGAAACACTATCATACAAACAAGTTTTTGCAACTCTGCTCGCAAAAATACAAAAAAAAAAATAAAAAATACTTTATGAATTTTTTCAAAAAATTATCAAATTGTACAGACATGTCAGACATGTCTAGTCCACTTTATCATACTCTTTTAGCACACATGACATTTTTGACAGATCGTACGACTGAGTATGATAGTGAATCATTTATTAATGACATTATAAAATAAAATCAAACAATTTTGTGCAGTTGACAATGTAAACGATACAATTAATTTATGAAAAAAAAAAATTTGCTAGTTTTTTTAGGTTTTGGTAGATTTTAGGCGTAACTTTGGTAGAAAAATATTTTTCTTTGTGGTAACGCTGTTTAGATATCATGAATACATATGTATGTATGTAGAATAGAAATCTCAATTTGTAGTCATTTATCCAGTACAACAGATAACTACCACCGCCACCGTTAACTCCAGTGTCATCTTCACAGTCATTTGTAAATTTAACTTGTAAAAGGAAATAAATACTGCAATAGATTTTCTATCTCCCAAACATTAAATAAACAATAAATACGGACACTGCAGTTATACACAAAAAAAAAGAAGAAAATAAAAAAATAAATGATTCGTCCATTAATACCCCCCTCCCCCACAAACAAAAAGAAGCATACACAATTAGACAATAGGCTTTTAAAACCAGACACTAAATAAATAAATACTCGCACACACTACGCACACACATGCGGAATTAAATAAACTATTTTTTTCTTTTTTCCAAAATTTTCTTGACTTTGTTGTTGCTGTGCTGTTGTTTCCGTTGTAGTCGTAGCTTTGTCTTCTTTGTTACGTGTAATCGATAGTGAAATGTAAATATTCAATGTGATGACAAAGAAACGTTTAAATGTTTTAACAAACATTAAATTGCTTAAATTATTAAAACCAAGGTTGCCATACATGCCATTTTGTGACCTAATTTTGAATAAAATTTTGAATTTTTAACAATTTGATATAACTTTTTTTTTGTTAAAGAAATATAGGCTGTTCACGGTAAGTAGGTTATCGGGTAATGTTCTTATATGGTTATATAAGCAACAGCAAAAATTAAAAAAAAATATAACCAACCAAAATAAATTGTGCTTTAATATTAGCAGAATTTAAATATTCTTTTATAGTGCTGTAGATATGGTTTGTGTAGAGATACCCGTCTCTGGGTAATGACTCAGGATACTGCAGCATTTGTTTTATATAAAATTCTATTATTTTAGAGTTTAGTAAAAATGGTAAAATTTTCCGTTTACGTAGTTAAAAACATAAAAGCTGCTACGTTCTCTTCGAAACTAGATATTTTTACGGTAAAAAATTGGTCTAGAGGAAATTAAAGAAGATGAAGGGAGGTTATTCTCTAAGACACCTCCTGTAGAATAGTGAGTAAATTTTATTAAAATGGCTGAATATGCCTAGAAATCTTCCTAAAAAGGTGGCAGGGGACACTTACTTGTATGAAAGTGTATGCTCTGACAAAATACAGTTATTTGCTTCAACTGCATCGTTGAATCGGTTCCATAAGTTGGCTTAATATTTTTTGATTTATTGCAATCCCTTTTGAAGGTTATTAATATGACCATGATATTGTTCTTAATTATAATTTTTTTTGTAAATAGTCCATGTCGAGTAATTTTTATTTCTTAACTGTAGAGTTGGCAACCTTTAACAAAACTAATATTTGAAAAAAAAAATAATAAAATAAGAAGACCAAATGTTCACATTAAGGCGAAAAACAAAATAAAATTAAACAAATCAACTGCATTTGTGTCTATTTGTTTTAAGCTGGTGTATTTATTATTGTTTAGTTAAAGAATACGATGAGAATACGATGACAGTGAGTATTTCTGCTATTAAACAATGCACAGTGGTTTAGAAACTTTTAATTTCGTAAAAAAAATTGCTAGTTCGTGGACCAAAAAAGGTGATATGAAAGCAGAGCTGCTTTTGAGTGAAGCTGGTAACGGGTGCACCTCTAGAAAGTAGGGGGTTGTAGGTAAGCTCCCTTTTTTGTAAACTTATTATTGTTGGAAATTTCTCTCCACTATCACAGAAGTCATGCAAGCTGCACTTGGGGAGCTCTCATCCTGGGCCCCGAGCAAGGGTTTGGGGGTCAACGGGGATAAAACCGAACTAGTTCTCTTCACCAGGAAATACAAAGTGATTGGCTTCAAGCCACCTAAAGTTAATGGTGTTGAGTTGAAACTAGCAAGCGAGGCTAAATACCTAGGAGTTTATCTGGATAGTAAACTGGTCTGGAGCAGGAACATTCAGGAGAGACTTAAAAAGGGTATAAATGCCTATTATGCCTGCAAGAACTCCATAGGGAAAACTTGGGGCCTACAACTAAAGGTTGTAAACTGGATTTATACCTCGGTTGTTCGACCCATTGTTTCGTATGGATGCGCTATTTGGTGGGAGGCTTTGAAAACGAAGTCACAAAGAAAAACTCTTGCCAAAGTCCAGAGGTGTGCTTCAATTGGCATCACAGGTGCTAGGAGAAGTACACCTCAAACAGCTCTGGAAATTATTCTGCGGCTATTCCCCATTGAAAGGTTTGTGGTCGGAATGGCGGCGAGAAGTTTGTTTAGACTTTTTGAATCAGGGTTGGTGAGGTCGAGAAACATAGGACACACAAAGATTCTTCTTGAGGTTGGACTCAATGGACCAGTTCCGTTAACCCCTGGGATAACGGACTTTATGGTCAACGAGGTTGACTTCAGTTGGATTCCCTTGGTTGTATTTCCAAAAAATAAAGAATGGTTGGGTTCTGATAAACTGTATGACGGTGTCCACAAATGGGTCAAAAATGGAAACGGGTACCGGTGCCGGTGTTCACATCCTGGGAACCAGAACACGCATGTCATACAGACTACCAGACGATTGTAGTGTGTTCCAGGCAGAGGTGTTGGCGATTTTAAAAGCCACAGAGCTGGTATCTGGACAAGTTTTAGAAGGGGAAGAGGTCACTATGTACGTCGACAGCCCTCCGCCTGGCTCAAAGCCTTGAAAAGACACAAGGTCACATCTAGGCTGGTAGGTGATTATAAAAAGGCTATCGACGTACTGACGGACAAGTATAGGGTTAGATTGCTGACGAACTTGCGAGACTGGGCTCGGAAGGGGTAAATTCAATTAGGGTAGAATCGGTTAAGCCACCGATTAGTCACTACTACAGGATGATATCAGACTGGGTAGTCAGGAGAATCAACGTGTCTTGGGAAGTAAGGGGGGATTGCAGAGTGTCAAGGTCAATCTGGCCTAGACTGGACGCTGCGAAAACCGAGATACTTCTGGGTTTAGACAGGAAGGTTCTAAGAGCCGTGATAGGGCTGATCATTGCGCCAATAGGGCAATGGCTAGAAACTGGGTCGTCGGCACACCAGATTTTTGTAGGATGTGCGAGGCTGAGGAGGAGCTGGAAACTGTTGAGCACGTCGTGTGTCACTGCCCGGTATTACAAAGCCGCAGACTTAGATGGCTAGGTGATAGATTTCTCGAGGGGCTCTTCGACATCTCGCGGTGTAAAATCGAAGATGTCGTCGGCTTCATCAAGGAAATCGGGTGGCTGAGTGATAGGTGGCAGGAAGATAATAAGTCTCTCTTTTTCCCCATAGTTTTCTTAGTTTTTTTGAAGTTTAGCTGAAGGGAATCACAATGGACCAACAGATCTCCGAGTGGATGTGCCATGTTTGGCACAACCCTTCCAAACCTAACCTAACCATTGTGGTTATAGTAATACATTTTTTTAAATATCAAGTTTCTATCTAAACGGTTTAAAATACCAAAAGAAAGACCGTTAACATGAAACTACATCACCTATGGGAAGACCCTTTTATTTATAATGTTAATTATTTATACTTGTTGTTATAGCGGACAGAGTAATACGGTTCAAAAGATGGGGCCATATAGGTCAAGTAATATCACCGATTTCCGATTTTAAATTAAACATTTGTTATAAAGGACATAACCATACATATTCTTTGTATATTTAAACTGTCTGTCTAGAATGGTTAAAAAGTTTGGACCTATAAATAAAATTACATCAACTATTTTACCCTTTAATTTGTAATTTTAGATATTTATACTTGTTATTCTGACAGACATAGTAATGGACATTCTGCCAAATTTTCAAATGTATGTCTATAACGGTTCAACATATAGTTCAAATGAACTCACCTATGGGACACCCCATTTTTAAGTTTATTTTTTTTATTGCTTTTTGTTATTGGGACCTACAGTGATACGCAGATTTTTAAAATTTTTAAGTGGTACCCTGTAAAATTATGAACTTTCAAAATCGTCACATATATAAATGCGGGAACAAATATAAATAAATCAGTCAAGTGCGAGTTAGACACACACTCGTAGGGTTCCGTTTTACGTTCAGTACAACTTTAAAAATTGAATACCCTGTGTAAATATTAAGTGTCTGCCTATAACGTTTAGAATAGAATAGATCCCTAAATACGCGACATTTAGGGATCACCCTTTTATTTTTATTAAATTTATTTTCGTTACTTGTTGTTACAGTAGATATTAAAGAATATAATCTGTTTAAATTTAAAGTGTGATCCTATTACCGTTCCAATATCAATATAAGGTTATATATGCAAAATCGTGTCATTATTAAAACATCCCTATAATTTTTGGTTTTATTATTTGTTCTTGTTATACTTAATCTGCGTAAGTTTAAAGTGTCTACACGCTAGGGTTTAACAATTAGGCTACATACATACGTTAATATTTGTCACTTTCGCAAAACCGTTTTATTTTTATTTTTTTATATTTTTTGCTATAGCGGACATAAATTTACACACTCTGCATAAATTCACGTTTAAAATATTAAAGAAATATTCGCGAAAATTGCATCACTATCGGAAAACCCTTTAAATGTTAGTAATTGTTGTTATAGCGGATACCTATTACGGTTCATAAAGCAAGGTAAAGTGAAAATCATGTCACCGATAGAACACCTTTTAATTTTTAATAACCACTATAGCAGCCGAAGCAACACAACTACTGTAAACATTTTAAGAGACAACTTATTACGGTTCAAAAAAGGCTGTTTACGTACAAATCATATCACTGTCGGAACACCCTTTAATTTTTAGTAATAGCGGCCGCGGCAACTCATCTTCTGTACAAATTTCAAGAGTCTATGTACTACGGTTCAAAAAAAAAGGCGTAATACATGCAAATCACGTCACTGTCGGAACACCCTTTAGTTTTTACTATTTGTTCTAGATGCCATAGTAATACACCTCTTGTAAAAATTTCAAGAGTCTACCTATTATCATTCAAAACTTAGGCCATATACATGCAAATCGTTTCACTATTGGAACACCCTTTATTTTTTAGGTTTATTTTGTATACTTGTTTATAAAGCGAACATAGCTTTAATTACTATATGCAAATTCTAAGTGGTTGCCTCCTACGGTTCAATAAATAAAGACAATAACGCAAATAAAACGTCATTTTCAGAACACCCTATACTTATAGGGTATTTGTTGCTATAGCGGCCTTTTGTGCAAATTTCAAGAGTCTACCTTTTATGGTTCCAGAGATAAGAGGCGCTGACATACGGACGGACAGACGGGCAAACATTGTAGCGAAAAAATAGCGTTACGATATTAACCTTTGGGTACGGAACTCTAAAAAAGCAACACACAGACGAATTGACATCATCCCTCTTTTTTTGAAAACGGTTAAAAAAAGGTATGACAGTCAGTGTGGGGATCTGACAATGTTTTAATTTTTGCGGGTAGCGAAGGAAAAATGCGTAGCGCATCTTAGATACTGTTGTCACAGTTCTGCATCCACTAAGTACCTCCACTTATTTGAGCCTTTTCCCGATCCCGGTACCTCCTGGTCATTGCTTCGGGGCGGGGCTCTTCTTTTGTTTTTATCGAGTAGCCATCGTTGTCCCTGCATCTAGGTCCCACTTTTTGTCGCGTAACTCTTTTTTTTATATATGTCGCTTTGTGTTATCAAGTGTTCTCGTTTTCCAACATAAGATTAAAAATATTTGCTGGAGATATTCCTCCAGCGATTTCTTCTACAGATTGTCGTTCTATTCTCCATATCACGCACCTGAGGAAAGTGTGCTCTACATCCATATTTGTCTCAATAAATACAGACAGCTCTGTCCATTTTTCCTATCCTATGTAGGTGTTGCAGGAAGTACCATGTGCAGAAAGCATCTGTGTAACAAAATAGTTGATCTCGCCATATTTTCTGTTCATCTGTTATCTAGGTCAGTTATCAGTCTTGCTGTCTTTTTACTTCGCTGTTCCATCTATCTTGCCACCTTTGCACGGTTTGCGCTCTTGCCTCCGTATTGATGTTGTTGTTTCTCTGATTTTTCTTTGTGTACTACAAATTTATATCGTTCTTCGGATAAAAAGTCAATTCGGATAGTCCCGTTTATGACGAGGACTGCGGGCTCCGACACCGTGCGGTATTCTGAGGCAACTCTTAGAGCAGCAGTACTTTGTACAGTCGCCAACATCTTTCTGTGGTACTTTTGCTGTAGTATAGCCTTCCGATATTCGCCATTAGTCTGCTGAGCAAATCCGTTGTTTGAGGTGCTTTTGTTGCATCTTGTTCAAGTTTGGTTTGAACGTTAGTCTAAGATTTAACCCTAACACTAGATATTTTAGTCAACTACTCGTTTTATTATTAGGTATGGATCTTGGTAAATTACTAAACAAAATTCACTTAGAATTCATTACTCAGACATATGCAGTCAATTACGTTTGATTTCTTAAATTTGAATCTCTAATAATGATGATCCGGGCATTTACTCAGAAAGCAAAAAAACCGTTTCCTCCTTACCATTTACCGGGCTGCTTGTATATGGATCACCTGATAACTCGTTAACACTACCAGGAACCTGGATATGGCCTTCCTGTTCCTATTTACCAACTAAGCCAAACGCTTGTCACTATAACTCACTCACAGTCCTAGTGTCCTAAGCAATTATCCAGTTTGCGTCATCTTACCTCACCTCTCTCTGAAGGTTATAACCGAAAAAACATTTCACAATAGTACCCACCTGATTAATGACCGAAACTGCTTTGGAGGCTTCAAAGCGGTGCATAGTCTAACTATAATCTGGCAACTTGGATTTAATGTTTTTAAACTCATGCGTAACGTACTCGTACGCGTATGTAGTCGTACATAATTATATTTTCTTCTTAAACAAGTTCGTACATCAGTTGGTTAAGAGTAACTACGCATGTGCCCAGCTGCAGTTTTTTCCATTGTCTTGTCTTGTAAATACTCGTAAATATGTATTTCTTTGTTTTTTTTAATATGGAACACTGCCGGTCACTCAGGTTATCCGATAACATAATGACCTTTGATCTTTTCTATCTTACAATTACAATTATATACAACTACATACATAAGTACGTACTACAAAAGAAACTGACACGACATTGTTGCAGTCTATACATTGTTTTTGCAGTAAAAGAAAAAAAAAGCAACAACATTTCTTAATGTAATGACACGTAAACACAAGTAATCAGTTGGTAAATAAAATAAAAATTATCGAATTTTGTTTTCATTCGCACTGATGACAGCGGTAACCCGAAGATGGAAATTAGCAGTAAAGCCAGATATCAGTTTTTCTTCATTATGATGAAGGAAAAATTAAATGTTTATTTCTATTACCTTTTTTCAATTTGACTTGAGCTACCAGTAAAGGGTAGTGCAAATACAAGTATATTTTAAAAAACTAAATAAAATAAAATAAACTGAACTTTATATATTATGACTTATGGGTAACACGATTACCGAACTGCGTACTCGAGGTTCACATACTCCAAGTTCACATCTTCTATTTCAGGCCAGAAAAAGACCGTATTCATTGGACTGTAACACTTCCTTTGATTTTAATGGCGTTTCCGGCAAGATTTTCGAACAAATGATCTAGTGATGCCACCACTCTAAAATTCACAACTGTCACACTGTCTAGGGATGCATTTGAGCTCTCGCATTGAAATGATGTTTTTCCTGTCAAATACGATGCCCGATTGGAAATTCTACACGTACCACGAAGTGGATGCACGATTTTCGCTTACAAGGTCGAATTGTCTCAGCGAATTATTCGAGATCCTTTATGAAAAATTATAATAATGCTGAAATCGATGATGAGTAGACGTTCTTGGATTGAGTCCACTAACAAGACTGTCCCATTAGCTTCTAGTAGAAAATACATACAATATTCAAAGTGACTACTTTTTTTCATATATAGCATTTGAAAAAAAATATACTTGTACTTGGATCTCCCATTATAAACATTATAATGGACCTTCCTGGCTACACCAGTGACCCGATCTTTCTGAAGTTTTCACTTATTACTTATTTTTTTGATATTCGACGTGGGCGTTGCACCTCCCATACAATGTAAATATTTCTCATCGTATAGCTTGATAACTGTTAATATAGGTAGCGTCTTGAAATTTTGCAACCGAAAAGTCTATATTAACGTACATAGTTCAAAGAAAGATAGACTGGATTAGAATAGTGGGGGTGGTACCTCCCATACAAAGTGAAAAATATTATCCTGTATCTAGAGAACAGGAAATAGGTAACACCTTGGAATTTCTTACTAGTAACCTCCATATTAACGTTAAGCTGCACATAGGTTGAATTGGAATAGTGGGCGTGGTACCTTCCATACAAAGTGAAAAATTATTATCATGTTCCTGGCGAACTACAATAGATAAAGCCTTTAAGGTTTGCTTGAGTAACTCTTATGATAATGCACATAGTATAACAAAATATAGAATTAATTGGGACAGTGGGCGTGGTACCTCCCATACAAAGAGAAAAATTATTATCGTTTACATAGAGTACTACAACAGATATGGTCTAGAAAGTAGGTAAAAGTAACTCTCATATCCATGCGAATACTCTAGAAAAACATAGGCTGGATTGGGACGGTGATTGTGGTACCCCCCATACAAAGGGAAGAAATATTATTCTGAATCTAGAGAACTAAATTAGGTAGCACATTAGAATTTCGCACCAGTAACCCCATATTAACTTACAAGCCAAACAAATTGAATTGTAATAGTGGGCGTGGTACCTCCCTAAGTGAAAAATTATTATCGTGTTCCTGGTGAACCACAATAGGTAGAGCTGTGCAGCTTTGCACGAGTAACACCTATGCGAACGCGCATAGTCCAACAAAATACAGCATTAATTGGGACAGTGGGCGGGGTACCTCCGATACAAAGTGACAAATTATTATCGCGTATCTAGAACTAAATTAGGTAGCACCATGGAATTTCGCACCCGTAACCCCCATATTGATGTACATAGTCAAGATAAACATAGGTTGAATTGCAATAGCGGGCGTGGGACCTCCCATACAACGTGACATATTATTATCGTGTTCCTGGCGAACTACAAGAGATAAAGCCTTAAAGCTTTGCACGAGTAACCCCTATGCTAATGCGCATAGTCTACCAAAAAAGCGAAGCACACCGAGAATAGCTAGTATTTAATAAAAGTAAGTGTATGTAGTCCGCTAAAACTTAGAAATAAGATCCAGTACGGTAAAGGGAGTTATATGGTCTGATACATCTCTACCCCTCACCTATAAAAATGGTGCTCCTTGTTTTCTCTGAATAGTGAACTTTTAATGATATATGCGCTCATGTTGAAATTAATAGTTGTTTCTCTACATTTTTAGAAAATAAAACTGAGTTTGAAAACAATAGATCAACCATAACAATATTTAGTTCATCCAATAAGGCCAACAAAATGTGCGAAAATTTTTTTTTGTAAATAGAGATACAATTTTTTACATCTTCTCTCACTTAAAGAACAAAATATCGTCAGGAATTAATAACATTCCCAATATTGTCTTGACACAAATTCCAGAAGTAATTGTGCTAGAATACCTCATACTCATAACAATATGCTTAATAACTCTTATTTTCCTAGAGCATAGATAACAGCAACAGTAGCAGTCCTGCCAAAGAAAGATAAAGACCCCAGTGAACCGAGAAATTTGAGGGTAATTAGCTTACTTCCGAATATAAGCAAGATGTTTGAAGCATGTATTAACAACTATATAGAGGAATTCTGCAAAAATAACGACTTAATTAACGATAAGCAATTTGGGTTCAAATATAGACACTCAACGGTCCAC
This sequence comes from Phasia obesa, assembly GCA_949628195.1. Lineage (NCBI taxonomy): Eukaryota > Metazoa > Arthropoda > Insecta > Diptera > Tachinidae > Phasia > Phasia obesa. Next base: position 162,786,421 of record OX451215.1, read on the forward strand.
GCTATACATTTATTACTTTCCGATATTTACTGGAATTTAAACAGATCTATGTGCACAAGTGCATGCCTGATTGATTTTGAGAAAGCATTTGATAGTATATGGATTCCGGGATTAACATATAAATTACTAAAATACAAATTTCCTATTCACTTTGTTATACTTTTGCATAATATGATTAGCAACAAGTCCCTTATAGTCTGTGATAAAAACAAGTCCAGTACAAAACAATTTACTATACTGTAAATGGTTTACAACAAGGAACGGTTAATTCCCCAATTCTTTTTAATTTATTTATACACGACCTCTTAAACGAAGTTGATAATATTATAGGATTTGCGCGTGATATCATTATATATCATTCGGATAATAATATTACAAATATTAATGAAAACCTTCAACAGTGCTTTGACATCGTTCAAAAATATGCTATTGATTGGCAAATGAAGATTAACACTAACAAATGTGAGGCTATACTATTTCGACCTCCTGTAGGAAAATGTAACAACAATATTGAAAAGAATTGGAAATACTTTGGTATTAAATCCAATGATAATGTGAATATACCAACCAGGGATATGGTGATAAATTCTTGTACTTTAATAAACACATTAGCATACAAATTACTAAGGCCAGAAATGCTCTTTTTAATTATAAGAAGCTATTTTTTTCGAAAAATATAAAACCAAAGATTAAGATAATTATGTATCAATGCCTAATTCGTCCTATTTTAACATATGGCTGTCAAATATGGTTCAATATTTCTCCCTCATACATGGAAAAATACAGAATCTCCAGATAGCAATTATATTAAATACATTTCGAATAAAAAATTTTATAATGAGGCAAAAGCAGGTAGAATTGACAATTTTATTTTGTATGTTATAAGGAATCATATACTAAGATGTATTGAATACACTGATAATAATTTAATAATGGCACCTTTTTATGCTAACAAAGAATACATTAGATTTGAGACTAGTATCTTTTCTAATGATAAATATATTATTACCAACTTAAATGTTAATAAATACTGGTGGCTCACAGACTAATTTTCTCTTCTTTTATCCCTTGACCTTTTTTTTAACTTTTTGCGATGTAAAAGTAAGGTTTTTTCTCATTTTTTCCTAACATCGATACTTTATATAATTTATACTTATTATAATATAATTAATTATATGATATTATAAAAATTATTAGTTACAACATAATTAATATACTTGAGATCCCGTTTTAGGGACATTGCTATATATAAGTTATATGTAATGCTTTTTGTTTATTATAGTTAAAATATGATACATGAAATTGTTTAAATAAACGTTATAAAAAAAATGGTTTCGCAAATTCATTTTATTCCCTAAATTCAACAACGATAAAGGCCAACCGAACTGCCAGACATTCATTCTTTGGATCTTTTTTCGCAGTATGATTTCCTGTTGCTTTTTTATTTCTTTTCCAAATGAATATTTAAGTCAGGCTTAAGTTATTTTATTCTATCGAACAAGCGGTCTAATGAAAATAGAACAAAATGGAAAATGAAGCTTCGTAAGAATGTTAATCGCAAATTTAAGGAAAGGGGAAATTATTTAGTATTTCAGATCCAGTACAATTAGGGAGGGGGATTTATCCTTCTGCATTGCGGCAATATTGCAGAGGCGTAGCTTTATGAAATCTTGAGCACAGACGTAAGGATATAGTTTACCTAAAGGGTAAAATATATCCTATAAAATAATGTTTTATTTTGAGACATTCCCTACCAAAACTCGGCTCTTCGATTGGGAAATATCAATCAAACGAACAATGTGCGCTCAGGGCATAAAGTAGGACAGGTTCTCATTGTCCTTGCACTTCCCTCCGGAAGCACTAATAGTCCTTGTTATTCTTGTTTTTACTTTGACTCATTGCTGTCGTGGAAAATAGGGACACCAGTTGCCAGGGTTTCTGGAACCTTAACCTGGAATAACAGGTCTGTTTTATTATGGGTTCTCTTCGAGACCCGACCAGTGTCTTAACGACTCCTACCACGGGAACCAGTAGCGCAACAGAAAGCCGCTCCCTTCTGTGACTGGTTGTTGGTGAGGTCCCCTTCGGGCGTACTCGTGGTGGCTGTTGTTTGGATCAATACATGCAGAGGTGATGCACGGTTGATTAAGTTTGCTGTTCCACTCCCAACAGAAGGAGTTGGATGGTCTCCAACTCCTAAACAAGAGGTTAGGTGTCCAGGCTTGCCATGTTCTATAACTTGCTACTCATTAGCGTACGTATTGTGCACTGTGCGATATTGTGCGATGATGGGATAATGGCATTAGTTGGTGCTATTGTCACTTCATTGCGCTTGTGTTGTGTAGTGTGGTATTCATATGACACAATGGGGGTGCTGGTGTACATTTTATAATTTCGGATAAGAGCCAAACCGACTAGGTGCTGAAGTTATTCTTGATCACATAATGTCCGTATCTCTTAATTAATAGTGTATAGGATATATGAAGACTCCAAGTGATTGATATGCCAAGAATTATCTCCAGGTAATTGAAATGGTCACACAAAAGAGTTAATTTCTCCGTTTAATGATAGATATATAGGTAGATAGATAGATAGATAGATAGATATATAGATAGACAAAATTTGGGTGTAAGTAAACTACCACTTCCCGATTATACCTAAAATTCACACAGCTCTTCATCTCAATAAACCAAAGGCACATACGGAATTTCATTTTGATATGTCATACGGTATGATCTGTAGAGCGTTTACAAAATTTGGGAGTAATTAAAAATGTTACCAGGTTCATTTAGTATGTTACGGGACAGTGGATTCGGATGAGTTTCAAACTTATTTAAATACCTTACGGCAAGTTTCGCTATTTCTGCTTTAACTGATGGCACCTTTAGATCTTTATGGATGTTCGAGTTTTTTATATACCAAGGAGCAGATGTAATTATACGAAGAATCTTATTTTGGCGCCTTTGAATTTTTTCTACGATGTTAGCTGAGGCAGTGCCTCTTAATTGAATGCCATAACACCATATGTAAATATAAACAAAAGTTGGGTATCGATTTAAACGAGACATGGCCTGCTTTGTTTGTAAAAACAAAACAGGACTTTATTATTTTTCTATTTTTAATGAACTTAAACAAAACAAAAATGTAACATTATTTAATTCTAAAAATGTTGGAGACCATCCAACTCCTTCTGTTGAGTGTGCAACAGCATACATCGATCCAAATCACAACCACCTCGTGAACCCCCAAAGGCGGCCTCACCAACAACCGGAAACAGATAAGAGCGGCTCTCTGTAGGGCTACCGGTTCCCGTGGTATCAATCGTTTGGACACCGTTCGGGCCTCGAAAAGCACTAATAATAAAAATGTTTCAATTTTGTACTTTTAATTTATCCTTTTTTTCTTGAATTTTGATCATAAATTATATTTATTTCGCCAAAACATTCACGATATCTCTTAAACTAATAAGCAGATTCATAAACTATATTTGTGTAAATTAAAGGTAATTTTAGTTTTCGAATTGTTTACTTAAACAAATAGCGTGTAAACTGATAAATAACATGTATGTATGTATACATACATAATACGTAAATAACTTATTATCTACAAAACTAAAATTAATTTAACAAAATCGAGATTTGTATTGAGCGCAAATTTAAGCCCAAACTGGTCTCATTAAAAAGTAAATATTTTTCTCAACTTTATTTGGAAAAAGCCAAATAAGAAATACAAAAAAAAAATAAGAAGTCTCTTTGAAACCAAATCATAATTTCGATTAAATATTTAAAAGGAAAAATTACTGAGAAATGCTTTTGAAAAACGCTTGTATTTTTAAAGGTAAATTTAGAAGTTACAACAAAAATCCGGTTTTAGTTTATTATAAAAAAAAACAATAAAAATAATTTAAACAATTTAAACAACACAACAACAGCAAGAGCAACAAAAGGGAAAAGACACATAAATGAGACGACTTAAATTCATTGTAGAAATAACAAAACTACAACAAATTCAAAAAGTGTTGAAAAATAAGGGAAACGAAACAGACTGGCAGACAGACATACAGACAGATAGACAGACGGACGGATGGATGACCAAACAGAGAGACTCATACCAAAGACATGCAAAGTATTTTAAGTTTTCCAAAATGAACGAAATCGAAAAAAAAAAAATAGAAATGCTTTTAGAAATAAATAATAATAAAAAAAACCCAACCTAGTCAAACGCTAATGAGAAATCGAAAATCTTGTAAAAGTTCTTTTATAGCAATTCGTTTACAAGTAATAGTTTGTAGAATAATAGACTTCCTATATAACGAGCTTTATTACTGCTAAACATATCGGTACTTTTAGATTTTTTTATTTCAGTTTTAATGACTGTATGAATTTTATTAGATTCTTGTTTAAGTGTTAGAAATGCTCAAGTTAAACTTTAAGTTTTGTGTGTTGAAAAACATTAAACTATATTCTTTTTTAAGAGAACATTATCCAAGTTTCTTTAGTTTTTAGAATTAAGGGAACTAGACACGATCGAAACCATTGGTAAAACTAAAAAGGCCTTCTCACTTCAGGCCATCTATAAGGCATGCTTAGAGCTTCTCTCCCTAAGACCCTCATTTATGTGGGCCTCCCTGCTAAATGAGCTAGTAGACATTCGTACTTCCGCTCTCATTTCTCATTTTGACAAGAAAGTTCTGAGAGTTGTGAGAGGTGTGATCACTGGCCATTGCGCTGTTAGAACAATAACCAATAGATGGGTTAGCGGTACAGATGTGATCAAGATTAACGTCAGCACCTAGCCTTGTTGGCCCCTATCTGACGGTGGTCTTGCAACCGAGTGAAAGGAAAGTGTAGACTAGCAACCCCATTGTGTAGTGTGCCATGTGTAATAGCACCCATAGCGTACTAACACAATAAGAAGCACAGTCACAATGAGTAGCAATTTATAGAACGTATCCAGCCTGGAACCATGTTTTAACTTCTTGTTTAGGGGTTGGAGACCATCCAACTCCTTCTGTTGAGAGTGCAACAGCACACTTGTTCAACAATGCACCATCTCTGCATACATCGATCCAAACCACAACCACCACATGAACCCCCGAAAGGGTCCTCACCAACAACCGGACACAGAGAGAAACGCCTCAATCAGGAAGTCCTGGTGTCTGGTGCCCCCATTTTCTCCGAGAGCACTTCGTCAAAGCTTTTGGAATGCTGCAGTGAAGATGTCGTCGGCTTTATCAAGGGAATCAGGTGGCTGAGTGATAGGTAACAAGACTTCTCTCTTTTTCCTTTTGTTTTAGTTAAATAAAGGGTATTACAAAGAACCCGGTTCTTCGAGTGAATATGCCATTACTGGCACAACCTTCTTAACATAACCTAACCTGCCATTTAAATACCACGATAGACTGATTGGTAGTGAACGTCTGGGGGCGTAGGTTCGATTTCCAAAAAATTAAGAACAAATTTTAAATATTTTAATTAAATATAAATTTAAAATGCTAAAGAAAATTAAAAAAAATAAATCATTTTGTCAAAACATTTTTTTCTAACTCTTTTCCTACAAAAGGCTTTCTAAACGGCATTAATTTGTAGCAGTGAGAGTAGAATGCAAAAAAACGGAGTAAAGAGGACTTCTAGAAGGCCTCCTTACCACAGGAATGCTCATCATGCATTATGGTAGAATCGTTGAAAATGTGTTTCTATATGTAACACCGCCAATGCTAGATGAAAAATCATAAATTTTTTATTTTCCATTCAACATCATACCTATGTGTTACACTTACAAACAGTTTTCACTACCACGTACACGAATTTGACATAGAAAATTAAGAAAATTGATCATTGGCTAGTCACCTATAGTAACAATTTTTTTAAACAAAGATAAGTTGAAATAACTTTACAATGTTATTTAGGAAGCACTAAGCGTTCAAAGCAAACAAAATTTTTATCCAAAACTCTGGCAGACAGACAGACGGAATAATTTTGAATTCCATAAAGACTGTGGCCATGACCTTTTTGGCCGACAGACCAAAAAAACTTACGGATTTTATTACTTTCGTCTGTTGTGATGGATTCATGTGTCGCAAACACTTGTTTGGATTAAACCTGAACATCACCCAACACTGCATGTTAAAGTTGAAGTGGTCTCACAGTTATATAGTTGCAGTAGTTCAGATAGATTTTTGATACTCAAATATTCATGCCGCCTCACACACTATAATTCTTCGATCGTCAAATATCATTCCATAGATTTTATCGACTCTTTCTTATGTGACAATCTCTTTTGGACGACCTTAACGTTCGGCCTCATTTGTGCTGGTACAACTAAAGGGTGGTTAAATTTTTAGGGGCCGATGTTGATTTTCAATAAAAAACACAAATTATTTAGGAAATTATTGTCATATCTTTTTATTTTGATGATATTGGTATGATTCATTTATGTAGGGAACAAAATATCGACCAAATGGCCGCCGCGACCTCCGTGGCACACCTCCAACCGATACACCAAATTTTAATTAATATGCCAAATTATCTCACCCTTTAGCTCTTTAATTGTTGCTGACTTATTGACTTACACCTTTTCTGTCCAATAACGCCAAAGAAAGAAGACTAACGGTGTCAAATCACATGATCTTGGCGGTCAATTGATATCGCCACCACGTGAGATAACACGGCCATTGAACTTGTCGCGCAAAAGAGCCATTGTTGCGGGCCATAAAAAATTCGTTATAAACTCACCATAGCGAATACCATTCACAGTAACTTCGTGACCGGCCTCATTTTGGAAAAAATTCGGCCCGATGATGCCGGCAGCCCATAAACCGCACCAAACAGTCACTCTTTGTGGGTGCATTGGTTTTTCGACAATCACTCTTGGATTATCATTAGCCCAAATGCGGCAATTCTGCATATTGACGAATCCACTGAGGTGAAAATGTACCTCATCCCTGAAGATGATTTTCTTAGAAAATTGGTCATCCAACGTTGCCATTTTTTGCCACCATTCTGATCATTGACGATTCCATGGTTCAAATTGAGTTAGTCTGAAATTGAGAAATGTTAAATTAAATGCAGAAAAAAAACTTGACGTTTAGGTGTGGTTCATGATCAACATCGGCGCTTAACCCGATACAACGGAGCTCAGTAAACCACTTTTAATCATTAAAATTGAGTGTGGAGAGTTACTATTACTCGTATACTATTATATATGTGACCCAGCCTATGAAAAGGTGGCTTATGACTAAAAAAAATGTTTCCACTTTTTTTTTTTGTTTCGATAGTTTTTGAGACGCTCTTTCACGTGGTGAAATCTAGAAAGTCCTAACTTGCTTAGAAGTGTACTAAAAATGTAGAGAAAGAAGAGCACAAATAAAAGAAAAACAGAATTTTATTGAGAATCCAGAATCAAGATAATAAATGGAATTGAAAATTGGAATTGAAATTTTAAAACAGGATTGAACGCTGCAAAAACGATTTTACCCAAAAAAAAAACAGTTTTGCACAAAAAATATTTATTTATCAGTATAAAGTAGTTTTCTTCGTCGCTATCCATAGTGCAAAAGAAAAACTACAAAGAAACTGACGAAATGCATTGTTTATCTTTAACAGCTAATTTTTCGAAATTTTGTTTTTGAGTCATAAGCCACCTTTTCATAGACCATATATTATACACATATATTATACTATTTATAATAATCGGTGATGATTATTTTTGCGTATAAAATAATGCGAATTAATTTTTTTTTTAAGTAGGTTTAGTGATATATTTTTCTAACTTCATAAGAAGAGTTCTAACATTGAAGTTGGGTTTGTTACACCACACAGATAGGGTCCTTATGAAGGCGATTTTTGGAAAACCTCAGACGCTGCTTTTTTTTCTTTGGCATTTTGAAAGGTTTTTTTTGAATAGGATTGTGCAGGATAGTGGCCTTATTTTGTTCCAAATAAAAATAAACAAATGCAATATATTACTTTTACCCTGTCAAATGTATTTTGGCCCTTTTTTACCCTTCACCACAGGTGGAAAGGGTATATATAAGTTTGTCATTCCGTGTGTATTTTCTACAATATTTATTTCCGACCCCATAAAGTGTACATATATGTATATTCTGGAACCTATATAGATCCTACATTTTTTTGCTTTTGTCTGACCATTCTAATGCAATATAGATAGAAGAAAGTTCCTAAGTTTTTACGCAAACATAACAAAAAAATGTTTGACAAATAAAATTTAAAAAATTTTTCACAAAATTTTCAGTTTTTAAAAAAAGTTTTAAAAAAATAAAAAAATTTTATATAAAACTTTTACAAAATAATTTCTATAAAATTAAAAAAAAAACGTCCAATAAATCTATAAAATTTTTACAAAATATTTTCAACAAAATTATTACAAAAGATTTTCAATAAAATTTTTACACAATTTTTCAATAAAATTTTTAGAAAAAAATTTTTAATAAACGTTTTCCAAAAAAATTTCTATTAAGTTTTTACAACAAAAATATATGAAATTTATAAAAAAAATGTCTATAAAATATTTACAAAAAAATTTTTCTATAAAATTATTACAAAAAAATGTTTTATAAAATCTAAGAAAATTTTTACAAAAAAAAAACTTATTTCCGTCCGTCTGTCTGTTTGCTTTTCTTAGGCGTTCGCATCACGTAAAATCTAGTGGATGGATTTTAAAAAAATTTTGTGAGAAGGATAGCATCCTGATTCTAATAGGCTACTTTTTTTTCGCAAAAATACTTTATTTCCAAGAGATAGTGGAGAAAAAGCAATGAAAGTAAGCAGTTATTTTAGTAGTAAAGTAAATACATAAACTATAACTGAACTGAACTTAGTGGATATGCCTACTTTATTTTTTATAAAGTAAATACATAAACTGATATGTAGCATAGTTTAAGGCGTCACTAAAAATATAAGGGTCTGTGGTATATATGGCATTCAAAGTAAAATGGAACAAAATATCGCTGACGAAGTGGCGGGCACAGCTAGTTTTCTATAAAATTTTTACATTGGCATTTCAGGTGACGATATATATCGTATAGGAAATTTTGCTGATTAGTGGAGAAAAAAGCGCATTTATTTTATTTAGTGTGTTTGTCTCTTAAATTAAATCAATTTTGTTCCTATATCTGTAGAAATAAAATCATTGTGGTGAATGGAATAGAACATTTGGTACGGCTGAATATAGCACTCTACTTGTTAATCTTCGAATTGGCGCTAAATAAAAAAACTGAAAATGTATCACTGCTTTAGCAAATGAATTGACTCTGTTAAAGCAATTTAAATAATCTCCCTTTCAGCAGAAGGTGTGTAGCTTTTATTTTTATCCATAATAAAAGAAATAAATGCAAAATTCATGCAGAATGTTCTAAAATGTAAAAAAATTAGCAATAAAGCATGTTTTAACACTAAATATTTTAATGCTAAACAATTTTATTATTTTGAAATAATAGGTGCGATCCCGTACTCAACATTGGAAAGCCCTCGGGCCAATTATACCGAAAACTGTTCCCGTACTGCTAGAGTGGGTAAAAGAGACTAGTTTTAAGAAAATAAAAGTCTTCTTCTTCTTGCACGAAACAGCCCAAACTTTTTTTTTGGTAGATTGTGAAAATACAAAACAATCAAATATTTGAAAATAAACAAACAAATTAAAAAATTATATGTTTTTATGCTCACAAAAATATTATTTAAAAGTTTTTTCATCAAAGTTTAGTAAATTAATCTTTCAAAATGTGCTAAGAAATGTCACACATACAAAATAATTGTGTTTTTAATTTTTATTATGTGCGAATGCATGCAAAACCCTTTGATAACACGTTTTGGGATATAAACAGTGTTGTCAGATTAGGGGATTTATTCCCAAATCGGGGATAAAAAATTCATTTTGGGGATTGGGGATTTCTTTGAGGATAGTTTCTATATTTTAGGAATTTTTTAGGGACTTTTATTTTGATTTTGTTTCCTTTTTGGATTATAGCCCATTCAGGCTGCCACGAAATTAAGTAATTTCGAGCTGAAATTACGAACGAAATCTAAAGTGTTCATACTGGACTTTTTGACATTTGAGTTAATTTCGCAAACAGCTGATCACGTTTAGTTATATTTGTTTAATTTAATTTTTTTGCAAAAATCTTTCGTACAAGACTTTCGTATTGATTTAAAATATACACGAATGTTAAAAACAAAACTACAACAAAATTAATGTACAATTATGTATATATTTCCATTATTTCATTTGGCTTTTAAATTTTTTTTTAAACAAAACGGACTTTCAAGGTTGTAAATATGGTCATGGTTGCAAAAAAAGTAGCTTTTTCTACAAAACCAGCGTTGTCTATGGTAATTTCAAGTTAATTTCGACGAAATTAAGTAGAATGAGTTAATTTGGGCAATGGTAAAATGTATGCGAAATTACGTAATTTCAACTTGATTTCGGCCGAAATCACGAAATTACATAATTTCGTGGCAGCCTGAACGGGCTATTATTGTAATTTTATTATTTAAATTATGGAGAATTAAAAAATAAGTAAAAAAGAGGCGGTCGCCCACATTTTCCGAGTTATCGGCCACTATAATTTTCACCAGCAGTAAATAACAATGTTTTAAGAGACCTTTATAAATAACAATTAAGAAAAATACCAAAAAAACGTCAAAGCAACTTAGGCGAGTTTTGGGCAAAAGTTTATAAATATCAATATGACTTGCAATGCTTATATAAAGCTTTTTTTCAGCAAAGCAACCAATAAAATCTTAAATAAGAAATAAATAATTGAACTACTTACTCAAATCTTTGTTGAGAAAGATTACACATTTTAAAAATAATTAAATTTTAATTTTATTTAATAGCGTGCAATTACATCCAAATAACCTAGAGTATATGGCCATTTCGCTATGTTATTAATTTAGCTCATCTGGAAACCTTAACCCAATTTTTTTTTTTCTAAGTAGAAAAATTATTTTGAATAATAATTAAGTCAAAGCAATTTATCACAAATTATCAAAGCTTAAACAAAACAATAACAATCCACAGTAAATTTATATTTTCTTACATTATTACTACAATGGCTGGACTATTACAAGTTTAGTTAAAGAAAAAAAAAAAAATTCAGCAAAGTTGCAAAAGTTTGCGTAGCAGGCTATTAAATTAAAATTACATAACTATTTTAATTACCAAATATCATTTCTCTGATCCCCAGAATCAGTGAAGTGAATACATAAAAGAGTGTACACTAAATTTTTTAAATGAGGTTAACTATAGAGCAAATAAGTTATTCATGTGTTAATTTCAATGAAAACAGTATAATTTTCAGTGGGGAATTTTAGGGAAAGTTAAAATGTTTGCGGGGAATTTTGGGGATGCAAAGTTTCAAATTGGTGATGGGACTCGAAAAACATCTGGGGACCCTGGTTATGAAGTTGGTTTTTAGCATTTTTGTCTCTTAGAGAGTTTCTTTTTGTTTACTCACATTTTACCAAAATTTTCCGAAAAAGTAAGGGATCGCACCTATTAATGGGGCCACATATCATTAAAAATTAGAATTTACATTTAAACAAAATATTATACCTTTAATATTACATTTAGAAAAATATGTATGTAACTTTATTTCATCAGAAACTTAATTATATGACCACGAGTGTACATGCATATGAATTTATGTTGTTACCTGTGTAACTGTAAAATATAACGTGTCGCTATGCCAGAAAATTATTGTTTAACAGTATTTTTGTATCTATCAAACACTAACACTTCTGTAGATACAAATCAAACAACTGTAGATACGAGTTAACAGCTGATCAGCAAGCAGCTGTTATGGTGAATGTTGAAAACGAAAATAAAAAAACTGTTTGTTTACATTTTATTGCTTAAATAAAAAACTCTTTTTATTTACTCTGAGCTCATTTAACAAATTTGTTCTGTTAAATTCAATTTACTTTACTATTAACACATGTATAGATACAAAAATGTAAATTCTCTTACAGCTTTTGTACATTTTTCTATGTGTGAATGTGTGTATGAACGCTTTTAATTAAAACAAGTCTCACTTTAATTTCTTTTAGCTTTTGAACTCCTCCTAATATTTATTTTTTGATACTCTTTGACTTTACCGACCCAACCCAACACAACCCTTTTATTCTTTGTTTGTTTTTGCTTCGAATCAGTGTTTTCGAAAATTTGGTTTTTCTGCGTGTAAGTCGAGTATAGAAAAAAGTCAAAAAATGTTTTGGAAAAGACTTTAGGTCTTTCAGTGAACCGTTTTAAAGGGTTAACTAATTATTTTAATTGCGGTAAAATTTTAAGATATCGGCCTTCCGAAAATTAGTCGAAAAATTAGCTTTTCAGTGAGTACCGGAGAAAAATTAAAATTTTGTTTGAGAACTTTGAAATCGGTAATTTTAAAGTCATAACAGCATTTAAATTCGTAAAAAATATTGAAAAACAGTAAACTTTAAAGTGCTCTCCTGCTCACCCTTAGGTCTCTTTCTATTTGCACGGTCACATATCTTGAGGCTTATATCAAAATTAAAAAAAATCGGGTCAAGAATTCGGGAGTTATATGAACATATGTAAGTGTGTACTTCTTCGAGAGTTAGAAAGTTAGGAAAATTGTAATAAATATTATCAAACTGCATCACTGCTTTGAATGACTGTTTATTTTTATGTTATGTGCATGTGTTGGTTATGGCCCAACATAAAAATATATGTCGTTTTACTCATACTAACTCAAATATCTCTGTGTGATAATTTTTCTTTCATCAATTCCCTAAAATGTTTATAATAAAAACTTTATGTCGGTTTGAGCGGCAAACGTGTGTGGGAAAGAGAGAGAGAGAGAGAGAGAGAGAGAGAGAATATTTCTTTGTATTCTCAAGTTAAAATCACTAAAACATAAATAAAAAAACACAAACATTCAAATAAAACTTCAAACTATAAAAATGTAAATAAATCATTGTTGTTGCTGTAGCAGTTTCTAATTAGGTCACCCTTTAAAGTTGTGTGTGTTAGAGCAAGACGCATAGCTGAGTCGTTTATTTATATTTTTTCCATAGACATCTCTTAGTGTTGACCTATTTTGATTTCCATTAAATTGTGATGAGTTTTTGTTTGAGTGCAAATGTTGCTCATCGAGAAGTTTGAGTTTTAAATAGATTCTCTCTTCTTTTATTACTTTCATATATTTTATTTGAATTTTTTTTAATGCATTTCCCTTAATGCGTTATGCTCAAGCAACTACAATATGTTTTCGTTTTTTCTTCTATTTTTTTGTGATTATGATGTGTGATGAGTGTAATGCGTAGTAAAGAAATGACACCAAAAGTCAAGAATTTTTCACAGTTTTATTGCTGCTACTGGGGTGATTTTTTTTTCTAATTTGCGTTTATTCTTCCTAGTTTTATCTTGAACTTTTCAATTAAAGTCAAGTACAATTTTGCTGGTTTGTATTTAAATTTTTATTACGCAGTTTTGGTGTGTATCATCATCAATTATTATAATTACATGTTGATTTTTATCTGTTTTTAATTCCAGTAAATCAATTTGTTAATGCCCTGTCATCAAAGAAGTTTGTTCGATAATTGCAATAAGTTCAAAATGTTTTCAAACCGTATGATTCTCTTTTAATTTAAAGGGTCTCTATTTGGAGCATAATGGGAGGAGTACTCCCAATATAGTCCAAATGTATAATCTAACATTATGATGATCTAGAAAAGGAGCTAAAAATCTACCTTTGCATTACATCGGAGTAACCCAAAATTTTCTATTTTTATTTAAAGGGCATAAACTTTGTCCCTACATGCTAGTGGGAGGAGTACTCCCATTACCCCCAGTCTACATTACACATAAAATGATAAGCATTTACACTAACATCATGTTAGCATTAAATGTAGGCTGCCCTTGTTAATGTTATTTCGGGGTTTTAACATGGCCTCTTATATTTCAATTGTGTAATCTACCATTTCGATTTCATAGGAAAGAAGCATATAATCTACCTTTGCATTACAACAAAGTAACCAGAAACTACTGCTTATCATTTCTTCATGGAACATCCGCAATAAGTTTATTTTATTCCTTAAAGGAAGAACACTTATCGTAAAAAAATTTAAATTTAAAATATAAATTGATGGTCAATTCATTTTAGCTTCAGTGAAAATGTTTTGTTAAATTTTTATTTAAATAATAATTATCTTTTATGTTAACTGTTATTCTCTTCTCTTCTCTTCTCTTCTCTTCTCTTCTCTTCTCTTCTCTTCTCTTCTCTTCTCTTCTCTTCTCTTCTCTTCTCTTCTCTTCTCTTCTCTTCTCTTCTCTTCTCTTCTCTTCTCTTCTCCTCTCTTCACTTCACTTCACTTCTCTTCTCCTTTCTTCTTTTCTTTTCAATTTCATACAACTAATTATTTACGGAAGATAATATAGATCAAATAGCCGCCTTGATGTTATTTTCAAAAAATTGTATTCTGCCCCACTGTGCATTGATTGAAACAGAAATCGCAAAACATGCATGTGTAAAAAAGCTAGGAATAGATTTAAATCCGCTAGCCTGTAACATCCGAAATGATAAGATTACACCCAAAGAAAAAGCATGGTTGAGGTAATCATAATCTAAGAGCAACATAGTATGTTTTATGTGGTTGTAAACAACTATATTATCATTGAACATATTATTAAAAGGTTAAATTATTTTAATAAATTTTTTTGTAACAATCAAAGGTTTTACCTAGATAATTATTTCCTTAATTGATTCAAATAAACACTTAATTTTATCAAAGTATTTAAATCAATTAAAATTGTAATATTATATTATATAATATATTAAATATATATATTTATACTTTACATTTATATTTTTTATATTTTTTTCTGAAAATAATAAAAAAAAAACATTTATCTTATGATGAAACGTTAATAAACATTATATGGTTAAATTAAATTATCATATTATGATTAAAAATATGTAATGTAGACCCGTAAGCATGAACATACTTTTTATCCAAAAACACATTTATTCATTATTTTATTTGATAACGATTCCATAGATAAAACAGCTAAAGACATAATACATAATCAAAAAATATAAAACCATGTATAATAAATATTAATTCAACTTGCGTACGTTGGCTTTACAATTGCAAGTACTTGCATACAAGTTTTGTACGGGTATTATCTACGAAAATGGCAGAGAAATATGGGAAAATCTTTCAAGTTGCAGGCCTATTTACATACGAGTATGCAATTAAAAAGTTTATTTCTAAAATGTCGTCGTAGCAAAAGGATTCAAAAATTGCTCAACTGTTTGCTTTATCTATCTATATATATAAAGCATAAAATGTGTTTGTTTGTTTGTCGGAACGCTCTACCTGCCTACACCAGTCAACCGATCTTTCTTAAATTTTTACAGTTTGTTATCAGATATAAACGTTAGTAAAATAGGGAACTTATTTTTTTGATATTCGACGTGGGCTTGGCACCACCCATACAAAGTATATACGTATCATCTATCATGTTGCTTGGTAACTGTAATAGGTGCTCCAGTAACCCCCATATTAACGTAAATAGTTTAGCTAAATACAGAATGAATTGGAATTGAGGGTGGGGTACCTCCCATACAAAGTGGGTGTGGTACCTCCTATATTATCGTGTACCTAGAACTGCAATAGGTAGGGTCTTGAAACTTACTAATGGCATAGTCAGGCAAAATACTGACTAGATTAGGATAGTGGGAGAGGTACCTGGCATAAAAAGTTAATACGTATAGTCTAGAAAAAAACATATTGGACGAAAACAGTAGGAGTCATACCTTGCATAAAACAGTTTTGTCTAAAAACGAAAACAGTTTTGTCGTGAGAATAGCGTGCGTTTTCGAGATAAAGGTTGCCCATACTTTTCTTCCAAGTTCTTATTGTATTTTTTATGAATGGGTGTAGCAACGCTCAACGGGGACATCTAGTTTAATATAATCTAAAGTTACAAACAGCATTACATTTATACATTTGTAGAAAAACAGTATATGTCAATAAATATTAATTGTTTTTCATGAAATCAAAGTTCTAAAATAACACAAACTGTACTTTTACTGAATATTTGAAGAAAAATATTACTATTATTTTTAAATATGCATAAAATAAGTTAAAACTATAAATATTTTTTATCCAGTTAATTCTGTTTATTTAAATAAAACTTTTTTGGCAGCTCTGTTTATATTTTTTTGACATTAATTTGTCAGAGTTTTCAAAAAATCACTTGCCTTGCTAATTTAGCAACAATTTCGAAAAATGGGAGTGTGTTAGTAACCAACTGAGAGTGTATTTTGTTTTTCGAACTTGCACTTGCATGTGTAAATCCTAGGTTATAGTTTGATAGTTATTGTTTTCTAATATATTTATTTACTAGCTGTGCCCACACACGTTGTGTGCGTCTTGACAATATTTTGTTTGATTTTGCTTTGAAATTAACCCAACTCAAATTTGAAGACTCTAACGTATTTACTTTTTATGCAGGTACCCATCCCTGGATAAAATTCTAAAAATTATTGTAAAGCTTTTTAAAAGGAGTTTAAAAGATTTTAATAACAATATAATTCCACAAAGTAAAAATACAAATCAACTACGAATTTTATTCAATTGGCTAATTGGCAGGAAGTAATTAATATTTTGTCATTATTTTAAAACAGTGCCATCTGTTGAGCAACCGTGTTTAAAATATCCCGCTTTCAATTCATATTTTGTCAATATTTTAAAACAGCGTCATCTGTTGCGCAACCGTGTTTAAAATATCCCGCGTTCAAAAAAGAAGGATGCCGTAAAGTATGCAGTACCTTTAAATCGGTAAAAAATCACCGTACTTTCACCGCCGTTTCTCCACTTTCTCGTGGAACTAAGATATTTTTGCGGAATAAAAGAATAAAAGTGGAATCAGAATAGAAAGGAGGTACCACACATTCACAAAATTTTATTAAAATCCATTCAGTTGTCAACACAGACAGAAAGACAGACAGAAAATGAGTTTATGTTTTATTATATGTATAGATGTAATCATCATATATTTTATATGAAATCGTTAGTAAATAAAATAATAAATAACTGTGTAGTTTATAATTATCAAGAACATGAAAACAAACCGGCCTTTCTCATATGACATTTCATAGTTTTAACCATATTATAATCATTTAATTTACGCACATAATGTTTATATTTGATTACAATATAATATATTTTGCTTATATTACATTCATATTTATTATAATATCTTTATAGTTAAATAAGTTTTGGTTATTTGAACAATGTCGTTATCATGGTTGATAATAATATGGTTCCAATATAAAAAGATTGTTGTTTTGTTTTATAATAATATGGTCTAAGCCATATACATATGTATGTAATTTAATTATATTGGGTGGTTAAATTTTAAGTGCCGATTGTTGAATATGAACCACACCTAACCGTCCAGTTTTTTTCTGCATTTAATTTGACATTTCTCAATTTCCGACTAACACAATTTGAACCACGAAAAGATACGCACTCGAGAACGCTCGATTTTTTTTAAGAGAAGTAACACTCAGGCATTTAATGCCTATATAAACTGTGTAACTTCCTTGGAAAGGGATAGTAGTAGATAAGACAGATGGTTAGTGTGATAGTAAAGCTTCGCTTATGGCAAAACTGCACTGCAACTGCACGTTATGATTATTTTCAGAACAGTGTTGCAAGCGTCTCTGCTGTTATTTAGGCAAATTAGTTTGAAGCTATCATAGCCAGTTTATAATTACTTTACTTCGCCGACGATTTAGTGCTATATGGTAATACCGGCGAAGGAGGACGCTGAGATATGTATTATTATAAATTGAAATTAATACATATTAGAAAAATTGATATTGCCACGTCTGAGTATTGAACTCGTGACTTAGTAGTCAACGTGCTAACCACTTAAGCTACAGCACCCCCAAATTTCTGTGTATCTTTTGCGCCATAAATCCAATGGCCGTGTTATCTTACGTGGTGGCGATGTCAATTAACCGCCAAGATCATGTGATTTGACACCGTTGGAATTCTTTCTTTGGGGTTATTTGACAGAAAAGGTGTACGTCGATAAGCCAGCAACAATTCAAGAGCTAAAGGATGAAATAATTTGGCATATTAACTGCACAGAACCTCAATTATGCCTCAGCGTCATCGAAAATTTGGAGCATCGGATGGAGGTGTGCCGCCGTAATGTTGTTCCATACATAATTGAACCATAAAAATATTATCAAAATAAAAAGAAATTACAATAATTTCATTAATAATTTGTGTGATAATCAACATCGGGCCTTAAAATTTAACCACCTTTTAATATATTTAATTTAATTATAATATGTTGCTCTTGGATTATGGTTACCTCAACAATGTTTTATCATTGCGTGTATTGCTTTCTTGGCAGACTATCACAGATAACAGCAGCAAACATGAAAACTTAATTTTGTGTGTAGCAATGACTGGATTTAATTAAAAACAATTTTTTTCTTATAGTTAGTTTCATTACATTAAAGATACAATAAATAATATGAATATAAAATATATTTTTTATTTAAAATCAACGATTTACAATTGGATCGAAATCAAAACTTAATCTTATAACAATATCAAATATATAAGCCAAACAAGATCGAACAAATTTAATCAAATATTTAAGCCAAACAAGATCGAACAAACTTTTATGTGCAACATGACCTTTGCCCCGCGCCCATTACGACCACAAAGGTGAATTAATATTAATTTTATATCCATTAGTTTGAAGTGTCTAATGATGAAAAAGTTTCATTGTATTTAATTAATTGTTGTTTGGAAATACAAATTACATTGTTGGCTGCCATTAGTTTATCTAATTTATTTTCTAATAGTTTTATGAGCGGTCGGTCAGTGGTTTTAAAACATTGTTCGAAAATAATTTATTTAAAATTTAACCAACAAAAGAAACAATTTAAATAATTTTAAATAAATAAAACCAAAGATAAGGAGTCTTAAAGTTTGTATTGTGGCTTTTAAAGTAAAAACAGAAAACAAATATTTGTAAATAGAAAATGTTATCGGCTACAAAAAACCACTTTCACATAATTAAAATGTTTTAGAGTCGAAGTGTCAGAAAATTTGTTATCAAGCTTTAAACACATAGACAACAGTGGCTACACCGCTACACGACTACAAATGCCGTTGACTACAATCGTCGCCGTGTAGTCAGCTACTGATTTATGTTGAAGACGACAGCTACATACAATACATACATCCTTCAAACATACCCTGCAGGAAATGTCAATAGTAAATCTGTAGTGACTTACTATTGACAGTCACCAGTACTAGTGACTTATAATACCCCAGACAATGCTATTTATTGAATTGATTTTCATATACATGACCTTATTTCCGGAACCGTAATCGACAGACACTTCAATTTTACACATAGTATGTTTCACAATGTCTACTATAAGAACAAGTATCAAAAATAAAATTAATAAAAATGAAAGGGTATTTTCTATAAATCACAACTTTGAAGAATTTGGTATTATCTTTTCACTTGAAATTTAGGCAGGGCATGCAGTAGTACGTTCGGATTTGATATAAAAAAACACAACATTTAGAGAAATGTATGAAGTCTTTATTTGAGTCGATATATAGTCTCTATAATTCAATGTTTAAAAATGATTTCATGTAAATGTTGTCCGGAGCTACGCCTCAAATGGTTCATACGCTGGGTCCAATTTCTACATACTCTCTCCAACATATGGGCAGATATCTCACTAATATTCTCCAATATTGACTTTCAGTGCGTCAACCGTTGCGGAGTTATCCCTATACACACGAGCCTTAACATAGCCCCTCAAAAATTAGTATAAAGTTGTCAAATCCAACGATCTAGGCCGTCAATTGACCGGCTCCAAACGTAAAAGAACATGTACACCGAAGTTGCCTCTCAATTGGGCCATTGTTCCAGATTGTGAGTGACATGTGGCACTGTTTTGTTGAAATCACAACCAAATCCAGCTCCTCAATTTTGAGCAAAAAACATTTTTTCGTCGTCTTTGAAAATGTATCGTCCAATGATGCCATCCGTCCATAATCCACACCAAAAAGAAAATTTTTGAGGATGCATTAGCAGTTCTTGCAATGCTTCTGGTTACTATTTACACCAAATACTGTAATTTTGTTTATTCACGTATCCACTCAACCAGTAATGAGCTTCATCGCTGAACATAAGACCAAACTTAGCAGTAACATAATACACGAAAACAACTGAGCTGTCAAAGTTGCTAGAAATACAATCGATATATAAAATAACTAGCTGCGCCCACACACGTTGTGTGCGTCCTGACAATATTTTATTCGATTTTACTTCGAAAGTTATTCACATCAAATTTTGTGACTCTTACTTTTATAGAGCTTCACGTATAGGTATTTACTTTGTATAAAGGTACCCATCCCTGGATAAAATTTAAAATATTCTGCTTTCAAAAATAAAAGATGCCTTAAAGTGCAGTACCTTTAAATCGCTAAACAAAATCGGCGTATTTTCACTGCTTTTTCTTGGAAATAAGATACCTTTTTTCGGATAAAAAAGTATCCTATATTGGAATCAGGAGACTAAGGCACCTCCTCACAAAATTTTGTTTACATACATCCAGTAGTCTTTACGTGATGCGAACACATACAGAAAGACAGACAGACAGGTTGCTTGGTGCCATAGAAGACGCGATTCTGGCTTAAATGTGGTTGGGTTCTTTTCTGAACCGTAAAAAATAGATACCTAAATTAAAAGGGCCCGACAAAAGACCTGAACAAATTAATATCTTTTATTTTAATGAACACATTGCGGAACCCTATATGAGAGAATCTGACTCCCACTTGACTGATTATTGTTAATATTTTAGTGAACACTTTATTGATTTCCCATTGTAAAAACCAATCTCTCCTTATGATACCTATCGGTATTTTTTTTTTTTACTTTTAGCATTAATTCTAAAATAATAATTTAAGTTTTGAGTGGGAATTCCCATTCACCCACCACCACAACGTTCATTGTTAACGATTTCAATGTTGCTGGAATTGTGTTTTATGTTTTCAATGAAATTTCAATGATCTAGATTTGTTTTTGCGAAATCCTTGGCCTAGATGCTTAGTAAAAAAAGTGACACACAAAAGGACCTTCAAATTAAAGCATAAAAACTGGGTTAAGATGTGCAAAGCATAAAATCCTTGAAAATGCCATCTAGAAATGAAGAGCGAAAAAATGTCCGGAAATACACTAAAGAAATATATGCGGCTCATTCCATGGCAAATCAACAAAAACAAGTTGTTTTCAAATTTAACACTCCAGATTTTATTGAAAATTTTTATTCTATTTACATTCTTCAGGGAGTCACTGAATCCAAATATAATTAAAAAAAAAAACTTAGTTTTTTAGCTATGCAGTTAAAAAAAAATGGGAAAAGAGCAATCGAGGCTGATATATATTCCCATTCCAGTTCTATAAGCCCTAGGAAGTTGAGTAAAAGTTCATTTTAAATATGATTTAATAATTTAAACTTAATATTAATTCATTACAAACTTAAAAAAATTGCAATTCGTGTATAAGATAAGAAATCTTCATTAAAAATGAAAGAAAAATATAAAGTTTGTTAACCTGACTTCTCCATCCCATCATGGTCCCATTCCAAAATTTGTATTGTATACTCACAAACCACATTATGTAAATTAAATAAATCAGTCAAGTGTGACTCAGACTCACACACGTAGGGTTCCGTACTATGTTCAGTACAACTTTAAAAATACAAGCTGTTAATTTCTTCACGTCTTTTGGGGCACCCTTTAATTTTTAATGATTTTTGTATGCTAAGGCCCTGTGTAAATATCTATCAAGTCTCTCCTCAAATTCGCGAAATCTAGGGTACACCCTTTTAGTTTTATTAACTTTATTTTCTTTTCTTGTTGCTGCAGTAGATATTGTAAAATATAATCTTTGTAAATTTTAAGTGTCAGCCTATTACTTTTCAAATATAAAGACTTTCTATGAAAATATCAGGAGCCTATCAATTGCGGTTCAAAATATAAGGCAATATAAGTGAAAAAGATATTATCACGGAACACCCTTTAATTGTTATAGTGACGATGGTAACCCATATACTGTAAAAATTTGAAGAGTCTACCTATTACGGTTTAAAAAATAAGACCATATACATACGTCCAAATTATGTCACTGTCGGAAAACGCTTTTTTTTAGTAATTGTCATAGTTGCTACGGCAACATAATTTTTAATTTCATTATTTTTTATAGACGCCATGGCAAATCCATTTCTACGAATATATCAAGAGTCTACCTATTACGATTCGAAAAATAAGTCACTATGCGTGAAAATCATGTCACTGTCGGAACACCCTTTTTTTGTAATTATCATTAATTTTAAGGTTTAATTTTGAATACTTATTTATAAAGCGAACATAATTTTAATTACTGTCTGCAAACTTTAAGTGGTTGCCTACTACAGCTCAAGAAATAAAGAGGTAAAGACAAAAACGAAAATAACACGTCACTTTCAGAACACCCTATAAGTTTTAGTATTTGTTGCTATAGCCGCCAGAGTTATACCCCTTCTTTGAAAATTTCAAGAGTCTACCTGTTTTGGTGTATAACTTAGGCCATATACATGCAAATAACGTCACTATCGAAACACCCTTTAAATTTTATTTAGTTTTTAAAACTTGTTTATATAGCGAACTAAGTTTTTATTACTGTTTGTAAATTTTAAGTTTATGCCTTCTACAGTTCAAGAAATAAACATATGTATATGTATACGTCTCAATAGGAACACCCTATAAGTTTTTGTTTTTGTTGCTATAGCGGCAACAATTACATCTGCTGTGAAAATTTCAAGAGTTCACCTGTTACGGTTCCAGAAATAAAAGGCGCTGACAGACGGACGGACAGGCGGACAGACATTGTAGCGAATGCAATAGGGTTCTGTATCTGTAAAAAAATTAAATTTTTTTTTTTTTTAAATTATGAATAGTGCCAATTAGAGCGTATCAAATCCTCTTTAAAATTAGCTTTTACTCAACTTCCTAGGGCTTATAGAACTAGAATTAGAACATATTTCAGCCTCGAAAAAACGAGTATATCTAAAAAAAACTCTTAAGAGATAGATTTTTTTTTAAATTATATTTGGATTCAGGGACGCAAGGTCGGTAAATAAATGAAGAAAATCTAAAGTAGTCATTTTGAGTGCCATGTTGATTTGACATGGAATAACCCATACAGAGGTACTAAGGCAAATAAACTTTTTACTGTAACAAAAAAATATGCAAATTTGTCATTCTAATTTAAATTGTTATTTTCTGTAAAAAATTAGAAAATATTTGAAAAAAAAAAATTATAAAAATACGGAACATTCAAAAATTATGTTGCATGTGTCACCTAAACATAGAGGTCATACCAATGCCAAGAACGAAAATCATAAAATTCAGAAGCCAGAAAAAAACACAAAAAACAAAGAGATAAAGCCAACATACATTTTTTATTTTAACATTTATGTACATAAATTTTAAACATTAACATTTAACGACAATCAAATACGAAATTGTTACCAGAAACTAAATAAACCATTATGAGAACTTAAGTATGGTGACATTTAGGAAACTGTAGGCATCAGACTAACGCACGCACACAATCACATATAATAAAGTTAAAAACAGAAATCAGCTGTTATAATACAAAATAAGATGAGGTGAGTGTGTGCATGTTCCACCAGCACATAGTCTGAGATACTGTTAACGCAACAAGAAAAACAGAGAGTGAGAGAGTAAAGAACGTTTTACTAAATAAAAGTGTATTTACTGTTAGCGCATTATTGTATTTACTGTTATTGGGCTGGTTTTCGTTTCCAGAAAATGTTGACAACATTAACGGATGCCTTCTTTAGCAACAGTAAGTGTTCTTGGGTATTTTGACATTTTTTATAGAAAAGAAATCAGTTGTATTACGAGTATTTTATGAATTGTAAGTTACATACATAAATGTTAAGAAATCAAGGGTAACCTTTTGGGAATGAGTAAAAAATCGATACAGATAATAAAACTAACAGGATCGTGTCTGTACATAAAATACTTTTAGCTGGTACTGGTGTCCAACGGTGGTCTTACCACTCGTTAAAAACTGACGCCCTTGATACACAAAGCGACATTAAAAGCGCAATTTTTACAAATGTCTGACAGAAACATTTTCATAGCACCTGCCCGCCAAATCTTACTGGGGTAATGATAGGCAGTTGATCGGGATCATTTCATATTGCATCAGCAGACATACATACATACATATATTATACATACATATATCATAAAAGCGACTATACGAATGTGCCTTGGTCAATAATATAACATTAATGAAGGTTAAGAGACATATAGACACAGCTGGGAATGAAGCGGCGGTCCAACTTGCGGAAGGCGGGTCTGCTAAGAACCCAGAGTAGAGCTGTGCAATGGCATAATGCGAGCTAAAGTTTTGCAATGGGGGAACCCACTAAACATGAAAAGGTAGAGGGAGACCACTTCGTGTAGGCAGGCCTACACAGTAGGATAACTGCGTTGGTGACAGGTCATGGACAATTTAAGTATCACGTAGATCTAGTATAATCTAGATCTAGATGAAAATCAAAGAATGCAGACTGTGTCTGGAAGCTAGCATAAGACCCAGGACCACTGGTAGAAGCTTGTTAAATGTGGATGCCATAGGGGACCTGAGTCTAGAGACTACGTGATTATAAAGACGGTTTCCAGTCGACAGTCTGAAATCGATAAAGTCAAGATTAAAGGCTGGTTGTAGCACGTTTCTCAATGAAAGTAGGTTTCCGTAAATTACATTTCGGTTGCCTATAACCATATAGGACGAAAGGGGGACCCATTATGGAATTGGTCTGCTGGTATTCTGCCTACATTAATACATAGGAGTTCAAATGCCAGCAAGCCTGGAGAACTGGTGCCCGATTATACCCCGGAAGCACTGACGCCAAGGTGATAACACCTTGAAGTTTCCATGAGCTACCAATAACGCACCTAGATTATGGCACCTAGATTATATGCAAACAACATTCTGGCCCTCCTGCTAGATGTTGTTGCCCTTCTCTTCCGGATTACTCCAAAGGTCAATTAAAACAATGGTTTTTAGATAATTAGAACAGGGTAATTTTTTTTATAAGAGGGTATAACTTCTCTTCGCTAGACTTGATTTAGCCAACCACCTAACAGCAACATGACCTAACTAGAATCTTTATGTAGGCCGCAATCGCTAGGTACAAGTTTCACAAGCCGACGTTCTGAAACTCATAAAAAGTAGTGGTTTTTTTAAGAGAGAGAAAATTAAAAAAAAAAAAAATTAAATAAAGAAAAGTGACTACGTACATAGATGACCGCACACAGTGAAAGCGATCTAAGGGTTATGCAAAAATGTCTACCTGAAGGAATCTTTCTAGATCATTGGAAGTTTCAGACTTATCCTGCTCCCAAAAGGGACAAACCAGCTTATAAACCATCATCGTATCTCCCCATCTCCCTTTTGGATATAATGGGCAACATACTAGAAAAAGAAGAATACAGAAGGCTTCTTAAGATAACAGAGCTGTGCGAAATCCATTCAACACCGCAAATTTAGAGCATCTAATGGCTGCATTCTATACAATGAATGTCACAAGATATCTTATAAATATTATCCGGAGTTAATTCACAAATAAAAAATTGCTTTATGATACCAATGAAGGAACCCAGATATACGAAGTTTCGGGAGGAATTCCACAAGGATCAGTGTTGGGTCCCCTCCCGTGAAATAGAATGTACGATGACATTCTACGGCAGCAATTGCCAAACTCCAAAAATATAGGTTTCGCTGATGACATAGCATTGCTCCTGAGTTAGAATGAATTGTGAATATCAACGATCCGGGAATGGCAATGAAGATGGGACTCATACTCAAAGGGGAGGTGGATATTTCCTAGTATCGTTATATGACTCAGTAGAAGGACTGGAAACCTTAGATATTACCGAACACTGTTTTTAACAGGATACGGTGTGTTTAAGTTATATTTACATAGGTTCGGACACGAAATTTCACCGTACATCCAAACTGTCAAACATCGGTAGAAGATGCAGCACACATAATGTTTGAATGCCAAAGATACGCTGGCTGGGGTGAACATGCAAACCCGCCGAAGCTGAATTCGTATCGAAAATTTGATTTTTCGGCATATAAGTCGAGTACATAAAAAAATCAAAAAATTTTTCATAATTATTTGAAAACTCTAAATCTTTCAGTGAACAGTTATAAAGGGTTAACCAATTTCTTTTAATTGGGGTGAAATATACCCTTTCTAGTTGCTCGGTCACATATACATACATGTTTTTACTTTTTTCTAAACTCTTTTATAGAGTAGATGGCAATTTAATTGAAACTTATTTTTGGAAATTTTTGTTTTTAATAATAGCGGTATTCAGTGTTGGATGCACATGGTATTATTTTAGTTTTTACTTAATAGCGTGCTATTAACCCAAATTAACATCTCACTGACATTTGTTGTTTCATATTTTTTTATTGTGTCTTTAATATGTTTGAACTAACAATAACTACTCATATCTTAAATTTAACATAAATATTCTTGTTATCCATCTGATGTTCGGACGAGAGAACCAATGTCCCTCCTTCTTAATAGAATGTAACCAGGTTCGTTAAGTATGTTACGGGCCAGCGTATTTGAGTGAGATTCAAGCTTCTTTCGCTATTACTGCTTAAACTGATGGCACGTTGAGATCTTTGTCGATGTTTGAGTTTTTTATATATCATGGCGCAACTGTAATTGTCCGTGGAATCTTATTTTAGCGCCTTTAGATTTTTTCTACTTTGCTAGCTGAGGCAGGCAGTGCCCCATAATTCAATTCTATAACACAAAATTGATTGTAGGATTAACTTGTTCAATATCAGTGTGCAATCACTGAATTTAATTATATTTTTGTTAAGTTCTTAATTTAGCTCATCAGAAAACTTTTAGCCAAATTTCAGATTTTTTTTAATGTAGGGGGAATAACGAAGCAGACCACTTTTTTAACGGGTCCCTTTTCGACCCCCTTTCGTCCCCTATGATTATAGACAAATGAAATGTAATTACGTCAACCTTAACCTCATAGAGTCACGTGCTACAACCAGCCTTTAATCTTGACTTTAGTGATTTCAGATTGTCTCATCACGCAGTCTCTGGTAATTGCTAGCATATGTTCAAAGCTCAGTGTCATAAGTCTTATGCTAGCCAGTGCCGGACATTCACACTATGTGCGCTATGATCTCAGCCTCCTCCAGACACAGTCTGCAAGTATTATCTTTATCGATTTTCAGCTTGGTTAAATGATAGTTGAAGTTTCCATGACCTGTCATTAATGCAGTTATCCAGCTTAGAGTGCTTTTATTGTATCCGAGTACCTTACTGGCCTTCCTGGCCGTGGGCTCTTTGAGCACCATTCGACTCTGCCTACACGTAGTGGTATCCCTCCACCTTTTCAGGTTTAATGAGTCCACACATTGTAGGACATTAGCTCGCATTGTGCCATTACCCAGGGTTCTAGTCTACAGAAATTTACATCAGATCCCCCTTTTGCTAGTTGGTCTGCTGTTTCATTCTCAGCTGTGCCTATGTGTGCCTTAACCCAGACCATATTTCACTTATTAACCGAGGCACATCTGTTAAGTTTTAGAACACATTCCAGCTTCCGAAAAGGATTTTCCTAAGCCCATATGGTCAGGTGCGTCCATCTCATCCGCATTCACCTCCATAGCCCAGGAGTATCTTCACAGATTCACTCGTCCACCCCTTGCGGGGTTTCTTTGTCATCTCATGCAATAACCCCTATTAGCCAGTGACAACCAGAACTCCTAAAGGATTAACCTCTCCACTTCTAAAGAGGCTTCCTTGTCCATCCTTATCGGAATATTTCGGTTCAAAGCCATAGAAGAGCCCTTAGAGATTAACCTGTTTACTCCTTGCGAGGCGTTCCTGTCCATCCCTTCTGAATTCTTCCTTAGGCCAGTTAAGACCGGAGTTTCCTAAGGGATTAACCTATGCATCTCTTGCGAGGCTTCCT
Organism: Phasia obesa; assembly: GCA_949628195.1. Taxonomy (NCBI): domain Eukaryota; kingdom Metazoa; phylum Arthropoda; class Insecta; order Diptera; family Tachinidae; genus Phasia; species Phasia obesa. The sequence goes on from OX451215.1 coordinate 162,814,560, forward strand.
GGTTTATGCCTTTCGGATTCCCACGTTCATTCATGGAGATAATAAAGTTCAACCACATAGAGCTCCTTAGGCGTGCGAAACTCTACATTGAAACTGGAGGTCGACCGGTACCCAAGGTTCGCATACTAAAGGTCAAACACACTCTTGACCACGCATCCCTGGCGTATGCTGTTCCACCGTGGATTAGGGGAGGGAAAATTTAGGTTTGCTGAAAATATCTTTTATTTTAAAAATGTCCTTAACAAAATGAGAATTAAGTTAATGATTAAAGCTTGAAATTCATTTAAATAATGGTTGCACCATTCAATATAATAATTTTTTAGTTTTAGGGTCACATTGTACTTTTTTTTAAATATAAAGTTTAATGTTATATTTTTAAAAGTAAAAGAAATCTTTAGATTCCTACAACGGTAACACTGTATTCTAATGTTTAGTTGATGGTTATAAAGAGAGGGCAAAGAGCACAAATTTAGCCCTTTCAATATTTTGTTTATATTTTTGTTTATACCTAGTTTGTTTTGTTTATCCTTATTCGTGAGTGGCTGACTTTGAAGTGTGTGTGTGTGTGTGTGTGTGTGTGTGTCAGTGTTACGTTTTTGTTTTGGTTATTTTTCTTTCTTGTTTTCATTTACGGATACGTGTGCAGTATCTGAAAGTTTTGTGTGTGAAAATATTTGAACGCACACATTCACCCAAAAACATGCATTTGCTTGTTGCTAAGTGTTGTTTTTTTGCGGTAGTAAGCGGTATTTATGATTATTTTGTTTTTGGCCTTTTAATGCTTTATTAGAATATTTCTTGTTTAACACTTTTTAATTAAAACAATCCACTTTTTACAAATAAAAAAAAAATGCCAAAAATATACAAAAAAAAGTATTTAAGCCGATCGACTGGCAAACCGATTGCTCTTACGTAGTAGCTAGTAGTCAGTCTGCCGCATAAAAAGCAAGAAAGCAAAGCAATCAGATAAAAACACACAGTTACACAAACCCACAAAAACAAATGCCGTGTACAACACAAAACAACAAAGTGAATTTAAGTAAAATCAGTCGTTGATAGCCAACTCTCGTGTTCAGACGATAAGCGGTTTTTTTTTGGTTTGGGGAAGAAAGAGATAGACAGCCACACAAACATAAAATCTTGAACATAATCACCCCCACAAACAACACAACGTAATTTAACAAATACAACTACAACAATCAATACGTAAAAAAGTATCGTATGCGTTTACGGCAACAGCAAAAAGTTACGGAATACAAGCAAAACAAAGACAAACTGCATTTTCCGCCTTTTACTTGGTTTTACCAACCCGCATTATTATTATCGTTGTTTGTTTTGTTCAGTTCTAATATATAGTTTGGTGACATTTAAAAAACAATTTTGTGTAAATGAAAAAAGAAATTAAAATTTCGTGAAAAAGTTTATTAAAATTGTATTGTTGAAATTCATTTAAAAACAGTTTAAAAGACCGGCAACCGGTAAACAGCCAATAATTTTCGATTTTCTTCATTACGTACCTACTTCAATATAAATAAATTGAGGAAAAAGAGTTTTAATTAAAGCATAAAAATACTAACAATTGGATTATGCTTAAGTTTCATTTTAAACATCATACCAGATTCTTAATACCTGTTAGATGTTATGTAGCTAAAATACTTCAAAACCGACTTAAGTTACAACAGCAAACCGTACAACAACAACAACAACAACAACAACAACTAAAGCAAACAAGTTATGTAAATCACCAAAAGACATTGCGGTGGGATCTTAATCGAATGTTTGAATTTAATCAAACTTTCAATCAACGTATCGTCTTTAATTTGGAATTTTATCACAAGAATATTTTGAAAAAATTTCAAAAATCATTTTACAAAAAGCCTAAATATCACTATCAATTCATAAAAATTTCATAGACTCTCACAGACTTTTTAGGCAGAAATAAACAGTGGAAAAGGTAAAGAAAATTGGATATGAAAATTCAAAAAAAAAAAAAAACATAAATTTGAAAAAAAGAGAAATACCTATAAAAAGAGAAAAATAATGAGTGAAATATACAAAATTTTTGTGTTCGGAAATTAATCGTTAAAGTTACAAGATTTTATTTTTTAAATACACAAATGAGTTGTCAAGTCGGGCTTAAGTTCTCTTTTTCTCTCTAACTGCTCAACCTGAACAAGGGCGTAAGGCGTAAAATAACTGTCAAAAATTCTCATGTACATACAAAATGTATGAAGCAAACCTAAGTAGCGCGGCGGTAACGCTTTGCTATTGGAAAATACAATTTTGACAGATCGTTAGGTAATAAAGTTGGATGCAAACAAAATGTTATTGTTTTTTTGTTTGTGTAAGAGTGGTGCCATTTAGTTATTTTCTGTTTTATCGAGCGATTTTATCTCTCTTTTGCGATTAAATTTATTAGATTTTACTAAACAAAATATGTTAACATTACTGTTTATTACAAAACGTTGCGCTCTTATTTAGGTTTGTTCAAAGTTATGCGCTAGACTTCCTTTCGCCTTACGCCTTACGCCCTTGCTTAGGTTTGTCAGTAACTATTCAATGAATAAATAAATAGTTCAACTAGTAAATTTTAATGTTAAAATTTATTTTCTTGTTTTTTAATTTGAGTTGTCGTTCCAAATACAGTTCGTTGTAAATTATTTTAAAAAATGTTAAAAAAATAAAATAAATTTAAATTAAAACATCTAAAAAATTGATGAATTTAAAAACAAACAAAAATAATTATCAAGCCTTTATAAGCAAGGTCAACTTTTGAAAGGTCGAACTACTAAATCAGGTGCGCGGGCGACACTACCTAGTGAAATAAATACACCTTGCTTTATAAGTGTATGCGTTCGCCTCCTTCACTTTTGTAATCATAATAAGAGCGCGAAGTCGATCGGCTAATATCGGTTAAAAGTTTTAGCCGGCTTCATTAGCTACGCTGGTTTTTTTATTTTATTTTAATTTGATATTATTTATTTTGAAACATGATATTAAAATACATGCATCATCAAAACACCATTATCTAGCGACTTTATTAACTTAAAACCCCCCACTGTATTAAGAGATTAACACAACAGGGTAAAATCACATAAGGGACTTAAAAACGGTTTAATACTTAATGTGACTTAGAGAAGGAGCGATATATTTGTAAAAAAAAAAAAAATACAAATTTGTAAGTTTCTTTCTGCCTTTGCCGGTTATATTTCTTTAGCCACCGTCGGTCGTCATTTCATATCGGCTTCGCGCTATGATCATAATCTTTATTATCAAAGTAACCAAAAATTTGTTGAAGGGAAGTATGGGTGTGGCTCCGCCCAAATTGTTTATTATAATCTTGCTTTGTAAATAACAAGTAAATATGTGTGCAAAGTTTCAATAGAATCTTTTGAATATAAGTACATATTTAAAAAATATAATTTTTTATAAAGGCGTGGCTGCTCCTATCTTTCCTCATAAAATTGTCCCTTTTAGAAGGCTATGTTTTTTAACAAGATTATTTATTAGCGGTCATCAGTGTTTAATAGAAATGAAATTATGCACTTGCACTTTTGCATTACCATTTGAATCGAACACTGAACTGCGCTATTGTTTTTCTAAATTTATTCAGCATTTTAAATTTATTTTTAATTTGTAGTTTTAATTAAAATATTTAAATTGCTACCTCAATTTTTTGGAAGCGAACCCAAGGCTTTCTTTGGAAGGCACAGACGAGAGGGTCCTAGAGAGAGAAGGTCTAACCTTTTTTTTAAGACCTTAAGTGAGAAGGCCTTTTTAGTTTTACCACTGGGTATCAGCAACCTCGAAGTATCGGCGATGTATTGGTAGCGCATGCTTGCCTAACAGCAAAACATAAATAAAAGGGCTAATTGTTAAAAAATCGCATAAATAGCGCGGCGTCAACGCTTATTTATTATAAAATCCAATTTTAATAGAGTGCTAGGTAGTGAAGTTGGCTGCAAACAAACTGTCTTTGTTTTTTGGGGATCCCATTTTAGCTAGTTTCTGTGATATCTAGGAATTTTTTAAATTTATTAGATTTTACTAAACAAAATATGCTAAAATTATTGCTCCTATTAATATTTGTTATTGCAGCGTCAAAGCTAGGCGCTAGACAGCGTTACGCCTTGCGCGCTTATTAGGTTTGTCTGTAATAATATCCCAATAAAAATAATTGTAAAATAAGTTCTTCTATCAATTTTGTTATACCTACTATTTGTTGATAAGCACTTCTGTGTTATGTAGTTTCTTTCCAAACTGTAATTTTTTTTTTTGCAAACAAAAATAATTTAAAGCCGGGCATATTTAAGAAGGTGAAGGCGTAAGGGAGAGGAAATTTCAGCAACAAATTTTTTGAATTTTTTTTTTATGTGGATTTTCACAGTAATATATATTTTATTCTCTCTTAAAATACATGATTAATGTCAAACTCCATATAAAAAAAATTGAAAAAATTTCTCTTTAATATTAGCTCCGCCTTGTGCACTCAAAGCAAAGATTGAAATAATTTTTAGAATAGAAATTAAAGAGAAAAAATATTTTATTTCATAATTTTATTGTTTCCAAACAAAAAAATAGTAACCCTAGCTTCGAAATCTTAAGATTTAATTTAAAGTTACAAAAAGAAATATAAGTAGACAAAAATATACATATGTACCTATGTACATACATATGTATGTGTATCAAGTAAAAAAACAAACTATAAAATATCGTTAAATCAACAATTAAAATTTCACTAAACCAATGAACAATTTTCGACAAGAAATTAAAGCAGTAACAATTAAAATTGTAAGGCCTGTTTAATGTAATTTAAAAGAAAAAGTTAATAAAATTCAACAAGGAACAGCTGTTCATATAACTGTTATACAACAACACTACAACAGGTTTGTTGTTAAAACAAAAGCAAAACAACTGTTAAATAAAAGTAAAACAAACGAAAACAAAACTAACATTACAGCAGAGTCAAGAGCAAAACAAAACTAATAAAATAAAATAACAGAGATTAATCAACAACTTGACTACTGTTAAGTTAACATCAAGAAGCAATAAATAACAGTTAAGAGCAAAAGTGTGTAAGGGAAAAATCAAGTAATTTTAATAAAAAAAAAAACGTAAAAAATAAATTTAAAAATTATTAAGAACTATTTTTAACTGAACAGCGACAAGCAATCAATAACAGTTAAGGGCAAAAGTGTTATAAATTAATAAACAATTAAGTTTTTTATATAAAAATTATGTAAACAAAAATTTAATTAAAATAAAATAATCAACAACTGTGTTCATTTTAAAATAAATTAATATAAAATAAAAAAAAAAAATAAAAAAAATTACAAAATTTTATTACCAAATTTGTAAAAAAAAATTTATCAAAAATTTTCAAAGTGTGCAATTTTCCTAAAAAAAAATAAAATAAAATTAAAAAAACAAATAATTTTTAAAGCAAAAAATAACTTCTCATCTAGAGCAAATCTAAAAATGAATATACCGCTGCAAGTTTTTACCGCCAATAAAAATAAATTAAAAAAACGAAATTAACCAAAAAATTTTAAATTAAAAAAAATAAAAAATAGTTTTTAGCTTAACCTAAAAAAACACACTCGTTATTCTTCCTCCTCTACTTTTCGGTTCTTTTATTCTGACGTTTAAACAGCAAAAATTCTACTAGTTTTCTTCTAAATTCTCATTTTAAATTTGCTCAACTTCTCATTTAAAAATGTCTACTGGTCGTCGTTTAGCTAAACGCTCTATAATCGGCACTAAAGTTTGTGCTCCCGGGCCCGATGGTCTGTGGTATTCGGGTGTTATACAGGATGTCAAAACACCACCTTCAGCTACGGTCACTTCAGCTGATATTATGACGGATAACGTAATTGCAGACACTAAATATATTGTACGTTTCGATTTTAAAACGCAGGACAATAACATGGAGTCACGTCGTGCGGTTAGCGTTCATATAAGTCCAGCTCAGTCGTTACGGCGCAGTGCTATGATTAAAGAATTTCATGAATCGGATTTAATCGGTCCCGGATTTCGTTCGATGATGGGCATACAATTGCAACCTGGTCAACGGGTCTACTTGACTCATAATGGTCGTGAGACCGCTGGAGATGTGTTGATGCATGACATCGAAAAAGATGAAGTTGCGGTAAAGATTATTGTGATTGGAAGTGAGGTAAGTAAAATAATAAATATTTTAATAAGAAACGAATTTAGCTAGAATATACTAACACACATATTTGGGAATATTTCGAATATTTATCGATCATCGAATAAGTTTGCGGTTTAAAATAAAATCTGTATAAAAACTAGCTTGTTGCAATAGAAACCGGAAAAATAATTCTGATATTTTAAGAGGTCTATTTAAACCTTTTATTTATTTATAATAAATAGTTGCATGAGCAAGCTCATTAATGGGTAAGCTCGTAAGCTTATGAGCAAGTTGTCATACTCGAACACAAACATGCTTAGTGAACTCAATCCTACTCATAACATACTATTAGTGAGCAAACGCAATGAGCTGACCGATTAAAATGAACTTTAGTGAGCGCCGTGTTTAATCGTTTCATGTTGGAAACACTCAGTGTGTTTGGTTTAGAAATTGTGTATAACTTTTGGCTAGGGCTTAGTGCGTTTTGCTTGTGCTCGTATCTCATACTGCAAGCTTATCGCATTTAGCTGTTTATTATTGTCTACTGTGTGTATTGAATAGACAAGAATTCAATAAAATATTATAATGAGCAGGGATGATAGAAGACAAGGTTACGCCATCCCGAAAATTATATTGATATTTACTGCGCATGTCGCCCTAATGACGTAACGAAAAATATCTTTTATCCAAAAATTTACGGAATTTTTAAATTGCCCTCGTAGTTTCACTTGTTTTTTTTTACACTAAGAATACGTTCGAGTAAAAATAAGAAATAGTAATCAAAACGATGATTGCTAAAAAGTCATCCAATTAGCATTTTTAGTCAAATGTTTTTTTAAACTCCCTCACTCTTACATTGTGTGCGAATGTGTGGGTGGGTGTTGGTCTTTGTAGTCGCTGCCAATTCATTAGATTTCCACGGTGCTGTTCTGTGGTATCAGTCAGTCTATTCAATTTTCGTTTTCTTATTCGATTTGTTTCTTTTACTTGTTGTTAAACGTTTTTGAACTAAAACCATGGCATTTGCAACAAAAAATAAAAAAAAAAAAATACAATAAAGCCACACCATTGCAAATATGTTGGTATCTATGTCAAGGTTAAAAAGCTTCGGAAAATGTAAAGAAAAGGCAAAATAAAAGTAAATTTAGTAAATTGTACTCGTTCGTTCGTAAGTATGCACATAAACATATATTTAAAAGTATAAAGTGTGAATGCAGTGGGAACGAGGGTGTGTAGTATGTAGAGCAAATAAAAAACTCAAACTTTTAGTTCAATTTTATTCTATTCTATTCTATTTTAGTTCCATTTTCATTGTTTTGTGGCTGTTAAGACCTTTCTATGTTGAACTTTAAGTGTGGGCATTCAATCAATTATGCTCATGGCTGTGTCCTCGATGCAGTTTTAAGAATCAAAGAATACAAAAACCAACAACAGAATAATAATTAATTAAATAATAATAAATGTTATATGTAGGTATATTGGAAAACTTTCAAGAATGTATCCTACACTTTCGAATTTATTTTGAAGCCGAAGAAGAAGAAGAAGTTCTTTTTATGAATTTTTTTTTAAGTATTACCGTTTAAAGGTACCGCACTTTATTAGTATTTTTTAAAAGCCAATTTTTTTAACCAATCCTTTTTTTTAAGATAATTTTAGGACCTTTTTTTAAGAAGCCTAAATATTTTCAAATACTTTTCAAAGGTACCTAAAGGTTTGTTAAAACAGCAATGTTCCAAAATTGTACTTTTTTTAAATTAATAATTTTTGAAAGTATCTTTTATAAGATCTTTTTTAGAAAAGATAAGTTTTTAATGCAATTTTTAAATAGTACTTTTTTAAAGGTACTTTTTAAAATTAAATGTTTTACACATATATTAGGGGTTTTAACGATGGTTATAGTGCAAATTTGCATTTAATGTTGAAGTAGATCATGAGCGTACTTTTGAAATATATTGTATTTTTGTGCAAAGCATTTAATTTTCTTTAAAAGATCTGCCAACTCATGAAAAATTACAAAAGAAAAATATAAAAAAATAAAAACACAAAAAGGAAAAAATAATAAATAAAATTATTGGTTAGTTTTACAAACAATTTGATCTAATATTTTTCCTTTTTTTACAAATAATTCAAAAATTATATTTGCATCTGAGTAAATATGCACAAATATATTTTCTCAAGGTTTTTTTTTATTGCAAACGAAGCAAAAGGTAGCAAATTTGAAGTATGTAAAGGGTGATCCATTTCGAGGTACTTTTACAATAGTCTTTTTTTGACAAATCAAGTGTGAGTCGTGTCATGCTGTCATGTTATTTTTGTTTAGTATTTTTTTTTATTTTTATTGTTTGGCATTTCATTATGGAAAGACTTACGCCTGAATCATTTCACTGTATGGCCTCTTGAAAAGTTCCAAAAAGATCCGACGTTTTCAAGGCAAATTTTGTTGAGCCATGAGGCTGATTTCTGGCTCAATGGGTATGTAAACAAACACAATTGCCGCATTTGGGACGAAGAGCAACCTAAAGAGATTCAAGAGCTGCCACGTCATCCAGAAAAAAAAAACGGTTTGGTATGGTTTGTGGGCCGGTGGAATCATCGGTCCGTATTTCTTTAAAAATCATGCCGGTGCGAACGTAACCGTTATCGTGATCTTAGCGACATTAGGTTTCAGCAAGACGGCGCTACTTCCCACACATCGCATCAATCTATGGATTTATTGAGAGAACATTTCAGTGAGCACATAATTTCACGTTTTGCGCCGGTCGATTGGCCACCAAGATCGTGTGATATCACACCGTTAGACTTTTTCCTGTGGGGATATGTAAAGTCTAAAGTTTATGCGGACAAACCCGCTTCGATTCAGGCCTTGAAGGAAAACATCACGCGTGTCATTCTCCAGTTACCAGTCGAAATGCTCGAACGAGTCATCGCAAATTGGCAATGGCCAACCTTTGATAGACATAATCTTCAAAAATAAATGCCAAAGAATGTTCTTTCAAATGATAATAAACATTCTCCATTAAATTTTAATTTTCTGTGTTTTTTTTTTTCTTTAAAAAAGTAGGGAACCTCGAAATGGAGCACTCCGTATATTTTGTTGTTGTGTTGATAAAAACGATGCATTTTTGCTCACGTTTGCATCGTTTGCACAGTCTGGACTACCCATCGTGAAAACCCCTTTAACTACTTTAATAAAAAATACGTCTCTTTTAAAAAAGATAATTATTAAAGGTACTTTTTAAACGGTTCTTTTTTCAGAGGATTTGTAATAAAAGTACTTTTTTCAAGAGATTTATATTTTTCTAAAGTTATTTTTATATTTTTTGTTATTTAAATGTAATTTTAAGAAGAATTTATTTTCTAAATTTACTTTTTGTAAAAGATTATTTTACAACGCTTCCAAATTGTGGAAATTTACTTAAAAAATAAAACTGTTCAAGAAGATTATAGAGCCCTTTTATCAATGCAAGTTTTTTAGTAATGAAACTTATTTTTGTTTAAATGATTACATGTCATTAACGAATCACCATTAACTGTTTGGTGCAGTTGCATTTCAATAATATTACTGTTATGTATTCTTATTTCAAGTTCTAAAAAACTAAAAAGCCCTTTATATACTTTTCTTAAACGATGCTTTATTAAAATGTGCTTTAAGAGGAAATGTATAGATCAAATGTTTAAAAAAAAAGTACTTCTTAAAGGCTACTTTTTTATTTTGTTTTTGTAAATATTTATTTTCGTTTTCGAATAATAACAAGTTACTAAAAACAATTTTAGAAAACATTCGTTTTTGTATTTCCAAAAAAGTACTTTTTCGAAAAGGGAGTTTAAATTTTCTTTCTTTAACAATCCTTTAAAGCTACTTTTTAGAGGAAGTTTTTGTAAAAGTTTCTTCTTTTTAAAAATTTATTAAAAAAATATATATAAAAAACTATCTTTAGTAATAAATAAAGGGAATTTAAAAAAAAAAACCCTTTTCTTATGAGTTTTTTTTAAAGGTGCTTTTAAATATAAAGTTATTTGAAAAATTTTTTTTAAAGATACTTCTGTTACGAGATATTTGATAGGTAATATTGCTTTATATAAAATGTATTAGTTTTTTAAGTATTTGTTCAAAAAATTCTGAAGGGTATTTTTTGTAAGAGAAGTAACTCTCAGGCGTTACTTCCCTTGGAAAGGGACAACAGTAGATAAGACAGATGATTAGAGTGATACTAAAGCTTCACTTTCGGTGACAGTGCGATTGCACGTTATGTTTATTTTTATAACAGTGTTTTGCAGCGCACTAAGGTGTTATTTAGGTGCATTAAAATGAAGATAGTTTAGCAAACTACTTTACTCCCCAGGCTATTTATTACTATCCGGTAATACCGGCGAAGGAGGGCGCTGTGATATGTACGATTGTAAATAATAAATATTAGAAAAACCAATGTTGCCACAGCTGGGTATTGAAGTCGTGACCATGCCTTAGTAGTCAGCGTGCTAACCACTTGAGCTACAGCACCAAAAGCAAACGAATACAATTTTATAAAGTCATTTTTAAGGTACATTTTAGAAGGTACTTTTTAAAAACGTAATTTTTTTAAGAACCTTTCTAAAGCAATATATTTGTAAGATAGAAAGATGAAATAGAAAGATGAGATAGTATAGATGAGATTTTATTAAAGGAGTTTAAGCGGAACCTCAAAGCTCTGTTCTGTCTACATGAAAAACACACTTGTGCTTGTCGAGCATGCAGGGTCAAATGAATGCCAATAAGAACTCATAGTTGTTTTACAAATCCTGTCGTGTTTTTTTGACGACCCGTGCTTTCCTGCAAAAAATACCCAGATATTCTTTGTCTGAAGTCGAACCTGCAACCTCCTGACTGATAGAGTACCGCACTAACCATCAGTCTAAGCGCAGAGAAAAAACATGGTTATGGGATGGTCACAAGAACCATCTTATGTTCTCTGTCACCATTTATGGTTGCGATGAACAATTTATAGTTGTTTGAATCATTACTTTGGTCACACCAAACAATTTTTTGTTATTATTTGATCATTAAATGGTTACCACACCAAAAAAATGCAAAATATTTGGCTTGAACTATAAAATTTTCAAACCACATCCAGAGTTTTATTAGTATTCCAAAATAATATTGTATTTATAACCAAAATATATTATTAGTAAACAAATTATGATACGTTTGCTGGTACCTAACCACAGTATGACTAGAAGAAAACAAATAACGTTTTTTATGAAGTTTTGTGTTTAGTTTTTTTAAATTTTTAGAATCTAATTTTATGGGTTTATTTTTTAAAAAAAATAATAATTTATGAATTAAGTCATTTCTTGTATCGATTGTTTAAAAAATAGAGTAACAATAAAGTAACAAGTATGTTTTTATAAATATTTATTTTGCTATATTTATATAATTTGTTTCATAATAAAATTTTATAGTTTATAATGTTATTTTTAAGATAGACAATAATATGGTTCTAACATAACCTAACAATAATATGGTTTGACTACAACAATATAACTAATATGTTGCTCTTGATTATGGTTATTTCAACCATGTTTTTTCTTTGCGTGTATCGAGGTACTAATCGAAACCTCTTTATGTTTGTGGCATCCATAGCATCGCTAAAGTGTGTATTTATTAAAGTATCTTCTAGGTGGTTCTTTAAATGGTGTCCGTATTCGTAAAATATTTTTTTTTGAAATTAAAATAAAAGTAATAATAATCTTAAATTTTCTTTTGACAATTTTCCTCAGTGTATTTATTAATGTATGGTTCTCATTGCAATAATATATTTTTTAACAATTTACGGATGCTTCTCGTTTGTATTTGTATGGAAGAGTATTTAATTGGTATTAAATTTAAATAGAATTTATTGTTCTTGTTACAAGTCGTGCTCGTGTGAAGTGTATTTTTATTTCCATTTTTTAGTCGTTGCCGCATTTGTAAACATTCTATTTGTCATTTTGCATGCTGTACAAAGTGTCAACAACTAGTTACGTCAGAGTAGAAGCAATGAAAATAAAAATTTAAAATAAAACTCTGAACACGAATGAATAGAAAAATTTAACAAATCATGATAAAAGGCAACACAGTGACTATATAAAAATCGTACTACATTCATTTACACACACAGATCCAATTAAACATTTATATAGATACAAAATTGTATTTACGGTACAGTGTTTGATATCAGAACATCATCAACATCAAAAACAACTGTGACAACAACAAAAATTAATAACAGACGACTTAAAACTAAACTTTCGTTCACTAAGTCGTAGCCAAAGCCATACAGCCGGTTTACAACTACAAACAAACACAATAAAAATATTTCATGATGACGTTTTACATTTCAAGATCATGTTTTGTTATTTTTTCGTCTTGTTTTATAAAATATAAATAAAATTATTATAATTATTAAAATAAATGAGTTGAAAAGTGAATAGAGAGGGCACACAGATGTGAAACATGTTGCGTTTTTAGTTCACAAATAAATTAAAATTTTTAATAATCCGTAACATAGGATTTTGTAATTTTATTTTAAACATGAAGTTATGAATATTTTATTATATTTAAAACCTTTTTTAGGGTTCCTTAACCAAAGCTTAACAACGCAGTGCTATTGTTTTCGCTACAATGTCTGAACGTCTGTCAGCGTCATCTAACAATATTTCAAAGCTGAAAAATAGTTATGTCTGGAAATCACAGCATCTAATGATTTTTTTTTAAGAAATAAAATAAATTTCTGATTAAAATATTTCAACTGCGTCACTCTTTCTTAGAAACTGAATAAAAATGTTTGTGTCGCATGACGATGAAGCTTAAATTGTACAGACTGATGGTAACTGGCTAATAACACCTTTATTTATAACTTAAATATTGTTATATAATTAACTTTAAGTTTTTATTGTTAGTTCATACAATTGGAAGATACAATAAATAAATAAATAATATGACAAAAAAACAATATAATTAACAAATACACGCAAAGAAAAAACACGTTTGCAGTAATTGTAATTTAAGAACGAGTCGAAAAGGGACCCGTAAAGGAAGTGGTCCGCTCTGATATTCCCCCTACATTAAAAAACAATCTAAGAGCAATATATTATGATTGAATTATATGGTTGTAGCATATTTCTAACTTCAATATTGTTATATAAAAAAAATACACGCAAAGAGAAAACACAGTTGAGGTAATTGTAACTTAAGAGAAAGTCACAAAGGGAGCCCTAAATTAAAATAAATCTACGGCCAACATATTATGATTGAATTAATAATTAAATATTGTTATATAATTAACAAATAAACACAAAGAAAATACACGGTTGAGGTAAACATAATCTAAGACTAAATTATATGATTGTAGTCAAACCATATTATTATTATCCCCCTTATTAACGCGTGATCCATTTCGAGGTTTCCTACTTAAAAAAAAGGAACAGAAAATTCAAATTTAATGGAGAATGTTTATTATTATTTGAAAGAACATTCTTTGGCATTTATTTTTAGAAGATTATGTCTATTAAAGGTTGGACGTTGCCAATTTTCGAGGACTCGTTCGAGCATTTCGACTGGTAACTGGCGAATGAAACGCGTGATATTTTCCTCCAAGGCCTGAATCGAAGCGGGTTTTTCCACAGGAAAAAGTCTAACGGTGTGATCTTGTGATCTTGTTGGCCAATCGACCGACCCAAAATGTGAAATTATGTGCTCACCGAAATGTTCTCTCAATAAATCCATTGATTGATGCGATGTGTGAGAAGTGGCGCCGATAACGGTCGCCATTAATGGTTACGTTCACACCGGCATCATTTTTAAAGAAATATGGATCCTAATGCGGCAATTTTGTTTGTTCACATACCCATTGAGCCAGAAATGGGCCTCATCGCTAAACGAAATTTGCCTCGAAAACGTCGGATCTTCTTGGAACTTTTCAAGAGCCCATAGAGCAAGGTGATGTCGCTTGGCAAGGTCGAGCGGCTTTAGTTGTTGCACAAGCTGTATTTTATTTGCTTTCAATTTAAGATCTCGACGTAAAATGCCCCAAGTCATTCCATACGTCAGTCCGAGTTGCTGCAAATAGCGCCGAATCGAATCTCCACGGTCTTCGAGTATACTCTCAGCTACGGCCGCTTTATTTTCTTCACAGCGTACTGGACGTGGTCTCTCCGGTCGAATATTATCCAATAAGGAATGGGTGATGGTGTTGCGAATAGTACGCTCAGTAGGCCGATTATGTTAATCATAAGTTGTGCGAAGGGTACGAAACACATTCCGTACAAAACGTGAATTTTCGTAATAAAGTTGAACGATTTGTAAACGTTGTTCAGGCGTAAGTCTTTCCATTATGAAATGCCAAACAATACTAAACAAAAATAATATGACAGCATGAGACGACTCGCACGTGATCTGTCAAAAAAGTATCTCTACTTGAATCACCCATTATTATTCTATTTGCCGTCGTCACTTACAGGGGTGACATCACTTGGTATCGACGTCGTCATCAATTCGATTATAATTTGGTATTCCCTAATAGTATTATGACGACGTCGACGTGTTATCGACAATTTAAGTCACATAAAATACACATATCTATTATTTAATTTTGTTAACAATTTTTATTGAAAAATTTTAAAACAAAAATATAAATAAATTTAAAAAAATGTTTTTCCTATCCGTTTCGGATGCAAGTGAGGAAGATTGGTAAAAAATCTGGTTATAGAGTATTAATCAGACAGAAGCCTGATATACATACAAGAATCGTTTGTTATGTTGTAATAGGTTCCAAAATTATTTAAGAATGAATATATCAGCATTCAGGCATGTGCTAGAAGCAGTGTCATCAAATTGTAGAAGGTTTGTTACAGCCTCTTCAAGGGGGCTAAGTATAAGTTGTTTATTAATTCTACCCCCAGTAGCTTTGGCCTCAGCTTCACATCCACTTTTTGCCACCCATCCTGCGATCTTCTTCAACTAATTTTCCGAATTAGGTTGAAATTGTTATTTTATTTTGTTTTTCAAATCGTTTATAAAAACTAAGACGACAAAATCGTCTTCGACACAACATAATTTCGACGTCACAATTTCTTGTATTAAATTGATTGGATTTGTTTAAAATGGTACTAGCCAGTACCATTTTAAACACGGCTTGAAAATGATGTCTTTACATCGAAAGCGCTCGCCAAACGTACCAAAACAACAGCCAGTGACAATGGTCTTCACCGAAAGGTATGACAATCATAATTTCTTGTTGATAGAACTATTTAGTAACAAGATGTTATTTGAGTTGCCTCGTATAGGTCGCAGAATTATTTTTGTTTGTTTTTAATGTCATCTTACGTCTTGAGTAATTTCCCATAGAGTGGAAGATCTCTTTGATTACTATGATTCCTAAGCCAGGAAAAGACCACACAAAAATAGAATCATACAGACCTATAAATAAGCCTTTTATCAATCATATCAAACAAATCAAAGCTGTTTGAGAGAGTCTTAATAACTAAGCTGAATTCAATTCTTGGCGCGAAAGGATGTATTCCGATCCATCAATTCGGCTTCAGAAAACTACATAGTACGATCTAACAAACAAACAGATTAGTAAATGTAATTAAAAAGACCTTTCAAGAAAAAAAAATACTGTTCTGCACTTATTATCGACGTTTCTCAAGCATTCGATAAGGTTTGGCACGAAGGCCTAATATTTAAGTTGAAGCTGAAGTTGGCCGAAAACTTTTATAAGCTCTTAAAAGATTATTTAACGAATCGAAAGTTTTTACTAAAGGAAGGAGATTGTTTAAAATCGCCACAGCTCATTGAAGCCGGAGTTCCCCAAGGAAGTATTTTGAGACCAATTTTATATTTACTGTACACATCAGATATACCAATTAGCAACCGAGTCCACACATCAACATTTGAAGATGACAGAGTTTTTTTAATTATTCATGACAGCGCCCAAGTAGCGTCACAACTTTTACAAGACCACATACTCAATTTGGAAAAATGGCTAGAAAAATGGAGAATAAATGTGAATGAACAAAAATGTACTCACATAACTTTCACACCGCGTAGTGACTCATGCCCTCCTATTCGCATAAATAACCAAATGATACCGCAGCTTCCAGATGTCAAATACCTGGGTATACATCTTGGCCTTACTTGGAAAAGCCACATTGACTTCAAGTTAACACAAATGAAACTAAAAGCAGTACAACTAAATTAGCTTATTGGCAGAAACTCCACCCTGAGCTTCGGTACAAGTCGATCCTAAAACCAATTTGGTGTTAAGGAATTCAATTATGGGGCACTGCCTCAGCTAGCAATGTAGAAAAAATTCAAAGGTGCTAAAGTAAGATACTACGCATGATTATATCTGCTCCCTGGTATATAAAAAAATCGAACATCCACAAAGACTTAAACAGCCATCAGAAATAGCGAAACATGCAGTAATTTTTGTCTAGCACTGGCTAGACAGAAATAATATATAAGAAATTATTGTTAGTTAAAAAATATTGAAAATACAATAAATAATAAATGTCCACAAAAAAAAAAAAAAACATTTTATTACAAAATACCAAATAAATATAAAAAGTCGTCGATAAATTTAGGCCCATCGACACAAAACGTCTTCAAAATGTGTCGACGACGCCAAATAGAATATTTTTAAGTTAGACAACAATATAGTTGTAAAATATAGTATGATCATATTATAGTTAAATTACAATATTATTTTAAGTTAGAAAATATTATGGTTCTAACATAATCATATTATAGTAAAATTTAAGCCGATACAATTTTGATATAATAATAAAAAATCACTGATATATAGTGAAATTTAAATTTATTCTGAACTATTTTGCTATACACTAACTATTCTATTATTAACTAAATATAAATTTAAAAAAAATATAAAATATATATGTGATTTGAAAATTATATATTCATGATCAAATAGTAAAAAAAACTTGTTTGTCGTGACCATAGTAAAGGTTAAACCAACTATAAGTTGTTCATCGCCACCACATATTGTTACAGAGAACATAAAATGGTTCTTGTTTTTTCTCTAAGTGCAAACTAATTTACTTAAGGTTCGTATTTACTATTTCATGTTCGTACACACAAGTACTTAATTAAAAAAAGCATTTAATTTATATTCAATACAAGTTTTTCAAAATCAATCAATTTAAAAATTAAACAAATGCAACAAAGTCTCATAAATGAAAATTAAGTTAATAATTTTAAAATCCTTAACAATTTGTATCACAATAAAAAATAAAAAATCTCAACTCATGCTGTCTAATGAATAAAACATGTAGTGTTTTCCAAAAATTATACGAAAATTTGTCATATAAAAAAAACCATCTGTCAAAAATAATAATCAAGCGAATGAATGGTATTGTGTTGAAAAATAAAAGTATTGAAAGTGTTGTGTCACATACACGCTGCTAATAATTGAGCCCCTGGCTATTGTAATGTAAATAAGGTGTGCGTCAAACTGATAGGGTCACTGGCTATTTGATATGTTTATGCAAAAATTCAAAGAATGGTGCTAAATGGTGCTGTTACCTAAAGACTATTGTTTATTACTTAACAATTGTTTACGAAAACATCATTTGACCTTATTTTTGAACTTAAATATTATTATTTTTATCACACAACTATCCATCCACGGTGCTCATCGCTACGTCTATTCTCAAAAAAGTAAAAGTATGGCGAAGCATGAACTCGAAAACGCACGGTTTTCTATGAGAAGCCTATGTTAAATTTAAAGATGATCACTATTTGAGCTCTCTAAATATAGGATAATTACTTTGTATGGGGGTACCCGGTCCTGCCATCCTAATGACCAAAATTTAACTCGAAAAGACACGTTGTTATGAGAGTAAAAAATTTCAGAACTCTGCATAGTTTAGACAACAATTTTTCACTTTGTAGGCGAGGTACAATGCTCAGCCAAGTTCATGCTCGACTATGTTGAATAATACAGGGGTTAGTGGTATTTAATTTTAAAACCTTGCCCATTATAGTTTCTAAATTACATAATAATTAATATTTACTTTGTATGGGAGTTACCACACCTAGTCTTCCAATCCAGTAAATTGTTTGTGCGGCAATGTGCATTAACAAGGGAGTTCCTCATTCAAATTTTCTAGGCTTGACCTGTTATTGGTCTCTTATTACACTCTAATAACTTTTCTCTATGGGAGGTACCCCGCTCATTGTTCCAATAAAGCCTGGTTTTTGCTAGTCTATGCACATTAATATAAGGGTTTCTTGTGAAAATTTTCAAGACTCCGGACTCTCTAGGTAAGCGATAATAATTTATTAGTCAGTGCCACGTCCACTGTTTCAATCTGACCTGTTTTCTTTTTACTGTTTAAATTATTGCGTGTGTTATTCCTACATAGCTCCAATACTTTACGTGTCACAGTTTCCCTACTACATGATAATAATGTATCACTTTGTATGGGAGGTACCACGCCCACTATTCCAGTTTGAATTTTGCCAGATAATGTATTTTAATATAAGGGTTCGTGGTGCAAAATTTCAAGAATCTGCATATTGTTCACTACGTACATGATAATTATTTTTTACTTGTATGGTAGGTATCACGCCCACTAATTCAATCCCGCCTGTTTTTTTCTATCTATGCATATTAATAAGAAAGATTTTTGCACAAAATTTTATATTTCTGGCCATTACAGTTCCCAAGTAACACGATGATAAATATTTACTTTGTATGGGACATGTCACGCCCACTTGAAATGTCTAAAAAATATATACCCGCCTTTATTTACCCGCCGTAATTTTGGTAACGAAATAAAGAAAACCAAAATGTGAAAATTCTAGGAAGATCAGTACACTTATGTAGGCAGCTAAAGCTTTCCGACAAACAAACAGATTTTGTGCATTCTATACATACATATATGTATGTATATATAGATTAATTTCTTTAAAGAAAAATAAAACTCAGACAACTAATGCCTACATTAATCGTGTTACTTCCTTTGGAAAGGGATAGTAGTAGATAACACAGATGGTTAGTGTGATAATACAGCTCCGCTTATGGCAACACTGCAATTGGACGTTTTGATTATTTTTAGAACGGTGTTGCAAGCGCCTCTGGTATTTTTTAGGCAAATTAGTTTGAAGCTATCATAGCCAATTAATAATTACTTTACTTCGCCGACGATTTAGTGCTATGTGGTAATACCGGCGAAGGAGGCCGCTGAGATATGTATTATTACAAAGATAAATTAATAAATATCAGAAAAATTTATGTTTCTATGGCTGAGTATTGAACTCGTGACCATTGCTTAAGCTACAGCAGCCTCAAATTATCTTTTAATTTAATTTACAGAGCATGTTAACGTATTCCTTTATACGTTGTAGTGAAACATCTTTGGTGGGAGACGAACCCACAACCTCCAGAATGACTTCAATAGTCTACTAGCATACCGGTTGAGTGCATATTAATTCAAGATCCAAAAGTTTTCCACAATTCCAAACTCGTTTTAGTGAAACACTATTTAGACTTAATGAGAAGATGTGCGCTCTGTAAGGGGGTGAACAATTTTTCTCCATATGGGTTAAAATTTTGTGGATTCTTACTTTGATGAAATCAAACAAAACTGTGTGTGATAATACGACAGGGTTGGACAGGGGAAAGCTTTGCTAAGGGTGAACATCTTAGTATATAAAGGAACTCCAGTTGCCTGCACTATGACCAACAATTCTGTACAGTGAGTAGTAGCCAACAAAAATTTGCCAAAAACTATCAAGAAATTTCTATGCATTTTAGCATTATCAAACGATAAGTAAGTGACCTTATTTAATTGATGCGCACTTTATTGCTATTAGTTTTCTTTAGACTTACAAACTGAAACTGAATTTGTTAATTGCAACCTCATCGCAATTTCATTGTGAACAGATAGACACACCATATTTAAGTTTTTTCGTGTGTTTTATTTTTTATTTGTGATTCCAAATTTGAACGTCGTTTCTTTGTTCAATTTCATGACTGTTGTGCATGGTCAAGGTTTTGTTTTTTTGTTAATTTTTTTTTTGCCAAAAATGGTGTTTCACCAAAATTGTCAAAAGCAATTACATTTAACATTTCATACAAACACAAAAAACGAAACTTGAAAGTTTTGAAAATTGTTGAAAATCCATTTTTGTTATTTAGCACAGTTCTATAACACGCTTTCATTCAAAGATCAAAAATAACACACAAACACACATATATAAAACAGTGTCAGTATGTCACTGTTTGTTTTTTCATTTGACGAAAACATATTCGCGATGAAGTGTTACAAAACATGACTGAAATTAACAGTAAGTGACCCTGTTCTCCATATTGATCACATCTTTTATAGTGGAACTAGAAACGATGCATTGTGGAAATGGTGTAAGTTATCCTTGGCAGTCAGGCAGGGATAGCACGACTAATTATAATTAGTCGTGATAATAATTTCTGTCTAGATAATTATCTAGACATAAAATTCTTTAATTACCAAAACCGCCGGCTCGACTATTAAAATCTCTGCTTAAGGTAAATTTCTTGAGATCACTTCAGATGATAAACTGGCTTGAAATCAATACATTTCCAACGTGGAAATTGCAACAGAGAATAGTCTACTAACATTTCAGAGTACCGTAACAAAAATGATAATACTGACTTGCTGATAAACACGCAGATAAACAACATGCTTATGGTAATATATGGTTGCGTTGAACAACTTATGGTTGTTTTAATCATTACTATGGTTAAAATAAAGATTTGTTTGTTACTATTTGATCATTGAACTGTATAATTTTCAAATCGCAACCAAAGTTTTATTAATATTCCAAAATAATAATATTTTAACCATAATATTTGATTAGTTAGTAAATAAATTATGATAAGACTGCTTGTATGCAACCACAGTATGACTAAAAAACAGAAATAATCGGGTATGTTCTGTAATCCGAAACCGAGTGAAATTGAATCCGAATGAAATTTTAAATTGTCATAAATCTTACAACATTTTGATATTATTTTTTATACATTTGAATAAAGACCATTCACATAACTTCCTTGATTGCTAATGTTTTAAAATAATAGGTGCAACTAAGTTATATGTTTCTTTAAAAATTTATTCGATTTCAATTTCACTCGGTTTCGGATTACAGAACATACCCGAATATTTGGTTTTTTAAAGTTTTGTGTTTAGGTTTTTGAAATTATTAGAATCTTATTTTACGGGTTTATGTTTCAAAAATAATAATTATTGAATTGAGTCATTTCTCATATCGAATGCTTAAAACATAAACTAAAAAATAATTGTGTCTTTTATTATAAGGTATGTTTATATAAACGAATCTTACACGATTTATCGCAGTTGTTTTCACTTCTTCCCATGTAAGATTGCACTGTCCTAGTTCTTGGAGTATCTTGCGACTCCATGTATTATTTGGCGCACCACTGCTTATAGTGTCAATCTATTGTTAGTTTCTTTAATCTGTTGTTGTTCCAGCTAAGTAGATGATTGATCAGCTGTAGCAGGTACTAGGATAATGGGACTGCCATCTGTCGAGACGTAGAAACAACGCTCTCCGTATATTTTGATGTATCGGTGCTAATCTTAAATCCATACCTTTTTCTGTCTTTTTTTACCATGATGTTAACCTCCTCTGATTGTCTTGTGGTTGGTTAGAGACACTTAAATTTTAAAACACGGAAAAGACAATGGCGAAATTTTTCGTCCTCCGCCAGGGATCGAACCTAGTGTGCTTGGTTTTGTAGTCAATCACTACACCACGCCGACACTCCTTGGGCATCTTTATATTCTCTAATATCCTCTCTAGGTGGCTCACGAGAGCTTCAACAAGGCAAACTAAGCTTACGGAGGTCTACAAAAGGCGTGAAATCTCCCCTAATCCACTTAAAAACCTAACTTCCCTTTTTTTATTAACCATACTTCTCTTCGGATCTTAGTCACTCAACTCCTCGGCAAACGAAAGTGAGCTCAAACACGGAATTATGGATAAGAACAGGAGAGATTCCAATCCGAGAGTCCAAATGGCACAGAGAGAAAATGGAAGTGAATGGGCCATATATTTAGTAGGCCAAACGACGATGAAGCGAAAATAGCAATATTGTGGAATCCTCAAGGTTAGCAGCAGGAGACAAATAAAAGCTGTCTCAGTAGGAGCGACTTGGCTGAAAATGATGCTGAAGGCGAGAGATAATTAAACTGTAGAAACTTTGCTGTGGCCCTTTGTTTTACACTGGAACCATTTATCAGTTTTATTTTCTGGGTTTTTTTACAAATGTGTGATCGTTAAACCGTGTGTACCGTAGGAGGGCTAAAAATCCTGATCTGTGATCAAACCCATGCGGAAAATAAACGTGAACTCTAAGTTAATACTAATTGGGGTAATACTATTGTGGGTTAAAAGAGAAATCAGTATTGATGAGAATAAAGCAGCGGATGAACTTGTAGAACAATGGTTCACGGCTAAGTTTGATGAGCCAAAACTACTTTTTGAAACGGCTTGATAAGATCCAAAGTCATTAAATGGAAGACAAAAAAAATAATGAAAATCGCAGAAAAGGCTACTTGTATCGCAAGTTTTTTAGAGATGGAGAATTTTAAATTGGCAGCACTTTTTTCTGAGACAGCTAATTTGACAGTTCTCTTGAGATTAGTTTGGTTTAGCAATTTGTCGTGAATAAAATTACGCCGTTCAACTTTTGGTAGATGGATCGAAGAAAATGTCACTATTAACCCACAACTCAATTGAAAATTTTATTCAGCGATAAAAAACCTTTTGGTTAATGGCTATTTCATTAAACAAAATGGCGGCAATTGCGGCGATGATAATCCTCAAGCTATTGTCGAAACGCCATTAAATCCAGAAAAACTCCCTGTTTAGTACGCTTTATGGGCCGGTGGCATCTTTGGTCCACATGCCTTCATAAACAATGATGTGTAAGAACGTTACAGTCAACGGTGAGCGGTACAGAGACATGTTTGCTAATTTTTTCGTGCCTCAGTTGCAAGGCCTTAGTTTTGCAGGCATATTGTCTCAATATGTCAAATGTTACACTAGAATAATATTTAGTTAAAAATTTATATATTTTTCCCCACTTCTCTGCATGCATTAATTACGTTCATTATTTATAAATTCCCAGTTCTTTATTTTTGTGTTTCGCAGTGTATATTTTTTTTCTAACTAAACATGTTTTTGTGATTGCATCCATGTTAAACTGAAATATAGGACAATAATAAAAGCAATCATCAAACCTAAACTTACTTACAAACAAATTGATATAAATAGAAAAAAAAAAGAAATAAAACAAAAACTAACAAATCCTAATAATTGAATAAAGACAATGTCGTGCATCTTTCTATCGAAAAAAACCCTTTTTTTAAATAAAAGGTCATTAATAGTTTGTACTTTTTCCATTCAGTCCCACTCAGAGCACATTTAACAAGGTGACAGCGTAAGGGAGTGTAGAATTGTTCAATTTGTTGAATTTTTTTATATGTATTTTGACAGTAACAAATATTTTATTTTCTCCTAAAATAAATGATTAATGACAAACTCCATATTAAAAAATCAAGGCATATTTAACCACAAGGCACAAGGCGGAGCTAATATTAAAGAGAAATTTTTAAAATTATTTTTATATGGAATTTGACATTAATCATGTATTTTAAGAGAGAATAAAATAAATATTACTGTCAAAATCCATATAAAAAAAAAATCAAAAATTTTTTGCAGATATTTCCTCTCCCTTACGCTATCTCACCTTGTTAAATATGCCTTGAAAAAATTAAAAAAAAAATTCTCTTTATAATAGGCCCGCCTTGTGCTGTCACCTGTTTAAATGTGACTATTTCGTAATAAGTTGATTTTTTTGTTTAGTTATTTTTTATTTTAAATTTGTTTGTGTAACACAAATTTAATATTTTTTATTGTTTTTCTTTCTTTCTATTTTTATTCATATTTTAGTGTTTTTTAATTGTTGTTGTTTCAAAATAGTTTTTTTTGTAATCAGATTCATATGAACGCGTTAAGATTTAAAATTAAAAAAAAATGTGTTTAAATTTGAATTTAAAATTAAATATTTTTTAATTTTCTATCACAACAGTTGTTATTAATAAAACTATGCAACAAATATGAAGGTATATAAAATTCGGCCTGTTGTTTTTTTCACCAACATGATTTAAGATTTTATCTTATACTCTTACAACGCCAAGTCATCAGCGTGCTAAAATATTTTGTTCGAATTTGCTTTGATAGTAATGCACACTACACTCTTACTTTTATAGTGCGGCAGATATGCTTTATGTATTTACTTTATATACCGATACCCATCCCTGGATAATTACACCCAATTTTGCAACATAGGCTTGATACGAAATTCTATAAAATTCTAAAATTTATATAGAATTTTAAAATTAATTTAGAGTTGTGTAAATAGTGTCTAAAATGTCCAGCCTACAAAAGTAAAAGGTGCTGCCAAGTTTTCAGTATCATTAAGTCGGTAAAATTTTATAATTTCCAGTATTTTATCTCTAAATCAAAAACTATCCTATATTGGAACCGACATACCAACATACCTTATCATAAAATTTTTTAAAATTCTTTAAAAATTTTTACGTGATGCGAACACACAGACGGACAGATGTGTTCAAGATTAACGTGGGCTCCTGCCACGATGGCTTTATCCCACGGTGCTCTTAACACCGAGTGAAATAAAGACGTAGACTAGCGCCCCCATTGTGTAGTATAACAACACTTTACGATTGCCACCAATCGCAATTTGTGTGTATACAGACACAATGAATAGCAATTTATACAATATGGCAAGCCTTTCCAAGGCAAGCCTAGATCCATATTATAACCTCTTGCTTAGGGGTTTGGAGACTATCCAAACTCCGTCTGTTGAGAGTGCAACAGCACACTTGATCGACCGTGCACCACATCTGCTTTAATCGATCTTAAACCACAACCACCACGTGTACCCCCGAAGGGGACCTCACCAATAACCGGTCACAGAGAGGATAGGCTCTCTGTGGGGCTACCGATTCCCGTGGTACCACTCCTTTGGGCACTGGTAAGGCTTTGAAGAGGACCCGTGTTAAAACAACAGACCTTTTCTTTCAGATTTAGGCTCTAGGAACCCTAGCGTCTGTTGCCCCTATTTTCCCCGAGTGAACCGCGTCAAAGCATTTGCCATTACTGCAGTGACAATTGGAACCCCCGGGGGTAACACAGACGGACAGAAAAAAATTTCAAAAATTTGTTGTTTAATATTCAAAATCTTTACGAACAAAAAAAAATTTCCAAAAATATTTTATTTACAGACGCGGTCCTATTACAGTTTTATTATGTATGGAGATATAGATAAATATCGGGTGTGTTTTATAGAGGTATAGTACTTTAAGTTGGCATTACTTTTCAAGATGGCGACCGATTTAACAGCTTTCAAGTGCTTTATTCTCAGTTTGGTTTGGCAATTCCTCATGAATAGACTCACGCCTGATCAACGCTTGCAAATAGTGCCCAAAACGATATTACCGTTGTTGCCGATTTTCATAAGCGAATTTTGTTTAGCGATGAAGCGCACTTCTGGTTGAATGGATACATCAACTAACAAAACTGATGCATTTGGAGTAAAGGTAATCCTCAAGTGTATTTCGAAACACCGATACATCCAGAAAAACTGACTGTTTGGTGCGCTTTATGGGCTGGTGGAATCATTGGCCCGTACTTTCTCAAAAACGATGGTGGCCAGAACGTTACAGTCAATGGTGATCGGTATAGAGCCATGATTACTAACTTTTTCATTCCTGAATTGAATAACCATAATATCCAGGAGATGTGGTTTCAACAAGACGGCGCAACATGTGACACAGCTCGTGCCACAATAGATTTATATAGATAGATCTTGTGATTTAACACCGCTAGACTACTTTCTGTGCGGCTATGTAAAGTCATTAGTCCATGTGGATAAGCTACAAACGCTTGACCATTTGGAAGACAACATTCGCCGTGTTATTGCCGATATACGGCCACAAATGTTGGAAAAAGTCATCGAAAATTGGACGTCCAGATTGGACTACATCCGCGACAGCCGTGGCGGTCATATGCCAGAAATCATATTTAAAATGTAATGCCACAAGATTATCTTTTGGATAAATAAAATTCATGTCAATCGAATAATCCATCGTTGTTTTATTGCAACTTAAAGTTCTATACCTCTATAAAAAACACCCTTTATATATATAGATGTTTTGCAACGCTCTTTTTCTAACTGCGGCAATGTTTACTAAAGGCTGTGTGAGTTAAACACAGATCACTCTCTATTTAGTTATAAAAAATTTATAACATAAAACATTATTAATGGTCAGAGATAATCAAATTTTTCATTATTCCGTAATAAAAATTAAAAACACATTCGACTTTGGAAATTGAAATAAATTACTTTTAAATTGT
The DNA here is from genome assembly GCA_949628195.1 of Phasia obesa. Lineage (NCBI taxonomy): Eukaryota > Metazoa > Arthropoda > Insecta > Diptera > Tachinidae > Phasia > Phasia obesa. The sequence goes on from OX451215.1 coordinate 162,841,199, forward strand.
TTACATCACGAGCCTTCTTTCTTTCAAACCCAAGCGATGCTATTTTGCATGACTGTTCTCAGACGCTTTGAAGTGTAGTTTTCACATCAATTTTATTAACTTGTGCAGCGTTTATTTTGCTCGTAATGAAGCATTATCGCCTTTAGGTAAAAATATGAATTAATTAACAATATTTCTTTTCTGCCACAACCTCACTTCTTGTGGCAGAGAATACATGCGCAGAAAAATATGGTCGAGTTAACCATAATCTAAGAGCAACTTATTATGATTGAATTATATAGTTGTAGAGCATAGTTGGGATTTTTTCATTGGCATTGAATATTCATTGGCATTATTTGAAATACTTACAATGACAAAAAATTTCAGTACCATTTAATGCTACTGATTTATTTTTAATTACAATTATTTTTAAAAATGGTAATGAAAATGTAATTAAATTGTATAAGTACTAATTATAATTGATGAAAAAATCATTGTCACACAAATTAAACGTTCAGAAATTTTTCTATATTTTTTCTGATTTTTGTTTCTTTTTATATCAAGAAATATACATACATAACACGACAACAGAGAATGGAGGTATAACTTCTCTAAAAACATATAATAAATTTTAAAATTCCCGTTTTTTTTTCACTGTAAAAAGGTTGATTACAAATCTTTGATTTTGTAATTAATTACTAAAAAGCCATTAATAAAAACAATGGTAATGAAAAAACAATGGTAATGAAAAAACAATGGTAATGAAAAAATTTGTTAGCATTATCTATAATTCAATGCTAATTAATTACCCAATCTAATTAACTAGACTCATGTGTGTTGTAGACAAACTATATTACTGTTAACATAATAATATGGTTGTGATAGAGCCATATTATTGTCTAACATAAAAATAACATTAACACAATAACACAAATTATTGTCTAACAATAAATTAATAGTTCGACAAATAAAATTTCAAATATTCAATTATAAACCAGAGTTCGGTTCTAGTGTTAGTATTAACCAAGGATGATAGAAGACAAAGGTACGTCATCCCGAAAATAAAATTGAAATTTTCTGCGCATGTCCGTCTAATGACGTTACGAAACTGTTTTCCTATTGGCTAATAAATCTGACTCAGAGTATAATTATAAATTATGAGAGTTTTTAATATAAATGTTGAGAGTTTAATTGGCAATGTTTGCCTATTATTTAGATTTATTTGTACGTATTTATTTTTAAGCAATTTGTTGGTTTATTGGCAACCTTACATCGGTCGAACAACGTCATATAACGGGAAAACATGCGCATGGCGCAATCTTGTCTTCTATCATTCTTGGTATTAACTAAAAAACGAATGATGGAAGAAAACCAATAAAAAAGTAGCTTTCACTGCTAACCGAATGTTGGCTGAAGCAACAACAAATATAAGGTGGTAAATGTTAAAGTAAAAATATTAAAACAAAAGGGAAGCTTTAGGTAGTGGTAGCCTTCGTTCTCACCAACTGACGATTGATGATTGAATACAATTTTTCTCGTATTCCTTTATATGAGTTTGATTGGTTAAATAGATGATGCTTAGAACTAAACACTACCCTAAGTAGATAGATACAAAGAGTGCTGATGACGGACGTAGCTGTTTAGAAAATGTGCATTCCATTCTGCTGTTGTCTAAAATTAAATTTTTCCAATTTTTCTTTAATATTAATCACCAAATTTGTAATTTAAATTATTTTTTCTTAGAGAGAATAAGACGACATCAAATTATATCTGTATGTAGAATGAATACTTCGACTAATAAAATTTTAATTATTTATTACTTTCTTTTTTAAGCTGGTACAGTTTTGAAACATAAACCCGTAGCATTGGATTATAATAATTTTTAAAACCTAAACACATTACTTATTTGTTTTTAGTCATACTATGGTTACATAGAAGCAAACGTACCATAATTTATTTGTTTTAATAAAATATCAATTATGGTTATAATAAAGCTATTATGGTTATAAATATAATATTATTTTGGAATACCAATAAAACTTTGGTTGTGATTTAAAAATTATATAGATGAAACCATCCATGTAGCATTTTGTTGGTGTAGTAACCATTTTATGATCAAATCGTAACACGAACTTGTTTATCGTGACCATAGTAATGATTAATATAACTATAAGTTCTTCATAGCAACCACATGTTGTTGCAAAGAACATATAATAAATAAATAAAATACCATAACCATGGTTCGGCCAACGGCAGCAATATCGCGCCTACCATCATCATTTAGTGTGATACGGCTTAGTGGATTTGGATGCGATTCAAGCTTCTTGAAATACGTTTCTGCATGTTTTTTTTGTAAATGTCTAAGTCTTGTAATTTTATTTTGACGACTTCAAATTTGTTTCTAAGATGGAAAGTGAGGCACCCTAACTGAATTTCATAACACCATATTGCCTTGACGATCGACTGGTATAATAAAAGTTTTTATTCTTTTACTATACAATAAGCCGTTTTAGTTGGACAGATTTTAGTTTGTTTTGTAAAGAAAATTATTTAAATTTCTTTTTTTCGACAAAGTAAATAACAAAAAAAGAACTGCCGTTTTTTTTACGATAATAGGCTTGTCAAACAAAAACGACTATCATTTACAAGTCTTACTGTATAGCAAGATCGATAATTTAATTTCGTTTCGATAATCCTTAAAACGAATAAGTGAATCGCATTACAGGCTTAGCGTATAATTTTAAATTTTCAACTAGAAACGAGTATTACATTTGAACTGAGCTATCCTTCTGTGGTTGGTTTAAAGTACATTATGATATGAACTGGTAGACAAAGCGCTATATGTGACCCGGCCTATGAAAAGGTGGCTTATGACTAAAAAAAAAATTTTTACACTTTTTTTTTTGGTTTCGATAGTTTTTGAAACGCTCTTGGTGAAAACTAGAAAGACCTCACTTGCTTAGAAGTTATGGTAAGTCAAAGTTGATTTGGGGATAAAATACCCAAAAATATAAAAAATAGTTTGTGCTTTGTATTGAAAAAAACATCGCTCTTTATATACACAGACTTATCTCATTTATGCTCTTTTGCAATTTTTGCTTGCCTTTTGGGCATGACTGTTCATAATGCAAAAGAAAAACTACGACGAAATGCATTGTTTATCTTTAACAGCTAATGTTTCGAAATTTTGTTTTTGAATCATAAGCCACCTTTTCATAGACCGGGTCACATATACTAATGCGAAAATGTAGATTAAATGAATAATTGTAACATTTTCCTTACCACGGCCATAAAATGGTCGAAATGCGCGAGAAATTCTTAAACACCTTAAACACATCGTAAAGGAAAAACCCTGTATTTGCACAAAGAAAATTAACTTTTTAGGACTTTATGAAATTGCATATGAAGTTATATGCGAAAAACTTGTTTTTTATTAAAATTTTTTCAAAAATGGAATTGTTTAAATGTCATTTTCATTAAGACACTTTTAGATACGCCTACAATACGGTTGATATTTATGGCTTCAAAACAGCCTTAAATTAAGTTCAATGACTGTTTTTAAATACTCGTACTTTCTCTACGTTTCATATGATTTTGATAATGTATTTTAAATAAAAAATGTAATTATGTATTTTAATGTTGTTCGAATGCCTATCTTAACTATGAAATTAAAAAAAAATATTTTTAATATTTCAAATTATGAGCCAAGTTCACAATTATGAGGCAAGTTCTTCAAGCGCAGTGATACTTGTTTAGAGATTATTTTTTTCATAAATTTTTCTAAATTTTTCTAGTTATGTTCTTAATAAAAATGTACCTTTTTTAAAAGTACTTTTTAAGACACTTTAAACAAAGTACCTTTTTCAAGATTATTGTTTGGAAGTATGTACTCTTCGCAGAAAAACTATTTTCATCAATTAAAGGTTCATCAATTGGCTTCAGATTAAAATTTAATTAAATAATTACAATCCGAATTAAACAATTAAGTGAATCAATAATTAATTGTTTCATTCGGATTGTTTTGGTTTGTTTTAAACAAATATATATTTGATTCAATTAAAAAATTAATTGAAATTTAATTTAAAACTGATTAAAACCCTTAATTGGTGAACAAATTGTTCTGTGTTGTTGGATATATCGTAGAGGAAGGGGAACACATGGCTTGCCACGTAATTAGTTGTTAAGGAATAGGCACTAGTTCGAGTTTATACAGGCATATCACACATAATAATATAATAAATAATTCATAACATTATTAAAAAGATGCATTTAAAGAAAGTCATAACATTATTATAAAATCTATACATATAATAAAACAGCAACTCATTTCCTGTCTGCATATCTTTATGTCTGTGTTCGTATCACGTAAAAACTACTGGATGGATTTTAACATAATTATGTGAAGCGGTAATTTAGTATCCTGATTCCAATAAATTATACTTTTTTCCGTAAAATATCTTATTTCCAAGAGCAAGTGGAGAAAAGCAGTGAAACTACGGAATTTTACCGTTTTAAAGGTACTGCATACTTTAAGGCTTTTTTTGAAAGTGGGATATTTTAAACATGGAAGCGCAACAGATGGCGCTGTTTTAAAAGAATGACAAAATGTGAATTATTTACTGCCAAATAGCCAATTGAATAAAATTTGTATTTGATTTGTATTTTTACTTTGTTGAATTACATTGTTATTAAAATATTTTAAACACCTTTTACATAGCCTTACAATATTTTTTATAATTTTATCCAGGGTGTCTTAAAATTTTATGTGGATTACTTCAAAGGAAAATTTAAAAAAAAAATTTCCGATTCAAAAGTGGCAGCACTGGAAAATTTTAAACATTATTTGAAGAAGTCTACAATAATTTTCGAATTTTATATAAGTTTTCAAATTTTATATGAAGCCAATGTTTCTGAGTAATTTCCCAGGGATAGGTACCTTTATATAAAGTAAATACATAAACCATAACTGAAGCACAACAAAATATAGAGTCTTGAAATTTGATGTGGATTACTATGAAAGCAAAATCGAGCAAAGTATTGTCAGGACGTCTACAACGTGGCGGGCACAGCTAGTAATTATAATAAAATTTAAACACATTATATGTAATCATTTATATATTCACTACAAAATTTATTGTGAACTAGATTATAGACTCAGAAGATAGTTTGGCTAATGTCTTATCACTATGTCTGTGACAAACACTATTAAAAAAAAAAAAATTCCAAATGACATGTACCGCTTACTTAAATATTTTTAATAGAAAACACACAACAACATGATAAATGACTTGTCTTAATTAAATGCTAATGTCATCAGTGGCTCTTTGGACATTAAATATTCATTTTGTTTCTTAAAAATGTAACAATTTGGTTTATTCTTGTCATTAAAATTTTATGTTGCTTTTTATACGCCGCGCCGTTCATTTAACAGTTGTAAAGTTGTAAATTGTAAAAGATTTATGTGTTTCAAAAAAAGTTTTGGCAGAGAAAACTAAAAAATAGAAACTCTCACTTGATGTACAACAGTTTCAATATCAATCAAATTAATTGCGGTGCTTATTCGCACTTGTTTTACAATAAATAAAAAAATAGTTTAGATTTGAAAGCAAAAAGTATACGAACAAAAAAAATTTGTTAGAATTTTTCTGTGTGACGTTTGCTGTTTTAATGTTCAGGTAGAAAGGCCATTGTGGGGGTGCAATGCCAATTCCACACTTGCTGTACACACCCTTACCGCCCATCTGCTAAGAATTATAGAAAATTGTATTGTATATTTATTTGCCTCAAATTATTTTCCAATAAAAATTAGTTTTGCTCAATCCTACATAATATGTCTACCTACACTACTGAATTTTTTTGAATTTAATTTACTGTTAAAAAATTATAATTTTTTTTTAATTTAAAATTACTTTGCTTGTAAAGAGACCTAAAATAAATTCATTGCAGAAATTGGATGTAAATTGAAGCTTTATACCAATGAATTGTAAACGAGACTTTAGGAATTAAACAGATGCATGAGCAAGCTCATCTATTGGCTGTTCTCATAAGCCCCCGAGCAAGTGGTCATACTCGAACACAAACTAGCTTACTGAACATATGCCTACCCATACCATACTATTAGTGAGCAAACCTCACTTCGTATCATAAACGCAATGAGCTGACCGAGTAAAAATGAACTTTCTATACTAGAGAGCAAACATGGTGCTCTCGTCTCATGTTCGAAACACTCAGAGTGTTATTTTTTTAGTAGTTGTGTATTACTTTTGGATAAGGCCTAGTGCGTTTCGCTTGCACTAGTGATTTTTTTATTTTATGTATTTCTCAAGAAATGAAAACCTCTAAATGAACGTAAGCAATGTTGTTAAAAAATTCTGTATTTTTTGTTTGTACACTCGAACCGTGTTTGTGTTTCACTCAAAGCCTAAAACTGCTTGAACCCGCCCAAGTTAATTGTTATTATGTATATTCAATATTTACTCACACTTATTTAATCTTGCATATTGAAACTCTGCAAACTCATTGCATTTAGCTCGCTGGACTTCGCTGTTTATTATTGTCCACTCATCGTTATTCGTGTGCAATGAACAGACTAGAAATAGTATAATGAGCGTCTTATCAACCTCGTTTTTTGGGCTCATGCAGTGCTTTAGTTATGAACCCTTTAGTTTCAATGGTAAAATATAAATATATAATAAAATAAAATATAAAAGTGTATTGGAGAAAGGATATCCAACCACATAGAGCTCCATGGCCAAGCACCTCTAGCGTTTGCAGTTCCACCATGGATCAGAGTAATTTTTTATAAGGAATTGTGATTTCTCTCCGCGTGACTGAATGAAGGTAGACTCATAGCAGACACAACTTTTTTTTATTATTAATGTAAAGGGGATATCGAAGCAGACCACCCCCTTAATGGGTCCCTTCCTTCCACAATGATTATATTACCTTCATTTAGTCACATGCTACCACCAGCCTAACTAGGATCCTGTTAACAGTCTCCATTCTGCCGAGATATAAGCCCTTGCCTGCCACTTTTAATATTAATTTTTAAGTTAAGTCGTTTTTCGCCTCAATAGAGAAAGAAAGTTATTTCCCCTCCATAGAAAATTAGCCAAGTTCTAAATGTATTTTAATTAAAAAAAAAAATACTCTTTAAACAGTTAAAACGAAAATCCTCCTAAGCTGCAGCCTCAACATAAATTAATGATCTCAAATTCACAGCTGGATTCAAACAAATGTTGCTGTTGTTCATCGTTGTGCCAGACAAAACAATCAGTAGCTGCGGTAACAGTGTTAAATTAGTAATCAACAACATTTCAAAGACAACACAGTAGATTTGCAACGAAAAAAAAAAAAAAATCTGGTCTGTGGAGTTCTTTGCCACCAAAATGGCTTTAAGGTGCATTTGGCCGTTTTTTTCTCGTTGCTCTCGTTTTTAAAAACGGTTTTATAAATGTTGCATGTTTAAATGAATTAGTTGATGTTATTTGTGTTGTGTTTGAGGTTGTTACTGTTGTTCTTATTGTAGCAACAACAACAACAGCAATTGTAGTTTTGCTTGATTAATATTTTTTTAAATGATTTCGAATTCAATGCAACAAACAAAAAAAAAAAAAAATGGAAAAAGTAAAGAACGACTGCTTGTGCTGTGCAGTGTACAACATGAAAAAGGCATGTCCAGGTTAAGTCTGAAGCAGTTGAATTGTTATTTTGTAAGGATCCTGAAATGTTTAAAAAGTAATTTAAATGTTGAATTTCTAACGACTTGAGAACAAAGAAATAAAAAAAGTAATTTCTTTAAATTAAACGATTTAAGCCAAAAGAGTGAAATGTAACATCAACAGGTGCTTAACAAGGGGAAATTAAGACTATTAATTAAAGAATAACGTAAAACAAATTTGGAGGTCGGTAGATAAAAATTAGTTGTTTTTACATACAGATGAAATTTGAAGTCGAGCTCGCTTTATTCTCTCTAAGAAAGAAAAATTACAAATTACAAATTAGGTGATTAATATTAAAGAAAAATGGGGAAAATTTAATTTTAGACACCAGCAGAATGGAATGCTTTTTCTAGACACCTACGTCCGTCATCAGCACTCTTCGTATCTATCTACTTTGGGTAGTGTTTAGTTGTAAGCATCATCTATTCAATCAACCAAACTCAGATAAAGGAATACGAGAAAACTGTATTCAATCATCAATCGTCAGTTGGTGAGAACGAAGTCTGCCACTACCTTAGGCTTCTCTCTTGTTTAATATGTTTACTTTAACATTTACCACCATATGTTTGTTGTTGCTAATACTGGCAAAAAAGGAGGCCCTAAGAATACTTAGTAGTTAAGATAAGTAGGGATCACTAAACTCCTTTAAAAATTACTCTATTTCACAGTGCGACAGCTTATGCGAAATAAAGCATGATCTAAAAGAGATTACACGTTCTCGATACCACTCGATCACCGGCTAAAATATATACTTTCCTCTGCTTGGGCTTGCTGTCTCGTAGACTGAAGTAAACAGAGCGAGATGCAGAGGTTAATGTATGAGGTTACTGCAATATAACGTTGCTTATAGAGACGAATTCGGAAGTTTTTGGGTGATCACTTTTTAGTACAGCCACTATATTTGATAATTCTTTAAATGAACTGGAGGGTAGCGAGTTATTTCTGGGGTATATTCAGAGAAAGGAATGTAGTAGCTCTTTCGGTAAGGGGAACATTTTGAAGGAGGTTAAGGGATTATATCTCTGGAAAATCCCTCCGGGGACACTTATTTTCATTGTTGACACATTCGAATGCTTTAAAGCAGTGTTTTCGGTGTATATGGGGCACCGGGGTTCCCTTAACATAAATCTTTAAGAACAGGTCTGTGTTTTTAAATCTATCAAGGCCCGACCAGAGTGCTAACGCCTAGTACCACAGGAACCGGTTAGCCCCAGAGAGAGCCGCCCATTTCTGTGACTGGTTACTGGTGTGGTCTCTTCGGTGTACTCGTAATGGATGCGGTTTGGACCAAGGTTTGTACAGATGGTGCATTGTTGTTCAAGTGCACTCTCAACAGAAGGCAAATATAGAATTTCAGGAGTTTGGACTTTACGCAACCCCACAGAAAATAATCCAAGGGTGGACCATTTCGAGAAATAATGCATTCGCACAATGGCCTAATTTCATCCTGTTGGATATTCTGTTTTCAGTAAACATCCCAAATGGCCATCGCGTTGTAGGCAAATGAGTATAGGTCGCTCTACTAATTGTACTGTGAAAAGTTCGACTTATGTCTGCTAGCAGTTGATAACAGGCACCTAGTTCGGCCTTTTTCCCTGCAAGAAGGCTGGCTAAATTAAATTGAGGGAACTCTAGGTTCCTGTAGAACCTTACGAATTCGTATTTCAATAAAATCAAATAATAGAATGCGACAGTGATGGACAATTAAGCATCGTGAGCTGAAGACGTTAGCCTCTTTTGTTTATTAACCGCTTGAGAAAGACATATAGGGAAATTCTCCCTGGAGGGAAATTTCCTCTTTATAACTACGTTCGTGATAAGTCTGGGGAATTTCAGTTATAGTCTGGCGCCATTTTAAATAAGGTAAGACTCATAAGGAAAGCATTATTTTACTTTTTTGATATGTATGCCTTTGAAAAAATGAGCCTCATCAATGTACAGAATTTTGCTGTACAGTGTGCATCATCCAATGAACCATTTGCGAACTGAGACTTGATCTCTTCCAAAGACTCTTTTAGACAAATGGTGTTTCCCATAAGAACAATAATAAACAATGACTACAGGCAAACGTCCATTGCAAAATATGTGAATAAAACATTTAGAAACACAAGCCGAAATTACTTTTTTCCCAAACCAATAATTTTTTTCAACCATAACATGCGAAAAATTCCACGTAAAATAAAAGGAATTATAATTTAAATTCCATACATTTTTAAACGAAAATCTCGCAATCAAAAGTTGACGTTTGAAATAAAAAAGATCATCATTGTAGTTGCAGAAAACAAAAATTAAATAAAACAAATTAAATTGCTTGCAATTAAATCTGTCAGTTTTTTTGTTAAAAAAGTGGAATTTTTTATCACTTAATAACAATTTTAAAGGGACGGACAAGTAAAAAGTACGGAATTGTAGAGGATGAATGGTTATTGAAATGCTAAGGTTTTTTAACATTTTGTTGCCACCAAAAATTTTGTGGTTTGTTAAATTCTACAAAAAAGGAAACATGAAAGTGTGATTCTGAAATTAAAAGGCAGACAAATATTTTTCAACTTTGCTTCTTTCTGAGCCAGCTAGCCAATGAAACATGTCATTTTACTTATTTATTTATTATTATTTTTTCTCTGTTGTATTTCTACAGCAACATCTTATTTTAGATAAATTTCTGACTTATTAGTTTTCAAAAACTGCAAATAGTTTTGGCGGTTTTTGCCCTTTTAAATGATGTCAACTTCTAATGTCCCTTTTTAGTTTTAAACGGTGCTTTTTTGTTTGTTTATAAGTATACTTTGCATTTATGTAACTAACGATATTCACATTTATTACTAGCTGTGCCCCCATATGTTGTGTGCTTCCTGACAATATTTTGTTCGATTTTACTTTGAAAGTAATCGACACCAAATTTTAAAACTCTTAGGTATTTACTTTATTAAGGTTTATATCCCTAGATAAAATTCTAAAATCTATCTAAAATCCTAAAAATTATTGTAAAGCTCTGGTAAAGGTGTTTAAAATATTTTCGTATCAATTTTATTCCACAGTGTAAAAATACAAATCGAATACAAATTTTATTCAATTGGCAGTAAGTAATTCATATTTTGTCATTAAAACAGCGCCATCTACTGCGCAACCGTGTTTAAAATATCCCGCTTTCAAAAATAAAAGATGCCTTAAAATATGCAGTACCTTTAATCGGTAAAAAAAAATCGGCGTACTTTCACTGCTTTTTCTCCACTTTCTCTGGGAAATAAGATATTTTTGCGGAAAAAAGGTATCCTATAATGGAATCCTCACAAAATTTTGGTAAAATCCATCCTGTAGTTTTTATGTGATGCAAACACAAAAAAAGACAGGAAATGATTTACTATTTTATTATATGTATAGATTTTGGTTACTATAATTACATTTATTCTATAGATATAGGATAGTTAATAACACAGTGCAACAAATGAAAACTTTTTGAAAAATATACAAACATGACAATATAGGTTCCATTCTTCTATCAAAGGACAGTAAAACCCTATACTCAGTTTGGAGAAATTAGTGATCAATTTTTATTTATGGACCTCGAAAGATTCTGAAAATCAGTGGATCCTACAAAAAAGCTGTGATCACGTTTTGTCTAATATTTCATTCAAACTAGGTTATAGCGCTTAACTTATTCGGAAATAATGTAGCTGAGGATTGTCTGAAAAAATTCTATTATATTCTATGAAAAACAAAAAAAATTCAATTTTTTTCTTAAAAAAAGTGCAAGATTAAAGGCTGGGGCACATAGAATCCGTCATACTTTATACTTTGACGTACTCATCTGAAATTAAAGTAAGAAGAAGAGAAGAGGTTGACACATGAGTACTTTGTTGACGGATATTTAATCAAAAAAGAAAATACTTGAAAAGCTTTTTTCACCATTTTACTTTATTTAATTTATTTATTTAGTATTTGGAAGGCCCCAACACAATAAGGTTATATAGGCCTTTTGTATAACAAAATATGTTTTTATGTTACAGCTACTGTTTTTCTTACAATTATTTTAAAAGGTTTACGTTTATTTTTAAATATTAGAAACAAGATTTAAATCGCATCATATAGATGTATTTCTATCAGATTCATTATCGTTTGCAAGGTTTTCGATGCTATTTATTTTGTATTTCAGTCGATATTTATATAATAATCTACAATCATTAAATATATGAGCTTCAGTATATGGTTTCTTTTCAATAATATGTTTATGTAAAAAAAACGGTGGCCTATTTTTAGTCTAGTAAGCGTAATAAAATCAGTTTTAGGTATAGTAGGAATTTTAAATGCAAGATTAATACTCTTTTGAATCTTGTATAATATAACGTCGGTGTTGCTCTTCCACAAATCTTCCCATGAGTCATATGTTATATGTTTTGCTATTAAGTGTCTAAAGTCCGAGTATTGAAATTTGGTTTCTGAACATGCCATTTGGTCTACTTTTTCATTCCCTGTAATACTTAAATTGCTTGGAACCCATAGAAAATAAATTTGATTTTGAGGAATGGAAGTAATTGAATTTCTTATATGATGTATAATCATATTATTTCTAAAATTATTTTGTAAACGCACTGTTGCTAGTAGATATAATAAGTGATTTTCAGTGTTATACAGGGTTTTCATACATATATTGATTGCAGATAATTCGCATGTTTAAACAGATGAATAGTTTTGAATGCGTTTTGCTATGGCAGTGTTTTCTCCATACACTGCATAACTGGCTTTCCATTCATTACAGATCCAGCTGTGAAGAATTTTAAATAATTACTATATTTTGTATTAATTAAATCTAAAAATTTTTGCCGAATCTCATTTGAGATCATATTGCTTTTGTTTGTGTACGCAAGAGAAAATTAATTTATTTATTTTGTTGTATTTTGTTTCTTTTTTTAACCGACTTCAAAAAAAGAAGGAGGTTATCTATTCGTCTGAATGTTGCTTTTTTATGTTTGTGCCCGCAGAACTCAGTCATTTCTGAACCGATTTTAAAAATTTATTCTTTATTAGAAAGGAAATGCTTACAGATTGGTCCCATTTTAAGAGAAGTTCAGAATTTTGAAAATTAAAGGGTGTCCCCATACAACATACGTGTTTTTTACGAGTATTATGAACCGTAAAGGGCACCCTTATAAAATTTTAAAAAACTGTATATCACTATAGCTGCCAATAACAGAAATTAATAAAAAAATAAACTTAAAAATTAAAGGGTGTCCCCATATGTGACGTCAATTTAAATATATGAGCCATTTGAACCATTATAGACAATCACTTGAAAATTGGACAGAATGTCCAATATTTATAATCAGAAATTAAATATTTATAATTAGAAGTTAAAGGGTGTCCCAATAGTTGATGTAATTTGATGTATATTGCCAAACTTTTGAACCGTTACAGAGAGACGGTTGAAATTTACAAAGAACCTGTATAACAAAGTCCTTTATAACATCAAGTATATAATTTTTGGAAACTAAAGGGTGTCCCCATAATTGATATAATTTAACCTATCTAGCCCTATCTTTTGAACCGTTATAGACAAACACTTGAAAATTAGACAGAATCTCCACTACTATGTCCCGTATAATAACATTAATAAATATTTAAAATTTTAAAGGGTGTCTCAATAGTTGATGTAAATTGATGCATATGGCCAAACTTTTGAACCGTTTTAGACAGACATTTGAAATTAACAAAGAATCTGTCCTTTAAAATAAGTGTTTAATTTAAAATTGTACCCCTAGGTGATATTGTTTAAGCTATATGGCCATATCTTTGGAACCTTTACTTTTTATTACTGTGTCAGTAATAATAACTGTAAACAAATAAAGGGTGTCCTCATATCTGACGTAATTTGTCGTTATGGATAGACATTCGAATGTACAGAACGTATATTACTTGTCCGTTAGAGCAAAAAGTATAGAAGTATTTGATTTGCGTACTATTTCTTACAGATTACTTCCTTTTAAATTTTTAGTTTAGAATTGATGCACATATATTTGTTTTGTAGTCGGTTTTTTTTGCAAGAATTATTTTTGCTGCCACTCAACACAAAATTCTTTTTTTTTAATTTTGAGAGAGAAACGAGGAGAAATAAACTTATAGCTTTCAGCTTCTCTCAAAGTACGTTAAAAGTTAAAAGTTGCCCAACTTTCGTACCAAGGCATACTTAACCAGGTGACTGCACAAGGCGGAGCTAATATTAAAGAAAAATTTTTCAACTTTTTTATATGGAGTTTGACATTAATCATGTATTTTAAGAGAGAATCAAATAGGGTGTTTTTTATAGAGGTATAAAACTTTAAGTTGGCATTACTTTTCAAGATGGCGACCGATTTAACAGCTGTCAAGTGATTTATTCCCTGTTTGGTTTGGCAATTCATCATGAATAGACTCACGCCTTAACAACGCTTGAAAATAGTGCAATTTTGGGCCCAAAACGAGATTACCGTTGTTCCCGATTTTCATAAGCGAATTTTGTTTAGCGATGAAGCGCACTTCTGGTTGAATGGCTACGTCAACAAACAAAACTGCCGCATTTGGAGTGAAGGTCATCCTCAAGTGTATGTCGAAACACCGTTACATCCAGAAAATCTGACTGTTTGGTGCGCTTTATGGGCTGCTGGAATCACTGGTCCGTACTTTTTCAAAAACGATGGTGGCCAGAACGTTACAGTCAATGGTGATCGGTATAGAGCCATGATTACTAACCTTTTCATTTCTGAAGTGAATAACCATGATGTCCAGGAGGTGTGGTTTCAACAAGACGGCTCAACATGTCACACAGCTCGTGCCACAATAGATTTATTGAAAGACACTATTGGTGACCGCCTAATTTCACGTTTTGGACCTGTGAATTGACCTCCAAGATCTTGTGATTTAACACCACTAGACTACTTTCTGTGGGGCTATGTAAAATCATTGGTCTATGCGGATAAGCCACAAACGCTTGACCATTTCGAAGAATATATTCGCCGTGTTATTGCCGATATACGGCCACAAATGTTGGAAAAAGTCATCGAAAATTGGACGTCCAGATTGGACTACATCCGTGCCAGCCGTGGCGGTCATATGCCAGAAATCATATTTAAAATGTAATGTCACAAGATTATCTTTCGGATAAATAAAATTCATGTCAATCGAATAAGCCATCATTGTTTTATTGCAACTTAAAGTTCTATACCTCTGTCAAAATCCATATAAAAAAAAATCAAAAAATTTTTTGCTGAAATTTCCTCTCCCTTACGCTATTACCTTCTTAAATATCCCTTGTTTCGTACTTTGCGTTGACGGAGACGTACTGATTGTGACAACACTCATTAGAAAACCTTTATTTCAACTTTCTCGTACGTTGAAAAGGACAACGTTTAAGGTATGATGGATTCTATGTGCCCCGGCCTTAAATTAGTTTTATGACATAAAATTTACATAGAATTTATTAAGCCCACTGATTTTCAGAAAATTTCGATCCCATAAATAAAATTTAGTCACCAATTTCACCAAACTGATTTTAGGGTTTTATTACTCTTTGATATTAGAATTGAACATATGCTGTCACTTCTTTGTATTTAATCTCTGTTTCACCGTGCTATAACATCAAGCTCTAACTTGAACACTCATGTTATTCTCAACCTGTATCAAATTTAAAAAGTGTCAATGTTGTATCTCTCTACAAATAGAATAATCATTTAGCACTCTGTGAAGGTTACTAGTTTCTCCTTTCTTTGCCGTCAAGCATTTACTGGAAACGCCCGTTATTCTTTGAGTTTCCAACATTAAAGCTAGAGGGTGTAACTCTAATTTAAATATAGTTCTCAATATATATACAAATCTTGAAGTAACTCTCTTATTAATTAATGTACATAGTTTAGCAAAAAACAGGCTAGATTGAAATAGTAGGCGTGTTACCTCCCATAAAAAAGTGAAAAGTTATTATCGTATGTCTGATGAATTGTAATAGGTAGATTAATAAACATAGCTTAATAAAAAAACAGACTGATGTGAATAGTAGTGGGCATGGTACCTACCGCTCATGAAAAGTTAAAATCTATCGTCTACCTGAAGAGATAGAACTTTAATAGGTAGAATCTTGAAATTGTGGATAAATATCTACCTTCATAATAATACGTATAGTTTAGGAGAAAACAGACTGAGTTGGAATAGTGGGGGTGGTACCTCCCTCGCAAAGTAAATAATATTATCGAGTAATTAGAAAAGTGGAAGAATAGGTGAGGTAACTTTCTACTAGCTGTACCCGCTGCGTCGTGGCCGTCCTGACAATATTTTGCTTGATTTTGCTTTGAAAGCAATCCACACCAAAAACGCTTACGTTTTTAGTGTCGCCTTGAATTATGCTGTTTATCAGTTTATGTATTTACTTTATAAAAAGTAAAGTAGGCATATCCTGTTAGTTCAGTTCAGTTATGAGTTATGTATTTCCTTTAGTATTAAAATAACTGCGGCTTTTACTGAATTTTCCCACTTTCTCTTAGTAATAAGATATTTTTTCGAGAAAAAGGATCCTATATTGGGATCAGGATGCTAAGGTACCTCCTCATAAAATTTTGTTAAAACCCATCCAGCTGTTGTTATGTGATACGAACGCAACAGAAAAGCAGACAGACAGAAGGTTGAAAATGAGTTACTATTTTATTATATGTATAGATTAACCCACATAGTACTGATCATAGTCGAGCAAAAAGCTGTAAGAGAGGGCGTTGTACCTGTCATAAAAGTGAAAAACTATTGCCATGAGCCTAGGAAACTGTAATAGGTATAGCAAGGCACATTTAAACAGGTAAACTCACTAGGTGGAACTAGAATATTTAATATTTAATGTCAAACTCCATATAAAAAAATTTCAAATTTTCCCCTCAATATTTTAGGTCCACCCAGTGAGTTTATCTGTTTAAATATGCCTTGAGGTAGTGTTTAAATTTTGTACCGGTGTTTACAAGTTAAAGCTTAGTGATTATGACGGGAACGTCGGGTACCCTCCTGCATATATACTGCAATAGTGACCCTTTTATTACATAGACGGGAAAAATGTGAGTTTAAATTTGGTCTCACTTTAACCACCAAGTGTTTATTTTGTTTTTTGAGGATGGAGGTGGCGCTGCGCATCGGATATAATTAAAAAACGATGTCTGTACGATCAAGGAAGTTATATGGTGTGGTAGCCCTCTATGTCGCCTCAATGATGAAGGCTCCCGGTTTTAGCTAAACGGCAGGCTTATCATTCATATTAATTAATAGGCATGACCAACCGTTTTCTAAATTTTGACAGAATTGTTAGATTGAGGCCCATTAGTACAACTTGCTAATAGATAAAGTTGTGATTTTATCAGAGCAAAAAGTAGTATTTTTCGGTATTATAAATCAGCTAAAAATAATCTTCAACTGCGTACTATACAGTTATAGTAACTAGTCTTACCCTCGTTATAACTACGAATATCCAATTATCTCTCCGACAAAATCCTATCTACAGCTATTGACAAGTTAAAATAATGAGCTCGAACCTTATAGGTGACGTTTATTGTTGAGATCTTAACAAAAGATTTATACTAGAGCTATTCATTTGATTTAAATATTGGTACTGAAATTGAGCCCGTGCAACGCCGGGTTAAACAAGCTGGTAAACTATTAAATAAGTTGGGTAGATCACTAAAGAAAATTTAATTTAAACTGTCAAACATGACAATAAAAAAAACTTCAATTAAACTTGTTTCACGATTTAAAATTGGTTTTCAATGTTTCTGTTTCATTTTAATAAAAACTTTCATAAATTGAAATGCACAAGAATTTAAATGTGACCGACCATTCACCAAAAAAGTAAAAGTAAAAACGTTCAAATTGACCCAAATACTAAATACCAGCATAATTACAAAAATTTTTGGTATTCGGGAAGCAACAATCTTGAGCAGAAAAATGTAATCCCCACATTTTTGTTAGACAAAACCCATAAAATGTAACAAGAAAAAAAAACAACGATTGTAAATGGAAAAAGAGATCAGTAAAAAACCAATTAAAATTGTGATAAATTAAATTTTTCTTTTATACATTTTGTTGCAAAACCTTTCTCTTAATTAAAACAACAAAAATCAATCAATATTAAATTTTTATAACATTAATTCGATGACTTGAAATTTAATAGTTCAATTTGTCTCGAACAAAATGTTTTGTCAGTTAAATCACGTAACAGACTCGTATGTGAGCTTTGAAATTTAACAGCCATCAGCTACTGAAGGTATTAAATTGTTAATCCGTTACTTACTATCAGATTTCTGCTACTGATGTTCTCTATCAA
Organism: Phasia obesa; assembly: GCA_949628195.1. Taxonomy (NCBI): domain Eukaryota; kingdom Metazoa; phylum Arthropoda; class Insecta; order Diptera; family Tachinidae; genus Phasia; species Phasia obesa. The sequence continues at coordinate 162,859,217 of OX451215.1, forward strand.
ATGACTGTAGCTGCAAATAATAGCCGATCATAGATGTCAATAATTTTGGACATCTGTTAAGAAATAAGTCGACATATATCTGCTTTACACTTTACTTTTTTTTAAATATCCGTAAGGTACTTTTGGGTAAAGGTATTTTTTACGTAATTAAAAAAAAATAATAGAATGCTTAAGTAATTATTTTTTTTATTATTCGACGTGTGAGTGGCACCTCCCACTCAAAGTAAATATTTATCATCATGTAGCTTGATAACAGTAACAGGTAACGCATTGAAATTTAGCAACCTCTATATATACATAAATAGTTTAGAAAAAGAAAGACTGGATTGGAATAGTGGGCGTGGTACCTCCAATACAAAGTAAAAATACTGAATTAGGTAGCACCATGGAATTTTTCACCAGTAACCCCCATGTTAACGTACATAGTCCAGCTAAACATAGGCTTAATTAGAATAGTGGGCGTGGTACATTCCATAAAAAGTGAAAAATTGTTATCGTTTTCCTGGCGAGCTACAATAGATAGAGCCTTTAAACTTTTCATGAGTAACCACTGTGTAAATGCGCATAGTCTACCAAAATACAAACTGGATGGGGTTAGTGGGCGTGGTATCTCCTATACAAAGTGAAAAAACTGAATTAGGTAGCACCTAATTGAATTTTTCACCAGTAACCCCTATATTAACGTACATAGTCAAGCAAAACATAGACTGAATTAGAATAGTGGGCGTGGTACCTCACATTCAAAGTGAAAAATTATTATCGTGTTCCTGCCGAACTACAATAGATAGCGCCTTGAAACTTTTCATGAGAAACACATATGCAAATGCGCATAGTCTACCAAAATACAACCTGAATGGGGTTAGTGGGCGTGGTATCGGTACCGTGAAATAAATCCCAAATGAAATAACTCCCAATGCAATAACTCCCAATGAAATAAGTCCCAACGAAAATGAAATAATTTCCAAATTAAAAAAACGAAATAACTCCCAACGCCAAAATGAAATAAGATCCAAAAACTTAACCGTTAATTCAATACATATATTTTTACAAAAAAAAAATGAAATAAGTCCCAACCAAAATGAAATATGTCCCAACAAAAATGAAATAACTCCCAACACAAATTATATTTGCACCCGGGCACTGTTTAACTGTTTTAACCTCTATGGTATAACAGGTACCGAAGGAGGTCCATAACTTTGATATCATACCATATGTTATAGATATATGACCAAAGGCCGGCTATACAGACAATATTTTGTTAGCGAAGCCGCTGTTCCATATACCATAGAGAGATCATTGAGCCATCCCGGCCTGTGTAGCCGGCCTTCGGCCGTATGGAAGGGTTTAACCTCTATAGTATAACCAACACCGTTTACTAAAGTTTTCCTGCATAGCCGGCCTTCGGCCGGGCGCAAGGATTTTCTCCTTTATGGTATAACCAACACCGGCTTTGCTTACTAAAGTTTTCCTGCATAGCCGGCCTAAGGCCGGGCGCAGGGATTTTCTCCTCTATGGTATAACAAACACCGGCTTCGCTGACTTAAAGTTTTCTCTGTAATCAGAATAATGCAATTTTAGTCAAATGAAATAACTCTCAACAAAATTAAGTTAGGAGTTATTTCATTGCGAAATAATTCCCAATGAAAAATTATGGAAATTATTTCATTATGAAATAAGTTCCAATTTCTATGGGATTTTTGAATTTTTTGTTGTGAGTTATTTAATTTTTTTTTTGGGGATTTATTTCATTTGGGAGATATTTCACGGTACCCGTGGTATCTCCTATACAAAGTGAAAAATTATTATAGTGTACTTGGAAAACTACAATGGGTAGAGTCTTGAAACTTTCCACAAGTAACCCTCAGAATAATGTACAGACTACCATACTTTTCTTCTAAGTGTTTATTGTATTTTTTGTGGATAGATGTAGTGAAGCGAACCGGGGATAGCTATTAATTTTTTTTTAAACAAGCTTATCTTCCAAAAAATTAAAAAAAAAGTTGTAATAAAATTTTTACAAAAAATTTTCTAACAATTTTCAAAAATATTTTTCCAAAAAATGTTTAAAAACAATATTACACAAAATTAAAAAAAATTCAACTTTACCTTACCCAATGGAATCAGATATTTTTATAGATATATTACATAAATAATATTGCCCTTATGCAAGAGAAATAAAGTCTACTTGAAGTGTACTTTAAGACAATATTTTCATATAAAATTTGTTTTAAATTAGACTTGAAGTAGACTTTATACCTTTTGCATAAGGTCATATAAGTTCAAAGTATATTCAAATCGAATTTATTAAATTCGAAATTTTTTTACAAAAAAAAAAATAAATTATAAAAATTTAAAAAAAAATATTTTATTAAAATTTTTTACCAAAAATTTAAAAAAAAATTTAATTTTAGTCACCATAAAAATTAAAAAAAAAAATTACAAATATTTCCAAAAAAAATGTTTACAAAAAAATTATAAAAAAATATACATGAAATGTTTAAGCAAATTTTCAAAGAAACATAAGAGGGTAACACAATATTAAGCAATATGGTAATGAGTATATAAGATATGGCATAGAGTATATAAAATTAGGCATGGCCGAATATAGCACTTTTACTTGTTTTGCTTAAATTTGTAATATATGGGCTACCTGCCAAAAGTACCTGTATTTTTTATAATTGTGCACCGCACAGTGGGATTTGTTCATACAATGTTTGGCAAAAAATATAAGGAGTGCCCGTAGAATGTTGAAATTTTGCTCTGAGCCTTTGGTTAGCTCAATTAAGAAAAATATAAAGTTTCATGAAAATTGGCCACCCCCACTACCCACTACCCACAGCCCGTAGAACCCAAAATTTATTTTTGGACCAAAGTTTTTGAAATTTGACACAGAGTCTTTTATTACCGCAATTAAAAATAAAATTAAGTTTCATCAAAATTGGCCACGCCCACTACTCACCGCCCATAGAACCCAAAATTTATTTTTGATCCAAAGTTTTTGAAATTTGACACAGAGCCTTTTATTACTTCAATTAAGAATAAAATAAAGTTTCATCAAAATTGGCTACGCCCACTACGCCCATATAACCCATATTATATTTTTTCCAAATACTTTTTGTTTCTTTACCAAAACTAATTATTTTATAAATAAATTTCAATACATGCAATACATAAATATAGACTTTTATTTATCATCTATCATTTCATCAAGTTCCAGAATCTGTTAACGGGGTTGACATCTAATGATAATAATAATAATAATCTTTATTTCTGGCTTCTTCAGAAAGCATTCCTTTCCGTGTATCAGTATTTTGTGTACTGTTACTGGGATATAATACCAACTATATATTTCAACAAACACATCGGCAACAAGTGCGCGGTTAGAAAAGAAACGCCTGGACGTATTTCCATCATTAGTAGACCCAGTTCCTTGTTGAACTGCATCCACTCGTATACCCATCTGTTCCTTTAAGGCCTTCTGAATTCGAAGTTTATTTTCTAGTTTTAGACTTTTGTGTTCGTCCTTGAGCGCCGGCCATCTTTCAAATGGTTTGTTGTAGGTAATATGAAGTATGCACTCCATAAATTTTATGCGAGCATGTCAGGAGGAAACGCCCATTTTGGTGCAACACCATCAATAGCTTTGCTTGAAACTAATTTAAGATTATTCATTGCAATTAGTGAGTTCGTAACTCAGTTCACTATATAAAACAGAAAATAAATTCATTTTAATTCACTTCTCTATTTGCTATTTTCACAAATTGTAATTTAATTTTGTAATTAAAGATTTCATGTATTTGGAGACAAATTTTATGATTTTATAAAAGATTATTAATTATTTAAACTTTTTTTTTTTAATTGATAGTATGGAGTCCTACCTTTCATTTTATTATAGCAGGAGTATCGAGCACGACCGAGCAACCTTTGTTATACCCTTCGCCACAGGCGGAAAGAGTATATATAAGTTTGTCATTCCGTGTGTAATTTCTACAATATTCATTTCCGACCCCATAAAGTATATATATTCTGGATGTCCGTCCGTCCGTGTTAGTGTGGTAATGTCATTTGCCAAGGCACCAGAAGAGATACAAAAAATTTAAGCACACCAATCTGTCCGGCATAGTTTCGAAAATTTTGGTATTGCAATTCAGAAACATCGGATCATTCCTTTGGAGGCTACGGGCCAAAAACCACGCCCACCTATATTTTTTTACGTTTTTTTTTAATTTTTTTTCGGCTTTAATGATTCTGTTTTGCCTTTTTTTGTCAAATAAATATTAGACTGTGACAGGTAGATCGCAAGGAGTGCATACAGATCTCGGGGGATCAATAACCCCCTGCGAAAATTTAACAAAAAAATTTCAATGATATTTTTAAAAAAAATATTTTTAAAAAAAATTTTAAAATTTTTTTCAAAAATATTTACAGAAAAATTTACAAAGCATTTTCAAAGGATATTTTACAGAGAAATATTCGAAAAAAAAAATTTTAAAAAATTTTCCAAAAAATTTTCGAATAAAATTTTACAAAAAATTTTTAAATAAATATTTTTACACACAATTTTCGAAAAGTTAAAACAAAAATTTCAGTATTTCTTTGACAATGCAAATCATGACTGTAACATAACATATATTTAATATTAAGAATATATATATGTATGTATGTGTGTATATAGAGTAACATATTTTTTTAAATGCGTTTGATTTTGATGATATCTCTGTTTTAAAACATAGGGGCATTAAACACATAGACATCATCAGAATACCGACTACAAACTGTCAAAAATTAAACGTTGTGGCTGTCGTCAAGTTAGGCTAATTTCTATTTTAATCAACAAAAGAAAATGTCACAAAATTGTAAATTGCAAATTCATATACAAACAAAAAGTTTTGGAGAAAATATTTAAAATTTTTTGAAAAAGTTATTTAATTTTATAAAAGCAAAATAAGTATTTCTACAACAATGTCAGAGTTTGCGATGTAGCTGTCGGCTTCAATATCATTAAGTAGCTGACAACACGGCGACAATTGTAGCAAACGGAATTTGTTTTCATTTATCTTCTATTTCTTTAACTAATGAATAATGATTTTTTCTCATACGACTTTATTTAAGTAAAGAGTCAACAATGTGGATAATGCTGTACATGTCTGTATAAATCAAATCACCGTGGTGAAGGGTATAGAAGATTCGGCACGGCCGAATGTAGCACTTTTACTTGTTTTCTTCCAAGGAAGTTTGTAATCACGGTACGTTATAGAACAAATTTTATTCTGTCATATCTTCTAAACCATATGAGCGAACTTTATAATTTTTCTTGTTAAATACGCAGAAAAGGATATATTTAAAAAAAAATCACAATTTTAAAAAGAGCAATAAAATTATCTTACGTACAAACACTATAGCAGTGCGTAAACAGTTTTCAATATTTGGGACCAAAATATACATGTGACTTTACTGCGTTATTTCAAAAACAAATGAACGTTTCTTTGGCATACAGTTTATGGATTCTTCATACTGAATCATTTTACTACAAAACTGCATCATTACATTTTTAAATTTTATGTGCCGAAAAAACTACTTATTGCACAAAAAATCCCACTGTGCACCGTGGCGCTGCCATATTATAAAAATTTGTCTTAATTAAAAACATAAATGAGCAAAAATAATAATTTCCTATTATTATAAAAATTTTAAAAATGATATTATAAATATTTTAATAAACTGAAAACATTTTTATTTGTTTGTAGCGAAACTTTAGTTACATTTGAGAACACTTAACATATTTTGTTCAATAATAGCATTTTATGATTAAAAATTTTCTATTATTATCGAATACTTACAAAACTGTGGTTGCCGTATGAATTTCATGAAAAAATGTTTAGTTAAAACCAACGTCTAAAACTAGCGTTTCAAAATAAAATTTTCCCATTTTTCTTTAAAATTAATCACCTAATTTGTAATTAATACCCGTTTTCTTTCAACTCAGAGAGAATATAACGAACTTAAGCCTAATAGTTCGAGTGTAAAGTTTAAATATTCAATATTATACACAAATAATGTTAGAGAAATTTGTAAGCGCACAGAAAATGCTCACTATTTTATCGGATTCATTAATATAATTTAGTTATATTAAACATATAATTTTGAATTCTATTTCTTAATAAGCACTAAGTCTTTTTAACCGACTTCAAAAAAAAAGGAGGTTATCAATTCGTCTGAATGTTGCTTTTTTTTTATGTTTGTGCCTTCAGAACTCGGTCATTTCTGAACCGATTTTAAAAATTTTTGCGCCATTAGAAAGGTTATGGCTACAGATTGGTCCCATTTTAAAAACAGTTTAAAAGTTTAAAAATTAAAGGGTGTCCCCATACAACATACACGTTTTTTACGTGTATTATGAAATTTGTAGGTCACCCATTTAAAATTAGAAAAAAGTGCGTATCACTATAGCTCCCAATAACAAAAAGTAATTAAAAAATAAAATTAAAAATTAAAGGGTGACCCCATAGGTGACGTAATTTAACCTTTATGGTCCTATCTTTTGAACCGTTATAGACAAACACTTGAAAGTTGCACAGAATGTTCGTTACTATGTCTGTTATAATAAGTATAAATATTTAAAATTAAAAATTAAAGGGTGCCCCATTAGTTGGTTTATTTTGATATATATATGGCCAAACTTTTGAACCGTTATAGACAGACAGTTGAAATTTACAAAGAACTTGTATTGCTAAGTCCGCTAAAATAACAAGTGTAAAATATGAATTTGGAAATTAAAGGGTGTCCCAATAGTTAATGTAAAAGTGATATATATGGCCAAACTTTTCAACTGTTATAGATAGACAGTTGAAATGTACAAAGAACCTATATTGCTTAGTCCGCTATTACAACAAGTATAAAATTTTGATAAATTAAAGGGTGTCCCAATTATTGATGTAATTTGACCATTATGTCCTCATCTTTGGAACCGTTATAGACAAACACTTGAAAAATAGACAGAGTGTTCACTACTATGTCTGGTATAACAAGTATAAATATTTAAAATTGGAAATTAAAGGGTGTCCCAATAGTTGATGTAATTTGATGTATATGGACACAAAGTTAAATTTTACAAAGAATCTGTATGACAAAGTTCTCTTTAACAAGTATTTATATTAAAATTTTAATTTAAAGGGTGTCCCAATAGGTGACGTCATTTGATATATATGACCCTATCTTTTAAATAGTTATTGACAAACACTTAACAATTAGACAGAATGTCCATTACTATGTGTGTTAAAATAAGTATAAATATTTAAAATTATAAATTACAGGGTGTCGCAATAGTTAATGTAAAAGTGATATATATGACCAAACTTTTAAGCCGTTACAGACAGACGGTTGAAATTTACAATGAACCTGTATTGCTACGACCGCTATAACAAGTATAAAATTTGAACTCGGAAATTACAGGGTGTCGCAATAGTTAGTGTAACTTTATGTATATAGCCAAACTTTTTATCCGCTGTATACAGACAGTCGTTTGGCATTGGTTTGACCTGAAAAAGCACAGAAACCTGGGGTCTTGTGCCCCTATATACTCCGGAAGTACTGCTCCCCAGGTAGATAATCGACTGATATTTGTTTTAGATTATTGAATTCAAAAATTAGTTTTTTTTTATCTGAATTGACAGTTTGTGCAATGACATTTAAAAAATCCTGCTACAATCTTCCTCGAATATAATATAATCATTGTATAATTACCGTCTTAAAGAAACATGATTTTAAGTTTGTCTGTTTTGAAGTCGGTTTTTTTTGCAAGAATTATTATAAAAATGTTTTAATAATTTTTATTTTCTCAATATTTCGCTACACCATTAGGTAGCATCTTTAGGAAATAAAAATAATAAAAGTTTTAAAATTTATATGATTGAAAAAAAAAAAAACAAATGATTGAAAGCTGCACCTAGACTACCAAAAATTCACAAAGAAGATTTTCCCTTACGACCAATTTGTTCTTTTGTTAATTCGCCATCTTATGATTTATGTAAATATTTGACGACTATATTAAAAAGGATTACTGAACATTCGAATTATAATATAAGAGACTCACTTGAATTTAAAAATAGGTAATATTCATATAAAAGATGACATATAATTTCTTTTGATTTAGTATCACTATTTCCAAGTATACCTGTGGACTTAGCACTTAATAACTTAATACAATAGAAGAAAAATGGGATATTATAGAAAATTTTACAAAAATAGAAAAATCCTTATTTTTAAGAATTCTGAAGTTTTGTATAGAAGATAATAGATATTTTCAATATAATGAGAAAATATACATACAGCAAAAGGGACTTCAGGCAGCAGGGATCACCTGCTTCTCCAATTGTAGCGGATATAGTTATGGAGAAATTGCTGGATACTTGTATTGAAAAATTAAATATAAAACCAAGTATAATAACCAAATATGTAGATGATTTGTTCTGTGTTATTTCCGATTCAGCAGTTGACGATATGTTTAAAAACATTAAATGAATTTGATAATTCCATCAAATTTACAATAGAGAAAGAATGCGATTAAAAACTTCCTTATTTAGATACTTTAGTAATTAGAAAAGGTAACAAATTGGTAATGGATTGGTACCAAAAACCCACAGCTTCGGATAGAATTATTAATTATTTTTCTAAACAAAATAAACATTTAATTATAAATACAGCCAGAAATTTAATAGAAATGGTTCTAACCATTAGTGACAAGGAGTTTCACAAAAAGAATATAGATAAGATAAAAAATATATTAAGTGAAAATAATTTTCCAATTCAACTGATTAATAAATTACTAAATCAACATAAAAATAATAGAAAACCAAATAGAAAAAATGATACGGAACCAAAAATGTATAAATCATTTACTTATGTACCAGATTTATCAGAACGGTTAGAAAAATCAAAAATATTTGATGCAGATAAATATAGGATGGCATACAAAACTTATAATACATTAAATAGATTATTTATCAAACCAAAAGATAAAATAAAAAAGTTAGATATGTCTAATTTAGTTTACAAAATACCTTGTAAGGGTAATGACAAAGAGAATTGTAATAAAGTTTATGTAGGTACTACAAAGAATAAATTGAAAGTCAGAATAGCTGGACATAAATCAGACCAGAGATACAGAGACAATATCAGTTTATCTTCACACTGTTCGAAAAGTAATCATTATCCTAACTTTGAAAATATATCAAATTTAAATTTGGAAAATAATTATAAACGTCGTTATATGTTAGAAGTGCTACAAATAATTAAAGTTCCAATTGAAAAAAGAATAAATTTTAAAGCATATACAGAAAATGTTGCACAAAATGAATTTGAATCAAATGTTTATAAAAGAAACATTAATTTTTTGTAACATTTCCGGTTAAATTTATGTATATGAATTTAAGAATTTATTGTGTTTTCTCTTAAAATGTTTGTATGTTTTTGAATAACAAAATTTTCTGTATATGTATATTAGGGTGTCCCAAAAATTAGTTAGAGGATCAAGCATAATTTGAAAGCTTATAAGGATACTGGACCTTATAAGCTTTCAAATTTTTGAGTTTTTTTTAGATTTTTAGGAAGAGGTTTAGAGGTCGCGCAAATCAAGTCTTTGTTAAAAATCGGGTTTTTCGAAATTTTTTCAAACTTCACGCATACCTTTGTCAATAAATACGTTGATTTAATTTTTGGACCGAATATTTCTAAGAACAGTTTCCCAAACTTCATTTCTATATGCAAAAAGTTTAAGTTTCGGCAATATTTTTGTCCATTTCGATTCAACATATTAAGTATTTTTGTAATATTTTAACAAATTCTGTAAAAAACGGTTAATTACTCTTCAAATTTATATGGAAGTAATAAAAACTAGTGACGCGATTTTAAAGATATTTATACAACTTAAAAAAGAAAATTGGAATTTGCTCTAACAGTTCCTTAGTTACACTATTTTTATAGTTTGTACCTTAAAAATGGTGATACTTTTTTTGTTATAATTATTTTATATTTCCATAAATTTTTATAGTTGTGTTTTTAAAGTGATTTCTGCGAATTAATAAAATATTATTTCATTTCAATTTAATCCCCCGTTTAATTTAATTTTTCAAAATATCTTCACGGATTGAATGAATAATATAGATCTGGCAAGGTTATAACATAGGGGCAGTTACTCCAATAAATGATTTAACACAGAGCAAAACAAAAGTTTGTGTTTTTAACCGACTTCAAAAAAAGAAGGAGGTTATCAATTCGTCTGAATGTTGCTTTTTTTTATGTTTGTGCCCGCATAACTCAGCCATTTCTGAACCGATTTTAAACAATTTTTCTTTATTTGAAAGGTAATGCTTACAGATTGGTTTAAAAAACAGTTCATTATTTTAAAAATTAAAGGGTGTTCCCATACAACATACATGTTTTTATCGTGTATTAAGAACCCTAAAGGGCACCAGTTTAAAATTTTAAAAAATTGGGTATCACTATAGCTTCCACCAACTAAAAGTAATAAAAAATAAACTTAAAATTTAAAGGGTGTCCCCATATGTGACGTAATTTGACCTTTATGGGCCTATCTTTTGAACCTTTAAAGACAAAACCTTGGAAGTTTGACAGAATGTCGATTACTATGACCTTTATAATAAAAAGGATAAATATTCAAAATTAAAAATTAAAGGGTGCTCCAATAGTTCAATAAATTTGTTGTATATGTCCATACTTTTGAACAGTTGTACACCGACCGTTAAATTTACAAAGAACTTTTATTACTAAGTCCGCTATAACAAAAAGTATAAAATTTGAATTTGGAAATAAAAGGGTGTCCCAATAGTTAATGTAATTTTATGTATGTGGCCGAACTTTTGAACCGTTATAGACAGACAGCTGAAATTTACAAGGAACCTGTATTGCTAAGTGCGTTATAACAGGTATATAATTTGAATTTATAAATTAAAGGGTGTTCCCATAATTGATGTAATTTGACCTATATGGCCCTATCTTTTGAACAGTTATAGACAAACACTTGAAAATTAGGCAGAATTTCCACTACTTTGTCTGGTATTCTTGCAATTATAAATATTTAGAGTTATGAATTAAAGGGTGTTCCAATAGTTCAGTAATTTTCTGTATATGACTAAACCTATAAACCGTTATAGACACACAGTTGAAATTTACAAAAAATCTATGTGGCCAAGTCCTCTATGACTATATGTCTTTAATTTAAAATTGTAAATTAAAGGGTGTCCCAATAGGTGATGTTATTTGATTTATGTTACCTTATCTTTGAAACCGTTATAGACAGACATTTTATATTTACGCAGAACGTATATTACTATGTCCGCTGTAGTAAAAAGTATAAAGTGGGGATTAAAGGGTGTACCTAAAGTTATTGATATTTGATCTATATGACCTTATCTTTTGAACGCTTATAGATAAATATTTAAAATTTTAACAAAGCTAATATCTCTATGTCCACAGTAAAAAGTACAAAAAACTTAAAGGGTGTCCTCATAGCTGACGTAATTTGACTTATATTGACTAGTCTTTTGAACCGTTATAGATAGAGACTTATGGAAATGAGAGAGTGTCCCTATAGTTAATGAAATTTAAAATTTTGAGCCGTTTTAGATAGACAACTGAAATTTACACATAATGTGTATTACTATGATCGCTATTACAGCTATAAAAATTTAAAATTAAATGGTGTCCCCACAAAAGACGGTTGTTGGTGATAATAGCTTAACTTTTGAACAGTAATTGGGAGATTCTTGAATTTCACATAGTCTTTACTTCTTTTCCTGCTAACTTTGACGCATTTTGTTTATCTTTTATTTTGTTTATATATAGTTCTTACAGATTACTTCTTACATTTTTAGTTTAGAACTGGTACCCAACTATCTGTTTTGAAGTCGGTTTTTTTTGCAAGAATTATCTTTTTGTTCATTGGGTATGTTTGGTGAACTGGCAAACAGCTTATAATAATATATACTGGGTATAAATGTTAAAACGGGTATAACTCAGGAACGGTTAGAACGAACTCAAAAATTGTTGTATAAATATTAATTAGAATAAAGTTGTCTTTTAAACTGCATCATTAGTTTTTTCGTCATTGAAACTTAAAAAGTTTTAAAGCAATATTACAAAATAATTTAAAAAAATTACGAAAAATTGTAATTTAGGGTATCTAAATGAGCTAAATAATTAACAAAACATATACGTTTTTTACACAGGAATAAAGCTTGGATACTTTTCTTAAACATTGTTTCCTCAGAAGTTAAGAAACCCGTGGCTATTAAGCAAGTAATGAGTAAAGTTAGAAAAAAGGCCGAAAACTCCGGTTTTTTATGAAAACTCCATTTGCGCGACCTCTAAATCTATTCCGAAAATTCTTAAAAAAAAACTCAAAAATACTTAACCCTATAAGCTTTTAAATTTTGATTGAGCAATTATGAAAATCAGAAAAATCAGGGGGACACCCTAATGTATATAAAAGAATTTTTTCTATTTTAATTTTTATTTGTTTTTGAAATGTTGTTACTTGAATGTATTGAAATGTAAGATATATTTTTTTAATTGATTGACAACAAATTTTTTCATTTCATTTTATTATTTTTATTTCCTGAAGATGCTACCCAATGGTGTAGCGAAATATTGAGAAAATAAAAATTATTAAAACATTTTTATAAAAAGACCTAGTGCTTATTAAAAAATAGAATTCAAAAAAATATAAAAAAGGTCAAAAAATACAATAAATATTTAAACATATAATTTTATAAATCCAACCCAGAAATGACAAGAAATTATTCATTAAAAAAATTCATCAATTTTGTTTGATTTCATTTCACAATTATAATTAAAAAAAAATTAAATTAAAAAAAAAAAATATAATATTATCTAGTAACTTGTATGTAATAATGTACGTTTGTTATCTGGTTTTAAAAATTTGTAGGCCTTGGAACGCACCAGCCGCGACCTTAATTGTGAACAACAACTACAACAATGTTTGTGTAAAGTTTCGTTTAGATTCAATTTTACAAAAATTTTATTTGTTTGAAAACCATAAAAAAACACGTTGGTGTGTATGTAAACCTATTAAGAGAGGTACAGGGCCTTTTAAAAAGAAACATTTAAAACATATTTTAAAATATGCTCCGTAATTCTTTATATTTAGGGTTTTTTGTTTTAATGTATATTTGTAACCAGTTTTGTAACGTCTGTCCAGCGAATTTCATTTAAGGTTCTCCCATATACTTATATTCATACATTTCCGAACTGATTGAGAGTTAAATTTTAAAAATCATTATTTTTTTCATCATCATTCTTAAAAAACCATTTAACTAACAGCTTGTAGTAAAAGTTTTTCCTTAAGTTTACTGGAGCTTTTGAGATAAAAAACCATAAAAGAAAATAAAAAAAAAAATATTGTTCGAAAGCAAAATTTTTTGATAACAACAGCCGAAAATCTTCTTATAAAGAATACATATGTACATACATATGTATATACAAAATTCTATTTATAAAAATCTATATTTCGTTTTTACAAGAAAGAAAATCCAAAACCAAGTTATCGGCCGTATAGCTTTCGTGCACGTGCAGAGAGACCTACGTTGCTGTTAAACATAGCAGAGCAGTTAAGACACGTTTCTATTTTATTTAAGTGTAAACAAAAGCGAATAGACAAAAAACTACGAAAAAGAACTGGGGGAGTAGTAATTTATTGCTGTAATAGCTTTTATGTTGTTCTTCTTAATATTATGTTCCGCCTTTTCATTCGTTGTTTTTTTTTTGTTTGCTATTTGATTAAAATGCGACCTAATTGTGGAAATACTTCTCGTATACCGAGTGACCTAATTTCAAAAATGTGTATACTAAATTACAACAATGTCTGCTTGTTTGAATAAGTGTGTGTGTGTGTGTAATTTTATGTTGTATGGATGTTAAATGTCAGTGCTTTAGAAAAACTAAAATCAAGTCTAGTGGATTTTTTTTTTCGTTGGCGGCAACTTTTTTTCAGTAAACATCCCATCCCCCAATTTAGTTAAATGCAACAGCTTGTAGAAATATGTATATGTACAATGTACAGTGGGCTAGAATATTGAATATAACGCAGCCATTTGTAAACGGCTAGGCCGATTTAACAAAATTTTGACATGAGCATAACAGTGGAGTGTCTGAGGAGATTTTACGCTGGGTACCCTACCCTTCGTAGGTGTGGCGCTATGTGGTCTCAAAGTTAGGTACCTCCCACCTGCAAACTATTTTATAGCTTGACATTTTTTCAATTTTCGTTTGATTTTTAAAAACTTTACATGATCTTAAAGGTCTGGTTATAATACTTACAAAATGATACTTTAATCTATAAATAATTTATGGATATCAGCAACGCATTTGAAAATTGTTTTCTAAAATTTTTTTTTTGCGTATAATAAGGTAGATGAGGTAACATAACAGTAGGATAATATAATATAAAACAGTAACAAAAACTGATAATAGTGAGATAAATATGGGAGTTTCCAAAATATTTTGTTTCTACCCCACTGTGCAATAGACATTGTTCATGTTTCTAAACTAACAATGAAAATAAAGATGGTACACATTTATCAAGAAATGCTTCACTTAGCACTTTAACACACATCTTTTCAATGTCTGGCCAAAGTTTTTATGCTGATGCAACCGATTTTTTTTTCAACTTTAGCATAAATTAAATTAAATTTTATTTTCAATGTAGACACAACATTAAATTATGCCAATAAAAAAAGATCAGTTTATTATTAAAGAATTTTGTATATGAAATTATCCGGCATCGGCAGTTCTTTATTTTAGATCTAAAAATATTAAATGAAGTGTCAAATAGATAATGAACTGTTATCTGCAAATGTACAACCACATTTATTAAATTAACAGCGATCCCCAGGGTGCTGCGCTATTGTCATTTGTATGTAAAAGTATTGCCAAGCTTTATTTTCAAAACGCATATTTCAAACTCACGGCGCAGAATGGGGCAGAATATTTTGGATATTTTCAATATTTTGGAAATAACTCAGCCATTTGTAAAGGGCTCGGCCGATGGATACAAAATTTGACATGAGTATAGCAGAGCAGTATCTGAGAATAAGTTTTGACGGAGGACACCATCCACTTGTCAGCGATGGCGCTATGTATTCTCAGAGTTAGTCGTAACTGAAAATTTTTTAAAACTTGGCATTTTTAATTTTTTTTTTGATTTCCATGGACATTTAAGACCATGTATAATATAACAGTAGCATAACATAAATCAGTAACATAACCTGATAAAAGTGTTATAAATATGGGTACTCATATTTTAGAACACATATGTAGTTTTGCACTTAAGAAGAAAGCTATTGAGCTGAATCTTTTTTTGTTTAATAGCAGACTACCTCATTTACATTTATGTATGTAAACTAAAAATATATATATATATATATATATATATATTAGGAGAAAATTTTAAAATTCGTCGTTGCTGTTATCTGTTAAACGAAGCGCACTTTAATCCTCTGCTTTCGTTATGGTGTTGTAATCGGATAGGCATATAGAGGTAGATGATTTTTGTTCTATTCTTTACTTTAACACGTCTAGTTTGAAAAATTTTCTTCCACATCTCGGAGCTGTTCTCAATGCTAATTTAAAATTCGTAACTTATATCGTGTAAAAGTACTCTAATTATTTTTTTGCCCAGTTTAACTGGATGTGTGGCTTAATTGACAATCGATAATTCAATAATTGTTTTCTCCTCTTTTACAATTATATATCAGTCATTTAGAGAAGTCTGTAATTTGGTCAAACTTCCATTAGTTTAACAGTAGGCCTAAATTTATAGGAGTACCCTTGAAAATGAACGAAAAAAAAATCATGCTGCTCCTAGATCCTCTAGCTGAAAAAGTATAAGAATCACAAACAAAATAATCAAAAGCAGCGCCTCCGAAAATCGAATGTTTTCCGCTTTGGGCCCTCCGTGCGGCAACCATTATTCCAGGCCAGTTAGTTATACACAATACAGTGGATACTCGTATATGATTTTAAAACTCTTTTTGTTATAGTTTCAAAAGTTACTTAATAAGAAATATTTTCTTTTTGTTTGGGAGGTGTTTTTTTTAGCTGCATAAGAACTTAAAATAATACACGACAGAATTATTGTTGGAATGATATTTTTTTGTATTATAATCTGTTAGATAATTTCATTGCAATTATTTTTTCAATATGATTTCCGGCATATGTCTGCTGCGGCTACGAGTAACATGGTCCATTCGATCAGTCCAATTTTTGTCTATTTTTTCCAAGAGTTGCTGGTTTGTCTGCATAAACCAATGACTTAAAATAGCCCCATAAAAAGTAATCCATAGTCGTTAAATAGCACGAACGTAGGGGCCATTGAAAATTACCACTTCTGTTAATAAAGTCGTCATCAAATTTTATTTTACAATAAATCGATTGTTAAGCGCGCTATATCGCAAGTTGTGACTTCTTGTTGGAACTAAATATCGTTGGTGTTTTGCCAATTAATATTTGAGAAAAAATTCAGTCATAATTGCTTGATGGCGCTCGACATTTACCGTAACGGCTTGTTTAATTCTTAATTCCTTGCTTAATTCAAATGAAATAAATAAACCACACCAAACATTAAATTTGAATGGATGTAATGGTGATTCATTAACGGCTTGAGGATTGTTTTCGCTCCTAATACGTCATTTTTTTAGCTTTTTCACTGATCCAAAAGTGCTCTATGAACTCCGCGAACAGAGTTATTTATTTTTATTTAAGTAAATTTTCACAATCGTTGTTGAAAGCGTTGTTCTGGCGTTAAACGAATCATGAATCAATAGTTCTCGTGCAGCTAAAAAAAAAGTGCTATAATACCTACTCGTGCAGTCTCCTAAATTTTCTCCCGTCTATCCATATTAATAAGGGAGTTTTTCGTACAACATTTCGAGAGTTTGTTTAATATGGTTTCCAAGTTTCACTCTAATGAATATTTAATTTGTATTAAGGCTTGCATCTCCATCTCTTATAGCTTTTTAGGTACACGATAATATATTTTACTTTGTATAAGAGGTACCATGCCCACTGTTCCAATCCAGCCAGTTATTTGCTCGACTATGCAAATAAATTACGGGTTCCTTAGGTACTTTTTCAATACAACCTGTTTTCTGCTGCTCAGTCGTTGGGTACCTCGGGCATATTATTTTTTGGAAATGTCATAAAAAGTTTATTTTTAACTCAAATGTTAGGATTTTTTAAATTTATGTAGACCTTGAAAATATCGATAAAAAATGTGCTCCTCTGCTTTGCCTGTGTGAAATTTAAGTAAGATATCTTTAGTGTTTAATAGTTTTTAAGCCACTGTATGCTGCCTATACATATTAGCAAGAAGGTAATTTTTATAATATTTCAAGAGTCACTAGTGAAAGTATCTAAAAGTATTGCAAGAAGAAGTTAATCACAATATTTTTATTTTAAAATATTTCCGATTTCAAAATCGATTTCCCTCAAAAACCTGAATTTGAAATTATTAATTTTTAAGCATTAAATACATAGACGACAGCTCGACTACAACCTGTCAAAATTAAAATACACACTTTTATATGAAAACGACTATTTTGACGACATCATAGCTACATGGCTACACGACCACCGTAGTGGCTAATTTCTATTTTTGTTTGCGATAATTTCACTTTATTCAACAAAAGAAAATGTCACAAAATTAAAAATGCAAATTTATTTACAATCAAAAGGTTTTGAGCAAATGAATGTATTTGTTTTGATATGATAGAAGTATTTTTTGAAAAAGTATTTTTTTTATAAGTTAAATATGTATTTCGACAATATTTTCATAGTTTTGAAGTATGTCGCTGTCGTCTTCAACATAATTCATTAGCTGACTACATGGCGACGATTGTAGCCAACGGCATTTGCAGTCGTGGAGCTGCTCTCGTCTATGTGTTTAAAGCTTTATGTGAAAGTTTTTATTTTATTTTTTCTTATGAATAAAATTTTTTAGTTAAATTGATTATTTTTTTGTTAAATTTTAAATTGTTTTTTTGTCATAAATTTTTCTGTTTTTTTTTTTGGTTCAACTCCGGTTGCTGATGATATTTTGATTCGTTCGAAAAACATATTTTTTCAACTTTTAGGAATTTTAGAATTTTTTATGAAACGTCGTTTTCGTAAATTTTTGGATTTTTGTGAAAAATCAACTTGTTTTGGTGTTATTTAAAATTTTTGACAAACTTTCGTTTTCTATGCATAAATAAAGAAGTCTTTAACGCGACGATGCAAAAAGCCACCCTACAGACAAGTCATTAAAAAAATTTTATTTGAACTCCCAGGCCAGAGTAAACCAATTTTTGTTATAGAGTGCAGTGGCAAATAAAAAAAAAATAATTCAGTGGCTGAAATGACTGTTAGCGTGCCCTTTGGCATTTGGTAAAAAACAAATAAACAGAGGAAAAGAAAACTAAATAGAAATGAGGAGAAAGGCACAGGAACCCAAAATTCCAAAGACAAAAAAACAAGGAAACATATGGACCATTTCTTTATTTTCTTTTATCTTTCATTGAACATTTGTTGTATATTTATTTATTTATTTTGTTGTTGTTTTAGTGCGACTTGCAACCCTTGTTGAATTGCTAATATTTTTGGATTTTTCTTTTTGTTTATTAAAATCATTTTCTTTTTATCGACGAAACGTTTGTTAGTAAAAAAAATTGCCCGGCGATTCTGGGAATATTTCTTTTAATTTTGTTATACAAGCATTAGTCTGAAGCTGATTGATTCTTTACAGATTATTAAGCACCAGTGTGGTAGCTAGTACTTACTTTACTTACTTCCCAAGTATTCTTTAAAAATTACTGTCTTTTCCATAACAAAGCAGAATATACACCCCTATTATATTTGGCGTCGTCGATATTGTCGTCACTTTTGAAGCGACATCACTTTGAATCGACGTCGTCATCAATTCTAACAGTAATATGACGACGTCGACTGGTTATCGCAAATAAAATACACATATTTATTATTTTATTTTGTTTAAAACAAAAATTTAAATTAATTTAAAAATAATGTTTTTCGAATCCGATTCGGATTCAAGTGAGGAAAATTGAGAATGAGAAGTAAGTAAAAAACGCACTTTCTTTTTGGAAGAATTGTTTGTTTTGTTGTAATAGGTTACAAATTATTTTAGGTTGAATAAATCCGCATTCAGGCATGTGTTAGAAGCAATGTCACCAAATTGTAGCAGATTTGCTACAGCCTCCACCCCCAGTAGTCTTAGCCACAGCTGGGTTGAAAACAATTTTTATCTTTACCTAAAGTCTCGCCAGACCTGTAATAAAATGTTTGTTAGTTTTTTTATAATGTCCTTTATATAAGTATATCCACACCCTTTGCCACCCATCCTGCGGTCACTTGGAGGGCCAAGGGCATTTAATGCAACAACAAAATCATGCCACACTCCTTAAAATTTTTGGGGGTACATCCACTTTGAAAGCCTCCTGCAAGGGAAGGATTTCTATCCATTTCTTCGACTAATTTTCCAAATGGGTTTGAATTTATTATTTTATTTTTTTTTTATTTTTAATTTTTTTGTTTCAAATCGTTTAAAAAAATAAAGACGACAAAATCGTCGTCGACACAACATAATTTCGACGTCACATTTTCTTACAAAATACCAAATAAAAATAAAGTGTCATCGACAAATGTTGATGTCGACAAAGGGAATACCATTTTATGCCCATCGACTCAAAACGTCATCGTATTGTGTCAACTACACCAAATGTAATAGCAGTGATAGAAAACAAAACAGTCACGCAATACTGGGTATACAAACATTTCTATTATTGTTGATTATTTTGAAGCTTAAGCTGTTTATTTTTATGCCTGTCATTAGGTTGCATAAGGCGCTGAAAAGGAAAAAAAAAAGATACAGAAAAATCGGGTGTTCTTTCTAGAGACAGAGAACTTTGAATTGGCAGCAGTGCTTCTTAAGACAGCTGATTTGACAGTTATAGATTATTTTAAAGTTAGTTTTGTTTTGGATTTTATCATCAATAGAATCACGCCAGAGAAAAGTTTGGAAATTGTTCAAATTTATTATATAAATCCTGGTTTAAAAACTCGTTGGGCATAGTGTGCTGTTAATGGCCCATTAGAGTAATTAATTCAAGAAACTATTTTTTTAAAAAATTCGTGAAACTATATTACCGCAATACGTTTACTTTTAAGAAAAATTTTGACAGACGCCTTATAGTGCTTATAGAACAAACGATCATTAATCCATATGTCTTTAGAAATAGTCAGAGATGGTCAGAACATTACAGTCAAAGGGGAGCGGTATAGAGACATGCCTATTAACTGTTTTGTATCTCAATTGGAGGGCATAAGTATTGCTGACATGGGGTGGCTGCAGGATAGTGCCACTCTCCACATAGCGCATAATACAATAAATTTTCTGAGTGAAATATTTGGCGAACGTATAATTTCTAGAAATGCCCCTGTTAACTGGCCACCTCATTCATTTGATTTGTC
This sequence comes from Phasia obesa, assembly GCA_949628195.1. NCBI lineage: Eukaryota > Metazoa > Arthropoda > Insecta > Diptera > Tachinidae > Phasia > Phasia obesa. The sequence goes on from OX451215.1 coordinate 162,879,776, forward strand.
GCCATTAAATTATTTTCTCTAGAAATATATATGTAAAATCCTAGGTCTATACAGATAAACAAAAAATAATCGAACACTTGGAAGCAATTATTCGACGCATTATATCCGATATACAGCCTAATATATAGCAAAGGCTATTTACCTCCAGGTTACCGCGGCGGCCACATTCCTCAAATCTTACTTAAACCTGAATGCCCTAAAACTATCCAATTAATAAAGCTAAGCGGATGATTTTGTGAGTATTTTATTTCCATTTAAAGTATGGAGTTGGAGACCTCTATAAAAAACACCCTTTATATTTTCATCCCACTGAATGTACAACAGTCAGCTATTTAGTTTGGGGTTTGAGAACATGTTAATTTAACTTGTCTGGTTTTTCTAAAGCTTTACAGCTCTTCATTTCTTCTGTGGGGAATTTGTTTGCCTGTCTATTGTTTCTTAATAGTGCGTGTGAATACTTCTCCTGCTGGCATATTTTTATGTGTCTTTTTTTTTTGATAAAATGAATGCTTGAACTTCAAAATTTTTTCCATTTTAACAAGAATGTTTTTTTTTTGGGATGGGCCATGTTAATGGGGTGCCGTTGTAGGGGGGCGTTTTCTTTTTTTGTTTGTTATTTTGTATCTTCTTTTCGAAAATTTTTTCATAATGATGATTTGCAAACGTGAATGTGGGTTACTAAAATCGTAGAAAAAAAACTTTCAGGTTATAAGGCCTAATGGTTTAGTGAAATTGTAGAGAGTTTTTTATTGAGTAGAATTCATGCAAAACAAAAATAAATTAAAATCTGTTACTCGAATTTAGTGTTAAGCCACACTTAATTAAATTTCATTTATCTCTTTGATGTTTCAGAAAATGTCTTATAGATTTTTGTAAATTTTTAGGGAATATATTTTTCTCATAATTTATTTATTGTATTGTATCAAGTATTGGAACAATAAGTACTCATATCTTAAATTTGTAGAAAAATTTAAATAAACTTGTAAAGTCTAGCCAATGTTAGACAATTAAATTGTATGTGTCACGGTTGAAGATATACGAGTGTACATATAACGTATTTTATTCGTATAATATTCGGCTAAGAGAAACAAGATCTCATCTACTTATTTGAATGTAACCACGAGCATTAAAGCTTCTAGCTTTTTAAAATACGTTGCTGCATATTTCGCTATTTCTTTAGTAATTAATGGATTGTTTAGATCTTTATGAATGTTCGTGTTTTTAATAGACCAAGGTGCGATTGTAATCATTCGTAAAATTTTATTTTGGAGCCCTAGAATTTTTCCATGTTTGAAGCTGAGACAGTGCCCCATAGCTGAATCCAATAACACCATATTGGGTTGAGGATCGATTTGTACCATAAAAGTTTGCAATCTAGGCTTAGGTTTGAATTTATGTCAATCAATCAATTAATTTGCTCTGCTATGTCAATTTTGTTTTAATGTGATTTTTCTTGGGTAAACGTAGATCAAGATGCATGTCAAGGTCAATGTCAATGTCAAGGTGCTGTGGTATAGGAGGGCATGAGAAGCGTGAAGGTAACTATAGTGTCACAACAACCTGATCTAAGTGGTAGATTAGCTAGGTGGATACTTACACTCCAAGGTTACAAATTTAACGTAAGTCACCGAAAAGGCAAGAAAAATTTAGTGCCAGATGCTCTGTCCCGTATACCCTTTGAAGAAATTTTAGCAATAGAAATGATTGAACCCGAAATAGATTTAAATTCACCTTACTTTAACGATAGCGATTATAGTGAACTAAAAGATAAAATAAACGCAAGTCAATCAAAGTATCCTGATGTCTGAATCGTAGATAAATATATCTATTTTAGATCAGAACATTATTCAGGCAATGAAGTGGAAGATGAAAAAGTTTGGAAACTTTGGATTCCTTATCGACTTAGATTAGCTACCATTCAACGAGCACACGACCATCTAACTTTACCACACGGTGGTATGGCTAAAACGCTAGAAGTGATAAGAGGAAACTTCTACTGGCCCGGAATGGTTTGTGATGTCAGAAACTATTTAAGAAATTGTAATATATGCAAAACGTCTAAGGCTCCTAATTTTGTAATGAAACCCCCTATGGGGCAACAAATTATTTCCGTTCGGCCATTCCAACGCATATATATTGTCATCTGAGGACCATGCCCCCGTAGTAAGACAGGGTATATTGAGTTATTTATAGTTTTCGATCACCTTACTAAATTCCACTGGCTTTGTCCCCTACGCAAGTTTACGTCTACCCAGTATTAAAGATTTTTTGGAAAAAAATATTTTTCATATTATGGGGTTCCAGAAACTGTAATAAGTGCCAATGGTAGTCAGTTCAAAGCGAACGATCTAAATGCATTTTGCACCAAGTACGGAATTACTGACACTATAACGCATCGGTCATTAATTCCGGATTCAGAGCTTATTTAAAAAAAGACCACCGATTTTGGGACGAAAATCTTAGTGCCATAAGTTGTGCTCTTCGTAACTCATACCATCAATCCATCCATATTTCTCCCTATCGTGCTTTATTTGGTTTTGAAATGATTACACATGTCTGCTCATTAATTTTATTCTGCATTTTTTAAACCACAACTCCAAGTGATGTATATCTATCTGATATCTGTGTCTGGAAGCTATTTTGGTGCTTTCGTGACTGCCGTGTCTGAAAAGCCGTGTCGTCAGCAAATGTAGATGTGTGGACTCAGTTGCTGGTAGGCATATGCGAACTGTACACTAAATAGAAAACAGGTTCCAAAATACTACCTTGGGGAACTCCGGCTTTAATTAGCTCAGCCGAGCTTAAAAAGTCTACCTCTTTAAGTATGAACTTCCGAACAGTTAAATAACTTTTTAAAAACTTTAACTTACATAACTAGTAACCCCTCATGACATACTTTGTCAAACGCTTGAGACACGTCGACGAAAAGCACAGAACAATATTTTTTGTCTCCTCAATGGTCTTTTTTTACTACGTTAGCTAGGCTGTTCGTTTGTTCCATAGTGCTGTGTTGTCTTCGGAATCCGAATTGATGATTTGGATTACATCTTGTCTCGCTCTAAATTGGGTTAAGCTTAGTAATTATGATTTTCTCAAATAGATTTGACATATTTGAAAACAGGCTTATTGATCTATATGAATCGACCTGAGGTGGGTGAGGTGGCATAGTTATTAAAGAGATCTTCCAGGATTGAATAAAGGACTCAAGGTTTAAAATGATATTAAAAACATTATTTTAACTGCTACTCGAGGAAGTTCCATTGGCATCTTGTTGATTATTTTGACAAAACCTTAGGTTTTTTGGGGTTTGAATATCTCGAAGGCTAAATGTTAGTGGTGATACTGCTTCACCATCGATGGATGGTAACCCAATTATATCAGTAGATTTGTTCAGAGTAAATGCATTTTTTAGATGGGTAGCAAAAATATTCCTTTTTCGGTTTCATTTCTTGCCCAGCCACCCCAGATAAGGTACACAATGGAGTCTTATGAATAACATGTCTTTTAAGGTTTTTTGTTGCATGCCATAATGAGTCATCTGATTGAAGGGTAGTGTCAAGTTTTACCAAGAATTATTGCAGGATGCAATTCTTCGAGATTTTAGTAGCTCTGTTATTCTTATAGTTGTCCGGATGGTGATACGATTCTTGGGGGTTCCATATAGAAACAATAGTGAGCGAGTGATCTGAAGATAACGGCTGCAACTTTAATAATTTCTCTTGAAAAACCCTTTGTTACGCCAAAGATATAAGGTAACAAAATTTACTAGTAGTAGTCTGCTTTTCTTATCCTAATTTTTAAACATTGGCGAAAGAACTTTTGAACTTAAAAATCATTTATGAATTGTATCAAAATATTTTTAAAGAAACATTTTCCTTAATCGGCTTTGTTGAATTTTTATTAACTTATATTTAAATATGAAGTAAAAAATATATTTTGTTCGTTGCGAAAATTTAGTTTAAATTCTTACATACATACATACATACATACATACATACATACATACATACATACATACATACATACATACATACATACATACATACATACATACATACATACATACATACATACATACATACATACATACATACATACATACATACATGTATATATGTATGTATAGATATACATACATGTGTAGATACATCCCCAGTATAAAAATTTTTTCTTCGTTTTTGTTATGAAAAGCTTTGAACGCCTTATAGCAGAAAACTATCGGAGGACTTTCTGGAACCCTTGGCGACGGCTAAAGAATCGAGAGTGGAAGGCCTACTTCGTAATGACGGCTCGTGTAAAAAAGATATAAAAACAGAATGTGACTAGAAGGCTTTGTGCCTCCAAAAAAGTAGTAAAGAGGCCTTGTAGACGTCCTTCATATCCCTTCTTTTTACTACTTGGATGTGTAGATACATGTGTTGGTACATGTGTAATACACGATTAGATACATGTGTAGATATATGCTGCACACCTAACAAAAACACCAAAACTGTGTGTCAATTTGAAATTGGTTTAATATCAAACACTTTCTCATCTAAGTTATAAATAAATTATATATTTGACTTTTATTGTGATAAAATATAGGAAATTGAATTTGGTTTCCTTAAAACAAATATTGAATTAGATATTATTTTGTGTGAAGCAAGTAGGACATGATTTGTAAATCTAGCCTATGATATCGAATGTGATATAAAAAAATGTCCAAAAGCTTGTCGGATTTCGTAACACCGTACAGTATTTCACTTTAAATTACAGATATCATAAACAAGGTGCTTAAATATTTAATTTTCCTATTGATTTTAAAATAGTTAATAACACTGTTGTCATACCTTTCGGTGAAGACCGTCGTCACTGGCTGTTTTGGTACGTTTGGCAAGCGATTTCGATGTATAGACATCATTTACAAGCCGCGTTTAAATAGTTAGTTAATAACATTTTTTTTTTCTTACCCACATAAAGTTAAAAACAAAAAAGTAATTCTTGAATCTAAAATAAGAATTTTTAAGGCGACAATTTTAAAATTTTTAAAAAAGAATAAATATAAGATAAACACTGTCTGAATGTTAAAATCACTTTGTAATTTGTAATTTTATTTTTTATAAAATTTAAATTAATTGTGAAAGATGGGCTTAAGTTCTGTTATTTTCTCTGCTTACTAATGGTAGTAGAAGAATATTATTATAAAGACAAATTAATTATAGCTTTAGCAATATCGAAAGCTAGAGGAAAATATGAAAGTACAAAACAAAATGGCGACAATACTGCACAGTGGTTTAAAAACATTTTATTTTGGAAATAATTCAGTAGCTCATGAACCACAGAAGCAAAGCAGAGCTATTTTTGAGTGGAGCTGCAGTCGGTCGGTTAGCCCTCTAGGGCTAACAAAACCATAGTTTTAGAGTGTTGTTTTTAAGCAAAGATTAGATTAGCTTTTGAACTTTTGTTTTGTTTCAGAAAATAATTCTCATTATTTTTTTTTGGTATTTTTTTCATGTTAATGTTTAGTTTTACCCCATTCCATTCTGTAATTCCATTCTGTATTTATTAACCTGATTTGGTATAGTTATGATTAAATTGGCTTTAATTTATTGTAAAATGTTTTAAATTTTAATAATTCATTTTGTTGTTAACTCAAATTTAAAATTTTGATATTTAAAATATTTTTTATGTTAAAAAAAGTGTGTAGGTGTCACATATTTATTGCCTGTAAAGTGTCTTTTTTTTTTGTTAGTTGAAGCCTAAATTTTCAGACACATAAACGTTATTATGTATATACAGCTCTGTGCAACTAATTAGGCAGGCAAATTCAACGTCAAATTTAACAGTAAAAGCTTGTTCGCTATTGTTTATTGTTGCAAGCGAATAATCATCGTTAACGGGGTGGCAAATTTGGTGTATGTAAGACAAAGCCAACCAACACGATGTTTACCAGGCGTTAATGTATTCAAATATAGTTTGTGTTATTTGATGACAATTTTGGTCCAGTGGCAACAATAAGCAGATATTTTTTTAAATAAAAGTGAAGGGGTCAATGGCGCGAACGGTGAGCGCTACAAGTCAAAATTTACAAAAGTAAACGATGTATACATCGACAATATGCAGCAGGACGGCGCTACGAATCATACAGCGAACGCAACAATAGATATTCTAGATAAAGTATGATTATATCTAACGGAGGTGTAGTGAATTGTCCACGAAAAGTCAGATTTATATGGCTGACTCAATGAAGATTTAACATCCCGGATTCGTGTGATCGTGTAGGGTCTCGACGTATGTATATTTGATTTAGTTTCACAACGACCTAATTGCAATGAAAAGTTTGTGGCATTAATTTCTTTAGCTTGACAACACAACGTAACAATTGTCCCTTATTACTTGTACGTAGCTGTATATCCAATTTAAACATATGGGTGCGTCTGAGTGCGTATTAGTGGAATGAAAGCTGTAGTAAACACCAACTTCCATTATTATTAACATAAACATACATATGTAAATTTATACTACATGCACACAATGTTTATGTGTTTAACACATATTAAAATTAGACATATAAAATCGTGCTTTAAAGTAGTGATTTCTTCTAAAAGATCATGGAATAAACTGCAGATTTACTTCATGTTTGAAACAAAAGTTAAGTCTTAAAAGGTTTAACATCTTAACTTATATCTCAACCTATTTTTAATACCCAGCTCACAGAACTTTCTAGCGCTGTCAAAAGATTTAGAAGTTTGAAAAAAAATATACACCATAAAAAGGAGACTCGTGATTTTATTTTGCATACACTTTTCTTTTAAATCCAACGGCGAAATTTTATTAATTGGCCAAAATTATGGCTAGTTTTAAAGATAAAAAAAAAAAAATAATAACCCATATAAACTACTATAACTAGGATATATGATCTTAATTACCCCCGGGGGTTCCAATTGTCACTGCAGGAATGGCAAATGCTTTGACGCGGGGAAAATAGGGGCACCAGACGTTATTGGTGAGGTCCCCTTCGGGGGTACACGTGGTGGTTGTGGTTTAAGATCGATTAATGTAGGTATGGTGCAAGGTCGATCAAGTGTGCTGTTGCACTCTCAACAGACGGATTTGGATAGTCTCCAAACCCCTAAGCAAGAGGGTATAATATGGATCTAGGCTTGCCTTATTACATAAATTTTTTATAAATTGCTACTCATTGTGACTGTATCACACACAAATTGCGATTGGTGGCAGACGTAAGGTGTTATTATACTACACAATGGGGGCGGTAGTCTACGCTTGTATTTCACTCGGTGGTAAGACCACCGTGAGGTTAGGCCAAGTAGGCAGGTACTCACGTTAATCTTGTTCCACAACATCTGATCTTAATGTAGCTCAAATAAAATATTTTAATTAGAAAGTACAATTTGTGTTAATCAGACAAAGATTATATTTTTTAATAGAGATTCGAATGTTTTACGGTTGACAAATCTGGCAACTCTATTATCGTTTGTGCTTTGTTGGATTTGCCATTTTTTCATAAAAAAAGGAATATTTGCTGTGACATTACATGAAGTCAACGGCCCCTTATACTTCAAAAAGTGACTGAGATTGGACTTCCAAAATGCGCTACATCGGAGCCATCCTCAAAGTTCAGATGCCCGAAATCATATTCAAACACTAATAGCATACAGTTATCCATCCAAACAGGAATTTGGATGCCCTTAATACCGATAGAACCTATTGGGACAACCAGACTTGGTGTCACGATGTATCAGACCAGGTCTGGTTTACTGACGGTTCGACACAGAAAAATAGAGACACGGCAGCCGGTGTTCTTGGCCATTCCCTTGGGCAAATACCCAACAACCTTTCAGGCAGAAGCTTACGTCATCCTCATGTTTAAGAAGAATGTCAAAGGGCTTAAAAATATATTTGATGATTTGTATAACCAAGCTGCGCTAAGGTCTTAACCTTATTTAAGCTAAGGTGTGGGGTAGTCATGGATAATGCGACATCACTAAATGAACTCAGTTCTCTTAGTTACCACCAATTCAATTTAGAAAACATTGAGACCAAAACTTGTGAGCTGCATAATGAGACTACGGAACACGTACCTAAGGTTTCGTTGAACAAAATTACTGAGTTTGATTTTGGCAGGATACCCTTGGTTGTTCTTCCAAAAAGGGAGAACTGATTGGGATTCGGTAAACTGTAGGATGGGGTTGCGGTGTTTACAGATGGCTCAAAGATGTAAGCGGGCTCCGGTGCTGTTTTCCACATTCTAGGGCATGTCGTAAAGACTACTAGATGAATGTAGTGTGTTCCAGGCAGAGGTGATGGCGGCTTTAAAGCCACCAAGCTGGTGTTTGGAAAAGTTTTCGAAGGGGAAGAGAACTGAACGTCGACAGCCACTTGAGGCCCTGAAAGGACAAGGTGTCAAATCAAGGCTAGTAGGGGAGTGCAAATAGGCTATCAATGTACTGGTGGACAAGTATAGGATTAGATTGTGCTGGGTCCCGGTTCATAGCATTGCAATGTATTGTTGAGGGCAACGAAATCGCTGACGAACCTGCAAGATTAGGCTCGGTGAGAAATATCTTAGTTTGGGTTCGGGCTTCACCAACTATTAGGCACTACTATAGGATTATATCCGATTGGGTAGTAAAGAGAACGAATCTATATTGGGAAGCTAGCAGGGTGTCACGGGCAAATAGGCCCAGACTGGACGCTGCGAAAAGCAAGTTACTTCTGGGTTTGGACAGAAAAGTTCTAAGAGCTGTGATAGGTGCGATCACTGGCCATGGCGCCGTTAGAGCAAGAATCAGTAAAGGGGTTACCGGTATATCGGACTTCTGTAGGATGTGCGAGGACGAAAAGAAGTTGGAAACTTTAGCGCATATTGTGCTTCACTGTCCAGTTAACTCGAAGATAAAGAAGCGTCTAACTGCGTAGAGTTTTTCATTGCACAGGTAGTGTCTGTATTAAAACTAGAGAATGACTGATTTGAAGAGTCCGTATTGTAACGCTCAAGTCTCTGGAGAACGTCTAGTTTTAAGAGTCCATTTTCGAACCACCAAGCTTCTCTTGATCATACATCCTTAGGCGAATTCTGTTCCACTGTGGATTACATTTAACATCTTTGAATTATTTTCTCTTGCATTTCGAGTCAGTGGTTTATATGGACGCACCAGCAACCTTGGGCGCATAGATAAAACATTGTGCTAACCTTTGCAGCGATGTAGCCCCAAATGTTTGAAATGATTATTCTTCTGACATCTTGGGAGTGAGTAAAGTATAATAAAATGTGATTATTACATCATATTCCTTTACATTCTGCAACTCTATTAAATAATTCAGACCAGTGTTTGTTGTTACTTTGTCTGTTTTGTTATTTTGTCTGTTTTGTCATTATTATGATTCATGTTTTCTTTCATAAATTATGCTACTTTATGTTGAAGTTTGTAGGGGGAGACCAAATAAATTTCATTTTCTGTTTAAATGTGTTTAAGCGTATTTTTTTGCTACTAAATGGTTAAACAAAAAATAAGTTTGTTATTTTTGGTTTTTAAGTAAAAATATTTATTTAAATGAAGTTTTGTTTGTTATTTTTTTGATTTTGGTTGGAATTAAAATTTATGTTGCTTAATCCGAATGTTCTAGATATTACTGTCAGAAATTATTTCAAATGATATTGTCTAAATTCACATAAATAAGGTGGGCTTTGAAATACTAAATACATATTTTATAATAAAATATGACTTGAATAATTTGGAGTTGAAGAAAAATTTAATTTTTTGAAGCATTTTTTAATGTAGCAGTGAAATATTTTATATCAACTCGCCATAAGTAATATGATCATATTTTCTGTGACTTTATGCTAGACATTTTTGGGATTGTAGGGTTGTTGGTAGAGTATAACTTATATGACCAGATTTCCAGCTTTCGATGGGATTATCCCTCTTTTTAAGATTTTTTTTAAGAGGTTGTCTGCTTTTAAAGGCTATCAACAACAATCTAATAGACTAATTGAATGTCACGGAATTATTAAAACGTTAATGCCTCTTTTTAGTCGTTCAGGTCCCGCTGGGTGTTTCACTATAACGAGTGCAGTTCTTCGTTACTATGGTCTATGATTAAGTTAGAATATAAAAAAATGTTATGTGGTATAAAATATGCGTATTATTTGTCCATTAATCTAATAATTGAAAGAAAAAAATAGTTATAAAATTCAAATATTTTTAACTCGTAGCTTGTTCTAGTAAACTTAAACTATTAAAAATTCGTGTACGGTTTTTTTTTATTAAAATAATTATCTTTTAACTTACAACTCTATTTTAAACTAATTGATTAATTCAATTCTTTTTTATTTTATTTGCAGGTATGTTAATTAAATGGTTCTATGTAAGCAGAGGTAACCGTAAAGTTCATGGACATTATACAGGAAACAAAAAGGGTATTTTTTATCATCCATATTTAATTGGTTCTTTCAAATTAATTTGCAATAGCTAGAGCTTCAAAAGGTTTTTGAAACTGTTTTTCAGAAAGTGAAAACGGGAAAGCTATCTGTGCCGTATTCGTTATTTCGTTTACCGTGTCTATGGTCATAAAACGCATGTTTTAGAGCGATCAATTTAGTTAAGGAAACTGAAAAAAATAAGTGAAGCTTTTCACTAATTTACGCCCGATGTCCCCATTTGGGGACACACTTTTATATAACCCCACAATTTACCCTTGGCAAGTTATGTTAGTTTTGAATGCTTATTCGTATTGCCAAGGGGTGTATGACTTCTTAATAAAAATCATGATTAGGGATTTACTGCATAAAGGTATTGAATTCGGAGGTTGAATATATTCTTTTGAGAAAATTATCGTTAGATCAAAATTACGCTTTTGTTTTTTACATTTACATAAGTGCTTTTTAGGGTTCCGTACCCAAAGTGTAAAAACGTAACCCTATTGTTTGCGCTACAATGTCTGTCCATCTGTCCGTCTGTCTGGAACCGTAATAGGTAGACTCTTAAAATTTTTACAGATGTTGCCGCAACAAATACTAAAACTTATGGGGTGTTCCGATAGAGATGTGTTAATGATGAATATTCATGAATATGGTAGACTCTTCCAATTTGTATCGAAGATGTTTTGCCATGGCTGTTATGACAATTACTACAAATTAAAGGGTGTTCTGAAAGTGACATGTTTATCACGTATAGTAACTTATTTTTTTTAATAGTAATAGGTAGACTCTTGATATATTCATAGAAAGAGAATTGTCATGGCCGCTATAATAAATAGAAAAATTAAAGGGTGTTCCGACTAAGACATGATTTGTACGTAAATAGCCTTATTTTTGAACCATAATAGGTAGACTCTTGAAACGTTTACAGTAGATGTTGTACTTCGGCCGCTGTAACAATTATTAATAACTAAAAGGGTGTTCCATCAGTGACATGTTTTTCAGGTATATTTGAACCGTAATACGTATATTTTTATAGAAAGTGTACCATGGCCGCTATAAAAACAATTGCTAAAATTTAAAGGGTGTTCCCACAGTGATGCAATTTTCTCGATTATGACTTTAATTTTAAGATTAAAGGGTGACTCAAAGACATGGAAAAATTAACAACTTGAATTTTTAAAGTTGTACTAAAATAGTACGGAACCCTATGTAAGTGAGTTTAATCGCACTTGACTAATTTATTATAATTTTTTGTTTTATTCTGTACTTATAGCCTCTCTTACCAAATTGTCTGGAACAGCAATTTTTTCCTCGTTAGATAAAGTCTTGCTTTAAGTCAACAAAAAATATGTCTAAAAGCTTTGAATAATATTGCGGCTAAAATTGTTTTGCCATTTTCAAAGTAATCCATGTGAAAGACACCCCGTGCATTTCAAAAACCATGGCTATGACTTTTGTTTTTGAGTATGATACATTTTTGTCAACAGTTACAAAACAGCTCATAAACTCTTTTGGGTTCGGCCTAAGCATAGTCTCTTTGAAGTGGTCATACGGTTGCGTATAGTCTTTCATATCCAAATGCTCATAAGCACAAGTAAGAGTGCTATTTATTTGGCCATACCGAATCTTATATACCGTTCACCATAGTTAATGTTAAATATTCCCTTACTCTGTTATGTTTCCCAATTTCACAATAATATACATTCGGTTTTTAATTTTATGATTCTCAACTTCACTTGTACATAAAAATGTTATCGAAATTTTTTTGTAAAAATTTTATCGAAATTTTTTTGTAAAAATTTGATCGAGAATATTTTGTGAAAATTACAACGAGAATTTTTTATAAAAATTTTATCGAAAATTTTTTGTAAAAATTTTATCGAAATTTTTTTGAAAAAATTTTAGAGTAAACTTTTAGCACAAGTTAGGACCTTCCTGAAATCTATATTGTGATCGAATAGTCAGACTAAAGCACATTGGGGGTTGTATTAAGCACTCAATATGACCATTGACTGCTCCTGGTTCCCAGTGGGCACCCTGTGAGTCTATTGGCTACCTCTAAGTGTATTGTCCTACCAACCTAAAAACAAAAGAAAATCGCACCTCGCAGGGGGTTTTTCTGTATGCACTCCATGCGATCGACTGGTCGAGCCAGACCTTATAGAGTCGGAAATGAATATTGTAGAAATTGCACACGGTAAAGGGTATACAAAATAATGGCGCCATTCTTTTGGCGTGACTAAATATTTAGGCACCTCTTTCTCCTAATCCCTAAGGTAGGTTCCAGATCTAGCGTATAATCGTTACTTCAAACTTAAAAAAAAACTAATGATAAAATTTTTGCTTTTTAAATTATTTAATCAAAAACGCTCTATCACTATTTGTATTGCCATCTTAGTATACCACAATAATATGGCTACATTTTTTAATCGCGAGTTGGTGTGAATATGTAAATGTTGGCACACAATAGAATGCGAAAAACCTAAGCAAAACAAAAAAATCATAAAGAAATATAAATAGAAGCAAACTTGAAAGTGTAATTAAAATACAGAGGCACACTTTCATCGTTTACTAAATTACAAAACAAGAAATAGTATCAAAACAAACCAGGAAGCAAAACAAGTGCTTAAAAATTTATACAAACACCCACACGCATACACACATAATTATACGAGGTCGGTTCAATAATACATACGAAATGGGTTAAAAACCCCTTTTTAATTTTCCTTTTTCTGTAATATTCATATTAATTATGGTATCTCTCTTTATCACTGAACTAACAATAAGGATAAATAATTTAAGTCTAAAAATTTTACTTAATGAATTAGATGCAACCAGTGCTAAAAAACGATATATTTTACATTCGTTGTTATTAAATAGGATTCGTCTTTCTATTGCTCTGAGAGCATTAAACGAAATAAAGTATACTTCCTTCTTACTTGAATATAACAATGGTCATTGAGGGAGTTACTGGTCAGCAGGCCTATAACATAAATATACTGCTACATGTTTTAAGATTTATGCTTTTACCAAGGCACAGTGGGACAGAACTAAAATATTTTTTAAATAATTCAGGAATTTGTAGTTTTGTAAATTTGCCATGGGGAGAGCAGAGGGCTATCTAAGCTTAAGTTTTAAAGCTGGGAACCCTTCATATGCCAGAGGCGAAACACGCAGTTAAAATTTTTTTAGAGCTTGGAATTTCTTCATTGGTTGTTCGATTTTTAAAAATTATATATAGTCATAAAGGTCTACTTAAGATCTACAAAATAATGCTTTCGCCTATGTCAAGGGTTTAAAACTCTGTAACATTGAGATAAAGAAAAAAATACCACAATTCCCAAAATAAATAACATAAAATCCCAAAATTGGAATTTTTATTTTTTTGCCCACATTTGGACAAGGGATCGTGTAATACTATCAGTAATAATTGGGAGTATATATGGATTTTCTACCAATCTTATTTTCCCAATCCCAGCTTTGCGATTTTAGAACATATAGGGTAATGTCAAAATTTCAATGTAATATATGTCAAATTGAAAGAATTTCAGTTCCAACAACAGTGATTACTTTTACACTAATTTTGGTTTAAAAGTAGGTCCATTTATGATGGGTTAACATAAAAATATATAATATTTATAAACTCGTAAAGAAAAGTTTTATTTTCGATTAAAACCAGATTGATTTCGCTAAAATTCCCAAAAGTAAAATAATTTTGAAATTGTTAAAATGAATATCGTTTAGTTTTAAACCGGGAAAAGGCATGACCTTGAAATTATTGGAGAATATTTTGAATTTCGCCTGCTAACTATGAGAAAAAAAAAAAAAATTAAAAAATAAAAATATTGGAAATTTTACTCAATATTTTGAAAAAAAACTGGACCCAGGGTAATTTTTAGTCAATTCATAGATAAAAGCATTATTTTGTAGGTCTAACCTAGAGCTTTTAGATCATAAATAATTTACCAAGCTTTAAAAAAATTTTAAATCTGATATGCTCACGTCAAATTTTGGATCTAACGGATAATAATAATTTTTTCTGAAATATTAGAGTTCGTGAGTCTGCCTTTCTAAAATAATATTTGTGGTTGGTAAACTCAAAATCTGCAAAAAGTTCACATTAGATTATTATTTGAAGATGTCGAAAAACCATTGGCTTTTAATTGGGCCTAGGTTCAAGTAAGACACATTAGTGGCCAAGAAGGGCATTGTATAAATTGTAAAAAGGTTAAAAAGTTGCTGTACCAGCTTTAGCAAGGAATTGAAAACAAAATCGACATTTGCATTAGAAACTATAGATCGGCATCACAAATTATACCATCATAATGTGACTTAAGCACTGGGCGGCTAGAAGCAAATAGCGAAAATATTCACCCAGATTCCTGAAATAAAGGTTGTAACTAACTGTAAAAATGTCATACCCCATAGACATTTTGGGTTAAACGGAGCCGTAGCGTTATATCTCGTTAGGTTTCGTTGTATCACGAATAGCTTCAATTTAGGGGAAATATTGGGTTGGAATTCATTGTTAAACAACAAGAGTGTACTTCCTGACCTTCATTTAGTTTTTTTTTTTACGGAATTCAATGCCGCAAGGAATGGGTATACTGATAGAGTGATACATAGCTTAAACGTCTTACCAAATAACCAAATGAAAACGTAAGCAGGAACGTAATTTTATGATGTCATTAAACAGCTTCAGATAACTTGTAATGAACAAGCAAGCAATCTATCAATGGAAGCTTCGAGCAATAAACTTAGCCAATGCTAAGTCTTTCGAGCCTATAAAAACTGTGTTGCTACATAACTGGGCAACTACGATCTTCAAATTCAAACTAAAATCCTATGGAGTGACCAGACTAAAGACTAATTGCTGAAATTAAGTAAGTGCGAGAATAATAAGATGACGAGTATTATAGCAGCATGTTTATTACAAGCACATCTGCAGGATTTCAGAAGCAAAGTGGATCATTTCAGCAGGTAGCGATATGGTTAGATATTTTAAATTCCATTTTGTAGCTTTTAAAAAAAAAGATCCAAATCTTAATGGAAAACTCATTACTGGACATATGGACATTTGGCAGCCACGTACTGTAAATGTTTGTAACTGTGCTTTATCTGAACTTCCCCGAGTTCCAATAGAGGCGCACAACAAGTTGAACTACTGACTTTAGTAGACGTCCACGGTTATGAGATAAGGAAAATGTCTCCTGCTATTAAAACTGACAATAATATTTGAGCTGATTTTTTTAAAGTGGTATAACTTCATTTTTATAAAAAGAACTAAATTTTAATGAGATATGGACATCTTCTCTCTCTCTCTCTCTCTCCATAGATACAATCACAATTGCAATAAAGTCCTATTTTGACATAAAATAAACAAAAATAGTTTTGCTGTATCAATGCTATCGCACAAATATTTCTATTGAAAGTGGAATAACTCCATTCCTAATAATTATAATTGCTACTTATTGCCACAATTATTATTGATTATTGCTACTTTAGTGCACGCTGTTCGTCAGCAGATACTACTAAAGCCCACTTCACACTATAATACTGAATATTAAAATTTGCATTTAAAAAATATCACACGAATTAATTAAAGTTGGCCAATATTTTTAAATTGATTCAAACCCAAAACCCTTAAATATCTCAAAATATGAAAAAATAGACTTATACCATTTTCAAAAAAACCAGCTAATTTACACTATATGCTGTTTTTGCTTTTGTTTCAATTGTGTTCTTGCCAATATAAAATGTTTGATCAATGATTCAGACACGACTCTGAGATGACTAGTTCGTTGGTTACCCACTGTTCATAATTATTGTTATTTTTTACGGATTTTTTAACTTAGACTTAAAACTTTTATTTAATGTACAACATTAAAATGACAAATTTTTTTCATATTTAAAAATTGCCTTAGAATGTTCACCAGTTATTACCGTGGTATTCTCAATTTTTGAAGTAAAGTTGGTTATTTTTATTAACTCTCTTATCTATAGGTCAGTTAGATTAATTGTGAGACCACACTCGTTGTCATACTAGCAATAGTACGTATGTGTGTCAATAAAGCTGTTGTGTGGATGGATGGATGTGTTTCGCATTAGATTTGCTTTTGAATTTTAATGGGGGAATTTGTTGGTATTGGTGTTGTTTTGTTTTTATTTATTTAATAATTTTTGTTAGAAAACTATTTAAATTTATGTTGTTTCATATTGTTTTTTTTTTTTTTTTTTTTGTTTAATGAAGTGACCAACCATACTGTCTGACCCACATATTTTTTAGGCACTTCAAAATGAAAGAAAGAAAAAAATGGTATTGACGCATGACTAGACGCACAACACCAAAGCTGTTAACTTTAACTATTAGTTTTATTAGCTTAAGGAAAAGGCAGATTAAGTTTTTTAGATATCAAAATACTAGCAGTTGATAAAAATATTGTAAAAATGTAAAGATCTGAGTGTGAGTGTGAGTTTAGTTTTGTTTTTGTTTAATAATTTCAACACCGATACACGAATTTAATTAGCTTAGCAAGGCATCAAAACGCTCTTTAGCTTTTTAGATTTCTATTTATTTAAGCAGCATGATCAGCTTATCTTCCCAAAAAGTAAATTTAAATCTGTTTGATAAAAATTAACGGGTGTTTGTTTGAGAACTGTAATAGCCAATCGATCTATCTCTGATCATCATTCTAAAAAAGGCAATATGCTGTATATTTTTTAATATTTCATATGGGTGTGGCATTTTCCATATTACAATCTTGTAGAAAGAGATTTATAAAAGCTGGATTCTTTGAACTTTGTGTGAGCAATTTTTTATAAAAGTGCGTAGACGTTTTGAAATTGAGGGAATCCTGCCAATGAGCTTGTCCATTCTCATATGGATCAATAGGTCTATTATAGCAGGGGCTTTTAATTTGCGTGTTTTTACTAACAGCCATATCAATATCAGCACGCCAACCGTATCATTCTTTAGCATCTATCTTTAATGTTAAACTGGCACCGTCTTCTTCTTTTTCTTTATTTCTATATAATAAAATTTGAACTGGATCGTTTCTGTACATGAAATATTTTTTGCATCGTATATTTCAAGGCTTTTGCTGGAGATTGGTCGTTCTGGGACACTGTTAAAATCAGGAAATTTGAGTAAATCGCCTACGTTTTTATTGCCTTTTTATGATCTTGAGAGGTTAGCAATATATTTTTTGTGGCTAAGCGAATTTAGATTTTGTATTGTGTTTTTTTTTTCTGTAAAAGGCTATATTAGCAGCTACTTGTATCAATTTTGAGAAAATTTTTATTTAAAATTTTTATGAAAAAAAAAGTTCTTTGGAAATAAAAAAAGGATTTTTTTTTGTAAAAAAAAGTGAAAAGGTTTTTGAGGGTGAGGGCCATTGCAACCCTTAAAATATTGTATATAACTATAAAATTTACGATCTCTTCTTTTGCACTGTATAAAAAAACGTTGCGCGTTTTTGCGCCAGTTTTTTTGCGAATTTTTTCTTTCAAAATTTCACCTTTACTTTTGTTTTTGCTCATTTTGCACAGGTAGATACGAGTAAGAAACCTTTTTGGTCGGACATAAAATGTTTTGGATTTTTGGTTTTAAATAAATTAATTGTTATTATTCTAAATAAAATTTATTGTTACTAGTAAAAATTATATATGCATATAATAAAACTGTGATTTTCTGTCAGTTTGTGTTCGCATCACGTAAAAACGACTAGATGAATTATAATAAAATTTGATGGAGAGATACCTTGGTATCATGTTTCAAATATAGAATATTTTTTCCCCGTAAAAACATCTCATTACCAAGAAAGAGGGAGAACAAGTTGTGAAAGTACGCAATTTTACCGATTCAAAGGTACTGGAAACTTGGCAGCAACTTTTATTTTTGTCAGCGGGTAATTTAAAAGACTGTTTACATTACTCTACAATTATTTTTGAATTTTATACAAATTCAGGAATTTTATCCAGGGATGGTTACCTTTGTATAAAGTCCCCCCGGGGGTGCCAATTGTCATTGCAGTCCATTCTCAAATTCCTTGACGGGGTTCACTCGGGGAAAACAGGGGCACCAGACGCTAGGGTTCCTAGAACCTAAATCTGGAAAAAAAAGGTCTGTGTCTTAAAACACACGGGTCGTTTTCGAGGCCCGACCAGTGCCCAAAGGACTGGTACCACGGGAATCGGTAGCCCCACAGAGAGCCTTTCCTCTCTTTGACCGGTTGTTGGTGAGGTCCCCTTCGGGGGTACACGTAGTGGTTGTGGTTTAAGATCGATTTATGTAGGTATGGTGCAAGGTCAATCAAGTGTGCTGTTGCACTCTCAACAGACGGAGTTTGGATAGTCTCCAAACCCCTAAGCAAGAGGCTGTAATATGGAATCTAGGCTTGCCTTGGTTAAGGCTTGCTGCGGTCAAAAGAAGCGAAATTTCTAGGGGTAATTTTTGACAAAAATCTTAAATGGAAAAGTAACCTTCATGAGAAAGTTAGAAAGGCATATGCTGCAATGTACTCCTGTCAAGCTCTAATTGGAAAAACGTGGGGACTTAATCCACGAATGATTTACTGGATATACACCGCAATTGTTAGACCAGTATTGTGCCATGGAGCACTTGTATGGTGGCCAATTATGGAAACACGTACTTATGTGTTATTTATAGAAAAGGTAAATAGAATAGTAGCACTGAGTATTACAGGAGCCAGAAAATCAACGGCAACTGCCGCACTGTGTAGAATACTTGGAATTGATCCTTTGAAATTATATATAAAAGAATATGCTTTCAGAACGCAATTAAGATTGAGACAGAATAAACATTTAAAAATTAAGAGTTATGGTCACTCTTCGCTGATAAGTAAATATCAAGTAGATTACTTGACGCCTGAAATACGTTGGGATAAGGAAATTACTACAATAATCCCAAGGAAAGATGACTGGAAACCTTTGAGTAACTTCACTGAATGAATTGAGATGTATACAGATGGTTCAAAAAAGGATAATGGGACAGGAAGTGGTGTATACTGCGAAAAGCTAGGTATCAGACACAGCTCTAGACTGGATAACTTATGTAACATTTTCCAAGCCGAAATTTTTGCTGTGTCTGAGGCTGCCAGGTTACTTTCTATGATAGTGATATCACTATCATAGACAGTCAGGCGGCTATAAAAGCTCTCGGAAATAGATGTATTAGATGGGAAGTAGGCAGCCGTTGTCGCAGAGAGCTACAACTTCTCAATGAACAACACGCACTGAAACTGTGCTGGGTACCCAGTCATTACAACATTATAGGAAACGAAACTGCAGACGAGTTGGCGCGAGCTGGAGCTGACTTAGACGTAAGCGTCAGATGTGAGGAAATATACCCGGGTCTCGCTTCTACATATGAGAGGATAAGAAAAATATTTAGACGTGATGCCGACACAACGTGGAATAATTCGTTGAAGGGTATGGGAGCTAAGCAAATTGTCAAATTTATGAAGTCCACGGGACTACTTATTGGGAGTTATTAAATCATCGGAGGAGTCACTATGGATCAATAATGGTCTTGTGAATCCACACATATTTAATTATGTGTGATCCTCTATTAACCTAACCTATACTACACAATGGGGGCGCTACGCTTATATTTCACTCGGTGTTAAGACCACCGTGGGATTAGGCCAAGAGGCAGGTCCCCACGTTAATCTTGTTCCACATCTTTCTATAAAGTAAATACGTAAGAGTCTTAAAATTTGGTATGGATTACTTTCAAAGCAAAAATTCGAACAAAATATTGTCAGGATGTACACAACGTGTATGGGCAGAGCTAATTAAATATATAATTGAATCAATTAAAAAATTAATTAAAACTGTATCTGAAACTAATTAAAACCATTAATTGGCGAAAAAATCATTTTTCTGAGCAGAAAATCATAAGAATAATTTGGATGTACATATGTGCTAGTATATAAAGTATAAGTATATAAACAAAAAACTGAGTTTTTTTTATGAAAATTCCATGCTGTTTTCAGCTGACGTAATTTTCCTGGAAAATGTTATATGAAAAACGGGTGGGTGCACGCACACCTTTTCCAAAAAAACATTATAATATTTTTATAATTTTTGCGGATTGACTAACTCTCCTTATTAAACACTTGGCTGCTTCTTAGAGTATGAGAATGTATTTTTCACAACTTGTTTGCCTTTTATAGTTTTGCCACCAATAATTATAATTATGGTGGGTGGCAAAAAAATAAAATTCTTCCACTTGTTTCCATTAATTTTTTCTTTCGTTTAATTTACTTTGGCTTCTTCCTTCCGCTTGAATATAATATTCTTAAGGGTGAGTTTACTATACATCCATTCCAATGGACTGAGTATTTTTCTGCATTGAAGTTTAATAATTTTTGGGTGTTGGCGTCACAACTTTTTATTTTAGTTTATAAATGGGAGAAAGAAACTCACTCATACTCTCCCACTTTCTACCCGGCACTATTTAAGAGAGTATGGGTTAGGAAGAGAGATAAAAATAACGTTGTGTTTGTTGTATTATTTGGAAATTCAAAATTTACCGTAATGATTTCAATGTTGCGTAGAAAAATGTTTGAATACATACATACGATGGCAAAAATAGAAAAAAACATACATACATATGTATGTATGTTTGTATGTATTTTCAAGAGACCTCATATTACAACTCATTTTGGAAACATAATTATTTATACAAAAAATCTTTTCCTGCTATTGATTATTTTGTGGTTAAATACATAAACTTTGAGTTTTAAGAAATATTTTATTATTCTCTATTCTTTCTTTTGCCGGTAGGTATACATATCTATATTATATATATATATATATATATATATATATATATATATATATATATATATATATATATATATATATATATATATATATATATATATATATATATATATATATATATATATACATATATAATAAAACAATTACTCATTTCCTGCCTGTGTGTGTTCGGATCACGTAAAAACTACTGGATGGATTTTAACAAAATTTTGTGAGGAGTTACTTTAGTATCCTGATTCCAATATAGGATACTCATTTCCGCAAAATTATCTCATCTTCGCAGAGAAAGTGTATTTGATCTGTATTTTCACTTTGAGGAGTTACAATAAGTTTTAGAATTTTATATAAATTTTAGAATTTTATACATCGAATTTACTTTGTAAAAGTAAATTTTACTTTGTAAAAGTAAATTCGATAGACTCTTAAAATTTGGTGTGTATTACTTTCAATGAAAAATCGACCAAATATTGTCAGGAGGCCTACAACGTGTGTGGACATAGCTAGTGTGTGTATAAATGAAAACATACGAATATTTGTATGTATACGAGTAGGTTAGGTGCCCTTTCTTTTTTATGTATTTGGCTTGAATATTTTCATAATAATTCTAGCAAAAACTGGCCTCAAAACAGGCAGACTGGCCTTAAATCTTAACTAAATATTTAAAAAGGGTAAAAGCAATTAAAAAAAAATCGCATGGTCACCCTTTTGGTGTTAATTTTATGTTTTGTTTACCTTTTACTGTAGTGGGCAAAGAAGTAAAGACCTGCCTATTACGGTTCAAAAGATGGGCTATATGAACGAAATAAATATAAATCATTAAAAATTATGTTGATTTAACTTTTTTTATCGTTCAGGTTTAATATTACCTACCAAATTGGGTTCAGTGCATTCGCCGGAATTTCGTTTAATGGGTAATGGATAAAGCGCTTTTCGATGTGAATGCCTGCCTACATAAATAAGCAAAATGATCAAATTTGGGTCTTAGGAAACATCCAATTTTATTTAGGAATTTGGTGAGATGGAGCGGTTTAGCACGGCATTCGTTACAGAATCATGAAAGCGGAATTCTTGTGATCTTATCTAGATGGTATTGATAAAGGAAATATTTGGTTTCATCAGGACGTTGCCTCCTGCTACACCGTAAACAAAACAATCGGTTTATTGCAAGAACGATTAACAGACCAAATGATCTGGCCAACAAGATCATGCAATTTAATGCGGTTCTTTTTCCTTCTTAGGTGTTTAGCAAAATCTTGCATCCATGTGAAAAAACCAGAATCCATTCCTAAACTCAAGGCCGACATTAAACGCGTCCTAGGTGAGCCACATCGCTTTGAATCAGAGCTGCGAAGGTAAAAAATATGTATTTACATAATTTCACAATATGTACTTCCAAAACTGTTTCAAATATCTTGGTACTCTTTTAGTAATAGACCGAACCAGTTGGAGTTAGGGTTGAACAGGCAAAACATTAATAATACGCACAATCACAATCTCGCAACAACATCCAAATGGGGTCATGTGAATAAAGTAAATTTTAATGCCCGCAAGACTCAATATTGCATGCTTACGCATAAGCATTTGTTCGCAAATGATGCTTTATCTATTATTGTGAGTGATATAAATATTAAGGAATCGGAAGCTCTTGATGTTGTTGGCAAGAAAATCCAGTGTAATGTTCGATAGACTAAACCTAAAGAAGCTTTCAAGTGCCGCGGTTTTCTAAAATGTGGTGAAAAAGATACTTCTTACTATTTATATCACTTATATTCGGCGCCCCATAGTCTATTTTGCAGATGCTCGAACGCGTCCAAAGAGGGCTAAGAAGCTCATTGATAATAGTAGGGTATCCAACTCCATTGATTCACTAGAGCCTCGACGCAATCTGGGGTGTGTAGCACTGTTTTATCGTTAATACAATGTTATGAGCTGTAGTGAAATAAGAAATCTTTAGGAGTATATATCTTGTTCCCGATACCCGCATGGTTTTGCGTTTATCCATTTGTTGTCGAATGGCCGCTGAATCGCACTACACATTATACGTTTTTTAGCATAACTGCTCGTTTGTGGAATAAACTTAACCCAGAGGTCTTTTCTGACACTTTTAATGTAGGACAATTCAAATCGAATCACATATAACCTAATTTTGTAGTTCTAGTACAATGCATTGCATAAGTAGGTGTCATCCCCTGAGTGCTGGTCCGAAAAAAATCTACTTCTTCAAATTGAATGAACCGTTCTTGAGTTCAGATGAAATATATTAATACTTGATTAAGGGTCTAATGTTTGCCACGCCCTTTAAACAATATTAACGTAAAAGTAAACAAAAACTTAAAGCAGGGGCCTAATCACCGCATTCGATATCGAGTAAAGTATCGTATCGAATAACATTTCGATACGAGTCGAATAAGCAAATTATGTCATACGCCATGTATCGTATCGTAATTTTTATCAAATAGTAATAGATTAATAAACATATGTTTTCATTTTGTAAACAAATGAACAATTAAAAAACACGCTTTAAAACATTTACGAAAAATTAAATAATATTTAAATGAATTTATATAATATTTGAATTAAAAATTCATAGTCGTATAGTTTCTCAATTAATCAAGAACAACTGCGTCCATATGTGAGTGTGATCTTTAACCAACACAAATAATTTCATTTCTTCATTGAAGCCTTCCAATGCGACGTGTGCAACAAGTCATTTACTAATCAGCATAGTTTGCAAGGTCGTAAAATCGGACACTCGGGGCAAAGGTCACTTATTTGTCGTGTATGGAACAAATCTTTTGTGGCCATGAACACATTCACACCAGTGAAAGGATGTTTAAATGTGTCTTTTGTCCATTACATTTGCCCAGCGCACAAATTTGGTTCGTCGCAGGAAATCTAGACATTTGAATTAAAAATTACATAAATAATAAACATATGTTTAAGATCCTTTAAGCGCAAACGTTTATTAGACTATTCAAATGGGAGAATGGCCACACAAATGTCAAGTATGTGGCGCTGGATATGTCTATCAAGAACACTACATATAGTGGCTAAAAACCATACGCCTGCGAAGTATGTAGCAAACAATTTAATAGTCGCGGCAATCGCAATGCGCACAACTTCACATTTGTCTTTAGCTTGCCAGTGTACAGTGTGGTTAATATATACTTGGAACGATATGGACAAAGCATAGTGTCGACAATTTTATAATTCCTTTCGTATGGGTTAGATTTACACATATTGTCAAATTTAAAATTATAATTTTTTATATATTACATTGTATGGAAATGTTTTTTTTGTATAAAAATTATTTTTTATATTTATTTATTTTGTCGCTAAAGAATTAAATTTATATGCATACGATGAGCAGAGACGTATCGAATGAAAACTCGATCGAACAAACTTTTTTATTACTCGATATCGAATGCTATAATCTGGGGCCGAATTACGGCATTCGTGATCGAGTAGGCTTTCGTATCGAATAAAATTTCGAAACGTATCGAATGGATGGATTACTGCACTCGATAGCTAACGTATCGAAGTTTTTATAAATTGTTCTAGATTGTTTTTTATATGGAATTGGAATGAAAACAAAGCTGTCAAATGTTTATTGGAATTCAAGCTAATAAAAGAAAATAAAAAAATGTTGGTGGGTTTTTTAAATAAATTTTTGTGAAATAAAATACATATTGTGCAAAAGCACAATATGTATTGAACTTTTGATCAGCAAAAACCTATAATTAAAATATTTTTTAATGTACAGACATAAGTACAAAATAATGTGGACATAAGTATGTATGTATGTATTTTCACCGAACTTTTTTGTCCTACCTTTCTCCACGATTTTGCGTCCTTAGTTGGTGGCCCATGCGAATTCAGCTTCAAAGAAAGTTCATCCAATAAACGCTTGGCTGTTGCCTTTCCTTGGCTCCAATTTGGTAATATATTTTTGGCCAAGTTTGGGTGCTCCAACATATACTCAGCCAAAATATCTCTTTGTTTACCATTTATTTTGTTTATATTTGTCCTAAAACGAATATAGCTGTATTAAATAGTTTTATTGTATAAAATATGCATTTATAAACTTACATTTTCGCCTTTTTTGCACACAAAACTTAAAAAACTATTAATTTCGATTGACACAAAGCTAACGAGTGAATTTTAAACAGCTGGTACTCGATTATGTACTCGTTATCGAATGCTGTAATCAGAAATTTCGATAGAACTTGTTCGATAACGAATGCCATAAACCCAAAAAGAAAATTTACGAACAATTTTACTCGATCACGTATGCGGTAATTCGGCCCCTGATATTACGATACTTTTTATTCGATGTTGAGTGCCATGATAGCAAAATGAAAAATTTAGACAGAATTTACTCGATATCGAATGCAGTGATTAGATTCCAGATTCTTATTAAGCACTTTAGAATCTATCTAGCTATTCATCTAACTCTCTTTAAAGGAGGGAAACAATTTATTTTTGCCGAAAAATGTTTTCAGAGATTAAGCAACAACAGCAACAAAAAGTCATAATAATTTTTATTTGCTATTTCCTATAACAAAATTGCAAAAACAAAAAAAAAATTAATGACCAAAAAAAGGGAGAAAATAAACACAAAATACAGATACCTGCTACCTAAAAAAATACCTTAAAAATAGAAGATTTAAAAACATAACATAACGAAGAAAAACATACAAAAGAAATCTAACTATAAAATACAAAAGAAAGATAATTTCTACAACAGCTCGAGCAACATGTGTACATGTGTTCAATAAAACTAATGGAACAAATAAAACAAATACTAGACACTGACAGTTACAGCTAGACTGGCGGACAGGTTCAGCAAAACAGACTGGAAATTCTTTTAGAAACTGACATCACCAGAAACAACAAAACCTTTTATTATTATTTGACTTATTTATTTTATTTATACAGCAACAACTAAAAACCTTCTAATAGTATTTTGCTATTCATAAACACACACACATTTCTGAACAAAAAAAAAAAAAAAAAAAAAATACTCGCACCTTTTAAAGCTGTCTTTGACCCTGATGATATTTTTGCTGATGTTGATTTTTATGATGACGATTTTTATAATGACGTTTCACCAATCATCAGTGAGAGTTACATATACAGACGGAATAAGTAAGAGCTCTGGGATTGCTTTTTACGTTGGCTTAATTGAATGTGCGTTCTTTACTGGGTGGGTGAAAAGCAAATTAACTTCTTAAATAGATAAGTTACACACACTCATAGAGAGTTTGTGTGTATGTATCTGTTGGATTTAAAAGGCTCGATATTTATTTTATTTTTTGTTTTGTTGTTTTTTTATATTTCATTTCTTACTTTAGTGATGACGATTTTTACGTTTTCTAAGCCATTGGCCTTCAAATGTTTTTTGTTTTTTTTATGTATAAAAAATATAATGTCGAACAGTGGAACTGGAAATATTAAAAGATTACGTATGAATATATAAGAATTTATATAGTGAAGCATACCTAAAATTGGCGGATTCACAAGGCGTGCTAACGTGTTATATTGTCATAATGATCTTCTAATATTTTCCAATAGTTTAAAAATATTGTCGTTGTGTTTCAAACCAAAAACGTCCTTAAATAATAAATTTTTTGTTCTGTATTTATTGTTTTGTCGTATAAATCAACAGAAACCTATGCCGTATAGCTAAGCGGTCTTATTAAAGTCGCCTGTAATGGATGCAAGTCCCTGCAAAATATCTAATCTACACAATGAAATTATCACATGTCAAATTTTCTTAGCACATTTTTCTACCACTTAACAGATCTGGGGACTCCAAAATTGGTACTTCTGCGGTCGGTTAGTAAGCTAGCAGAATCAAAATATTTTGGAGTTAACTCAGGGCTAGGCTGATTAATTGAAAATTTGACATGGGGATAGTAGAGGAGTATCTGGCGATAGCAGAGGAGTATCTGACGATGGTCACCATCCATTTGTCAGGAGTGCGCTTTTTATTCTCAAAGATGGGTACCTCGCAGCTGCAAATTTTTTTAGAGCTTGGCATTTCTCGAATTTGTGTTTGATTTCTAAAAATTATACATGGTCTTAAAGGTCTAGTTAATACCTATAAACATTAATCTATAAATTATGTTTTAAAATGATCGAGTTATAAGCATTTTAGAATTAAAATTTTTGATTTTTCGATACCCTGGTATCGAATATTTTTTCAAAATATTGAATACAATTTTCAGCAATTTATATTTTTTTAATTTTTTCTTTTAGTTAGCGATCAAAATTTAAAATGTTGTGACATAATTTCATAATTATATATTTTCTGAGTTAAAAACTAGACGATTTTCAATTTAAAAATTTCAAAACTATTGCATTTTAGTGTATTTTAGCCTAAAAAGGGCCATAAATCTTCTTTTTTAATAGAAAAAACGTTTTCTTAAGGAATATATACAAATTTTATATCTTTGTGTAAGCAAACAATATACATACGGACATACTTTTAAATCAAATTTCGTGTAAAATTGATCACCCTTGTAGAAGATGGAGATCCTTGAATTGGACCTATTTTACAACGAAATTTTGACTTTAGCCTATATGTTCTAAAATCTCAAAGCTGGCATCGGAAATGGAAGACTGCTGTAATAAAGCTATATGTATATACTCCCAATTATTGCTGAAAGTATTTTATGAGCCCTAGTCCATATGTGGACTTAATGGGAAAAATACTAAAAAATTTAATTTTGGAATTTTTTGTTTTTATTGTGGGAATTGTGGGATTTCCTTTGCTTTAATGTTTTAGATTTGTTACTTTTTGATTTTTGTCGACTTATCAAATATCCACAGAAAATTACATTTTAAATATGAGTATTCCTATATTTATCACACTTTTATCAGTTTATGTTACTTCTTTATATTATGTTATGCTACTGTTATGTTAACATAAACTGATAAAAGAGTGATAAATAAATAAAATAAATAACAAAGTTTTGCACGTAAGAAAGAGCTGAATCTTTTTTTGTTTGGTAGCAGACTACCTCATCTACAATTTTATATAAAAGAAAAATATAATATTAGGAAAAAAAATTTAGAATTTCGAAAATTTCGAAAATTTGGTAAAAATGATCTTATTTAAGAAAATAAAAATATTAAATGTGCAACAAAATTTTTATTAGTTCAACGATTAAAATGATATGTAATATGTTGGATATGTAGTTAGTCAGTGAAAATTTAATAAAAAAAAATCTACAACATTAAGTTAAAGGAAATCCCACAATTCCGAAAACAAATGCCAAAAATCTCAAAATTGGAAGAAAAATAAGTAATGTTTGTAGATCGCCCCTTACAGCTTAAATATATACTTTTTATACAAGTAAATAATACAAGAGAAAAGTGCATGACTTCTAGGTTAATGTTCCGTAAAAAATTTTTTCAAGCTTAATTTGTTCAAAGTTATTTCCCTTTAAAACTGGGATAAGGTGATTTTTTTGGGAAATAAAGTATAGAATTTAAATTGATATAACTTATGAACGCACTCAGCCGTCCGTACAAAATTTTTAACGAACATAGATAATAGAGCTTTTCCACGACTTGTAAGAAAAAAAATTTAATATTTCAGATTTTAACACCTCAATTCCTAAAACGGGAAAGATATGTTCCAAAAATTATTTTTTTTTTACAATATGCTACCGTGTCTTTGTCAAATTCCAAATTCTTCTTAAAATATGCAGATAAATGATGAGGCTTAAAAAAAACTGTTTAGTTTTTTTCAATCGATGCTTTTTACACTCAAAGGAATTTTACTATAATTCATAAGTTATGTTTCAAAATTGGCCATGTTTGGTTGGGCTGGAGGTAAAACGCTTGTAATTTATAACACAATTTTTCTTTTATTCGCATTGACTATAGGTTGTCTCTAAAATAGTTTAACCAGATTTAACTGTGTCGAAGTAAGTTTAATTTATATAAACAAAAAAGCTATACCACCTTTTTGACGAAAACCCTGAAAAATGCATAGTTTTTACACTTTCCTAATTTAGAGGCGTGTAACTTATTAAGGAAAAGAGGCTATCAGGAAAAAGGCAACCGATATCTTACAATAATAATCCGATCGTATATAAGTTTACCACATTAAAACTATAAAGTTAGGGTGGACAAAAAACTAAAAAAAAATATCTACGGTAATTTTCTCCCAAATTAATGGAGATAACCTTGTCTGGGTTATAAGCATATTTTTTATTGATATTTTCAAGGACTACGTAAATTTAAAAAATTTAAATTGTAAAAAAAATTGTATGCCCGAGGTAGCCAACTTTGTGGGCCTCTGCAGATCAACTCAAACTCTGCTTTCCCTTTATGAAACTTCATTAAGATATGTTAAGTTGTTGGTGTGCTATTGATAAATTGCAGATAAATTTATCCTGTCCTATCGTTACAATGTTTGTATGTTGAAATTTCGAAATTCGTAAAGTATTTTTGTTTCGTCGTTAAACAAAATATCACCGATATCGATACATTTGCAAAACGTCGAAATATCGATTCAGTATTGATGCATCAAATAAAAATTTGTCATTCCATTTGCCATTGGGTACTACTGTGCAAGATTCTTTTGTTTCAGATTCTTTGAATACAATTCTGTTTTCATTTTTTATTGTCTTCCTATTGAATTTATTAGAAAGATTTGGGCTTAAAATTTTAGTGCCTACAAGATCGTTTTTGTTTTTTTTTTTTACTTCTTACAAACGTGTTGTGAGGTACTCGTAGTGGTCAATAAACTCTGCGTTTAATGTTTATGCAGATAAGCTGGCCTTTTAGAGAAATTATAATTAACGTTTTTGTCGTTTCTTTATTTTTATGGCAAACTATTTAAGTGGTTCCTAACTTAAGAACTTTTTTCACAGATGGTTAATAAAAAAAAAATGTCTAAAGACATGAAAAGAGTATTTAAAATAAATGTTAAATGTTATTACTAATGTCTGTTAATTAAAAATACTAAGAAAACCTAAATGATGTTGGACCAATAACATCAGAGGGATGGCCCATAAATGATAACGTGAAACGTGAAAAATTGTATTCATAATTCGGTTTAATTGTTGTCTCAGCTTATGTGGCATGACGCAATGCGATTCCCAAAATATGTGCCACAGTGCGGCTCACATAAGGCATGCTCTCTTTCGGACTACCGTTGATAAGCCACAAAAAATTTTCAATTTTCTTGGAAAAACAATAGCTTAAACTTAGGAACTGATTATCATTTTAACTATAACGTTTGACACTCCCAGACATATTAAACTTTCTGGTTAAGCAGCCAAAAGGTCAATGGTAAAGCCTGGTACTCCTCTGTTCACTTTTTCATGCGAAATGACAGCAACTCCATACATAAAAAAATTTGTATGAAAAAGTCATGAAAAAATGTTGCAGAAGTACTACTCTGTTTCTGGCAACATTTTGCCAAAGCTGTGAAATAAAGCAAAGTGCATTATTTCATGTGGAATTTTTTGTAAATTTTTTTTTTCGGAATTTTTTGTAAAACAATGTGGTGGTATATTTAAAAACAATAAAATCGTAAAATTCTTTCAAATCGCGAGATAGACATTACATTTAAAAAGTCAAAATTTGCCTTGTGAAATAATAAATGTTGCTCAACATTTTTCACAAATTCGAATACAGTACAAGGCTTAAGTAAAGATTAATTTTTTCCATTTTTTAAAGAAATTAATAAAACAAAAATTTGATATCTCTTAAAAATGTTACAATACTTTGTGCCACCTAATCTATTTTCATCTATTGGTTCCTCGTTTTCCTTCTACCAAATTTGAATGCAAGAATGAAATAGAGAAAAGGGTCTTCATTTCCTCATTTGGTAAAACCTATAAGACAACCTCAATTAGCTAAACAAACACAAGGTGTTGACAACAAAATTGTTTTTTTTTTTGAGTCTCTAGAGGGTCATTGCTCCCTGAATTCCCAAGAAGAAACTCCCCTACAAGGTTCAATTGGTTTGTTGTTATTCATATTTACTAATACTTGTGCAATATGAAAAAATTGAGTTTGTTTAAAAAAGGGTCTTATTTCATTTATTAACGCACTGCTTGTTAGCCGCACACATAATGTGCACATCACATAGAAAATCATAAACAACTCCCTAATACTCGTAATTGTTTAAGAATTCTTAAGTATTTTTACAGAAAATGAAGAGAAAAAAACAAGAATTCTTCTGACACTTTAATTGCACATAAATTGATGTGTTGGTGTTTATGGAAATATGTATATGGATGTATACGTGTGAGTGCGTGTGTAACTACATAAGTGACCCAACAAACATACAGCCAAGTGTTTATTTATTATAGATTTAATATTTGAAAGATTATTAGTAGCTATTTCTGTTACTTTTTTGGTGGTGTTCAATACTCAGCCGTGGCAACATCAATTTTTCTGATATGTATTAATTTTTCTTTATAAAAATGCATATCACAGCGCCCTCCTTCGCCGGTATTACCACATAGCACTAAATTGCCGGCGAAGTAAAATAATTATAAATTGGCTATGCCACCTTCAAACTAATTCGCCTAAATAACACCAGAGGCGCTGCAATATTGTTCTAAAAATAATCATAACGTGCAATTGCAGTGTTGCCAGATGCGAAGCTTTACTATCACACTAACGGTCTGTCTTATCTACTCCTATCCCTTTCCGAAGGAAGTAACACATTTAATATAGGCATTAATTATCTGAGTGTTACTTCTCTTAAAAATAAAAAAATGCTAGTAGCGTTCTAAAGGGCAGGCTTCACTATCCTACACAATCGTACGATTTAATCAACCCAAAATCCTGCAGAATTCGTTCCTACTTTAAAAATCGTTTAAGAATGGCGTTGTCGATGCCACACTATCATACAAAATAAGTTTTTGCAACTCTGATCGCATGGAAAAACAATATTTTATGAATTTTTTCAAAAGATTATCAAATCGTATGACTTGTCAAAAAGTGTGTCACACACATACATTTCTAAGCCACACTATCATACTCTTTGAGTACACATGCATTTTTTGACGGATCGTACGATAGTGAATCATGGCCTTAAATTACTTTCTACCAGACAATTTTCGATAGAAAATGAATTGCATCCCGGCAGAAGCGAGAATGGAAGTCCTGCTCCGAAATGACAGCCTGCTGTGTAAAAAAGATGTGAGAATGTAATGCGACTGAAAGACCTTGTCCCTCTAACAGAAGGAGTAAAGACTTCTAGAAGGCCGTCCGTCATACTCCTTCTTTTTACCACTGGGTGTTGTTTTCATAATTTAAAATTAAAGCTGGTAAATAATACAGAAAACGTACAAAAATAAAAAATAGTTGATAAAAAGAGAATCTGTATGCATATTCCGAAATTCTCGTAGGTGTTGGTTGATCGCCTACGCTCATGAAATGGCAATTACAATTTACTACAGAACTGCCGCTGAGTTTGTCCACAATTCTGTTCTGGAAATTAATATTACACCACAATCTTTTATCCGTCTCTCTTGTATTGGTCTCAATGTATGCCACCAGTGCCCTTCGCATTATATATTTCTACACTAAACTTGGTAGGCAGGGAAGTGGCATCGAACTTCGCAATTCGGATAAGATCTAATGCACTGTAGAGTGGAAATACCCGTAGATACAGCAAATTATTAGATGTGACAATTTCTGGGTAATGGTTAGATCAAGCCTCAACTGTTGTCATCCATGAACTTTTTAAACAGCCCTCCTCACTGTTAAAATTAAAGCTGGTAAATAATACAGAAAACGTACAAAAATAAAAAATAGTTGATAAAAAGAGAATCTGTATGCATATTCCGAAATTCTCGTAGGTGTTGGTTGATCGCCTACGCTCATGAAATGGCAATTACAATTTACTACAGAACTGCCGCTGAGTTTCTCCACAATTCTGTTCTGGAAATTAATATTACACCACACTTTTATCCGTCTCTCTTGTATTGGTCTCAATGTATGCCACCAGTGCCCTTCGCATTATATATTTCTACACTAAACTTGGTAGGCAGGGAAGTGGCATCGAACTTCGCAATTCGGATAAGATCTAATGCACTGTAGAGTGGAAATACCCGTAGACACAGCAAATTATTAGATGTGACAATTTCTGGGTAATGGTTAGATCAAGCCTCAACTGTTGTCATCCATGAACTTTTTAAACAGCCCTCCTCACTGTTAATAAACTAAAGCTATACCGAAAAATGGTAGAATAAGGGACAAGAGATTAGGGATTTCAGAGTTTTTAAACCTTTTCACACCAAAGAGACTTCCTCAGAAGCGGGAAGCTGGCTGTCAAACCAATTTCGAAGATTTGGATTCCTTCTTCTTCGGACCAAAAATAGAGTAGTCTGCTTCTAACCTCTAAATAAAAAGGCAGAGTAGTTTTACTTTAGGGTGTATTGGGCTACGGGGCACAGCAACATACAGAATTGTAAGACTTTTCTCTACTTTTGATGAACAGAAGGAACTTTTAAGCAATGGTGTTTTTTATTGATTGGATGATAGAACGATTTATGTCATGTTTGTCATGATGAGGATTAGGTGGAATGGTTCTATGGCACTGTTCTATATTAATAAGGAAACGTAGCAATGCTTAGTGACGTCGTTGACCTTGAACTGGGCTTATGTATATTGAGGTTTTTAATGAGCTTCTACCATGGGAACACTATTTGCACTAATATATTATATTTAATACATCTATAGCTTTAAGTGTGTTGAGTATAAGGTATTTCCGGCTAATAGAGTGTTGGGCCTAAAGTTTTAGAAGTCCTTAAGAACTCAAGTGAGCCATTGAAACCCAACCTTGGAAAAGAGTTGAATTTCAATCATTTTCAACTTTAACAAGATTGTTTGCTGGGATAGTAATTATATATGTGTAAGTGCGTGTGTTAATGAGTGTATTTCGTTTTATGAGCAGTATTTATTTATTTATTTTCTAGAATTCCCTTTAGAAAGAATTGTCTTTTGCCTTTTAATTTTTCATTTTATAGTCTTCCTGCAACTGCTTCTGCTTTTGTCAACTAGAGTTTATTGAACCATCTGTTGTTGTTTTTTTATTTCTGTATGTGGAACTGTAGTAAAATTTTTTTTATGGAAATGTGTATGTAGGTGTGTGTTTTTATTGTTCTTCAATTTTTTTTAAAGCAGGTCAATAATTGTTTAAACTGTTTTAAACAAACTTATAAAAAAGAAAAGCAACATTGTCTGAAAAGTGGTTCGTAAATCTTTAATATTTTAATATTTATTCAGAAAGCAAAATGGATATTAAAATCGAATAGAATATGATAACAACGTCCCACAGAGGGGTTTTCGATACCAAAAATGGGAATTAATTGAAAAATCAAAGTTGTGTAAATCGAATAAACTTTTTTATTCAGTAAGAGTGCACAAAGTCCCACATCACTAGCCAAAATATGTTGTTTCTGATAAATACCGTTGTTGAAATATACTCTTTTCAAGTTTGAGCTATTCGATGTTTTTCTTAAAATTTAAATTTTCGGTGTTTCAAAAATTAGTTTTCGGTGTTTTCTAAAGTGAAAATTAAAATTATAATACTGGAACCTTGCACCTCGGTTCAATTAAAAATATTATATGAGCCTTTTTCTTTTTATGTGTAATTTGTGTAATTATTTTTAATTTTTTTTTCACGCATAACCCTATAATTTAGCGTATTTCGTAAAAAATTATAATAAATAGTTGTGAATTAAGCTGATTTTTAAAATAATTTTTAAAAAACATTTTACACATTTTTAAATTATATGCAAATACGTTATGTAAACAAAATCAATTAAAAATTATTTTTTTGTCTTATGTCCTGAGTGTAATCCATCTTGTTGATGATGATAATGATATTTATACCAATTATATAGATGATGATGATGATAATATTTAAGATTTGGATACGGAATAGAGATGTTTAAATAATATATTTTATATTTAATTTTTTATTAATATACATACCTTTTTTATATGAAGAAATAAATGGAAAACAAATAAAATTGCATTAAAATATAATTAAAAATGTATAAATTTTACTTCTTTAAGCTAAAACTAAAAATGAACTAATTTGTAATTTTTGCACATAATAATTAATTACTTTATATGGCGAGTACCACTTCCCCGCACCTACCGCATCACTTTTTCACCCAATTTCATATCCCGGCTTCAAATTAACGCATACAAAATTTGAAGACTCTTAGTGTTATAGCTTTCTAGATATCAGATTATTATTAAATGCTTTGTATGGGTGGATAACCTTTCCCCCTGTCCTTTTCCAAAATTTTTTTTCCTAAATTCGAAGCTTGCTCTATCGAAGTGCTATTGAGCAAACAGTTTCCAAAATTAAAGACAGGGAAGTCACCACGAATTAATTCCCACTTTTGGTATCCCAACCCCAATGTGCGTTGACTGAAAATTACTCTGCTAAAACAAAGCCCAAAAACACAAATAAAGACAAATGTTAAATGAAAATTCTTATATTTTTCTGCTTATTTTATTCGATTTTTATTTTAAGGCGGTGTGGTTAAGTTCACAAAAAAAAAAAAATAAAATTTTATGAAAATTGGGAACATTAGGTCTGTTCAGTAACCTTTCTGGGAGAATCTAACAACGAAAGAGTAAAAAGTAGGCAAATGTACACATTAATATATGTATTATTTAAAATATAAATAATTCTTCCAAATAAAAATTGACTTCATAACAGACAGATCTAAAATTAGAAACCGCCGCCGTCGTCTTATTCTTGCGAAGTGAACATTTTACTAGAAAACTTGCCAGCAAATTTTTGCCTCTCACATGTTTACGCTCTTTTTTTTCTGTCTTATTGCGCGTTCTTCGAAAACTTGAACATTTTCCATTAACAAATAGTAACAATAAGTAACAACTTTTAGTTATTGAACGGACCTATTGCTGTGAGAATGTTTAAAAATTAGTTTGTAAGAAAATCAAGTGTATAATTAAATGATTTTTGACACACATATATGCATTGCATATGGCTAGCATTTGGTGATTTTTAATTGACAGATCAGTTCAAAAACAAAAAAAAAAAAAAAAAAAAAATTCACAAATCATCTAGTTAAATGACTGTTGGATTAACGCGAACATGGACAGTGTACACCGAATAAAAGATTATATAGCACTTAGGTTAGCTTAGGAAAGACGCCTGCATTTCGAGAGTTCACTTGGCCTCCAATTCCCATTGTGACGCTTGGAAAACCGCTAACTAACCTTTATATCGTATACCGCCCCGGGGGCTTCTAATGACAATATTAGTTTTAACCTGACATTTTATGATTTCTGTTACATCCCTGTATGTGTAAAACTTGTGACAGTTGTACTCAACCTATGAATTTTCAATTAAGAAGTGTTACAAGAAGTTCTGAAGCTCTGTGTCCTAGAGCTATACTAGGGTTATAATAACAGCTACTAAAAAAGCACGTTAAGGTCAATTCTAAGACAAATTACAATGTTCTAGACCTTCGCCATGTTAAAGTGGCAGGTCATAGATGTTGTTAGAAGTAGAACCGGTCCCTATCATTAGGGACCGGTTTTCTCCTATAGAGAATCCAATAAAATCAAAAATAAAACAAAAATAGTTTGTTATTTTAAAGGTCATAATATACAAAAAATCGATAAAAAAAATGCCAACAAGTAAGATTTCTTCAATACCATCTCTGCAATAATATTACTTTTAACAAGGAATCATCTCTCTTTAAATAAATCTTGACAGCAACTTCACAGATTTAAAATAATTAATTTTATACGAAGATACATATGTATATAATAAAATACATATGTTGAAAAATTTTATCAAGTACATGAAACGTAATAAATGACGGAATAAGCGGCAACAGTTTAGTTTTCAAACACATAAGGATGTATGTATATAAAGGAAAGATAAACAGAAAACAGTTTTTTAAAGGTAATACTCTATGGTAACAAATATTATTATTAAATATAGAATTTCAATAAGTTTTAAAATAGTTTTATTTAAAATAGAAAATTTTGAAGTCAAATCCATATTTGAAGACATTCAAAACAGGACATGCTTGGTCTTGCGTAATGACCACTGTCGGCTTGTTCGGTTCACGCAGTGCTTTTTCATGGAAGCTTTTCATGATTCTCTTTTCTTTCCAACAGAAAGCACATCAGGTTTGTACGTTTGCAAAATGTGAAAAAGTTGATTAACAGAAAAAATTAAAACACACTTTTAAAGATATGACAACTACAACAAAAAAAGCTTAGCTTACAAACAAAAAACTGAATTGATAGAAAAGCATTAAAATAAGGTCAGAACAAAAGTATTTTCGATTTCATTCAATCAAACTTACCATATTTTGTTTCTTAATAATATTTTATGGCTATAATACAGTCACTATATTTTTGTGGCTGTAGTTGAAAAACAAATTATATACTCTTTATATATTTATATATATTCTTTATAAAAATTACATATGCAAACCAACCACGTTTTTTGTGGGGATAAAATAAGCTATAATTAAACCAAATGTTAACGAGGAATAATATACATAACAACATTTGCATAAAACAGTCAAAATACTTCTCTATAGAAAAACCAAGTTATTGATAACTTTTCTATAGGAAATCAAATTTATCGATAATTTTTTTTAGAAGAACCTAGGTGTTGTTAATTTTGCTATGTAAAACCCTATAACTTTTCCCATAGAAAAACCTATTTCTCGATGACATTTCTATAGATAAAACGAGTTATCGATAACTTTTCTATAGAAAAGCCAAGTTATCGATGTCATTTCTATAGAAAACCCGAATTATCGACAAATTTTCTATAGAAATGCTGAGTTACCGATAACTTTTCTATAGAAAACACGAAGACTCTTCAATATAAAAGCAACGTAATCGATGACTTTTATATACAACACCAACATTATCGATTATTTTTTTTTATAATAAAACAAGGTTATCAACAACTTTTCCCTTGATAGCAACGTTATAGATAACTTTTGCATATACTGAATGTTATCGATAGGTTTTATAAGTTATCGATAATTTTTCTATTTTCTAAATAAAATTATCTATAACTTTTCTGTAGAAAAGTCAAGTTATCAATAACTTTCCTATTGAAAAGTAAATTTCTAAGACCCATTATTACAACTTGCCAATATCTTAAGTTAGGACTTTGTCGGAGCGATAAGTAGTTTTTCGTTATATTAAGTCAGCTAAAAAAGACCTTTAACTATCGCATACTAACTAACTAACTAACTTGTTATTACTATGAATATCTAATTATCTCTACGATAAAATTCTAACTTTATCTATTGCCAAGGAAAGTTATAATAATGGGCCTAAATCTATTTATTTATAACTTTTCTGCAAAAAGCTGTATATAAAAAAGTTTAGTTATCGGTAACTTTTCCATTTAAAAGTTAAGCTATCGATAATATTACCTATAATATAGTAAAATTATAAGCTTTTTTAAAAGAAAAGTAAAACTGAATGTGTCTCCATTAACACATTCAGATTAATGCTATCATTTCTATGTGAATACAAAGCTATCGATGATTCAATAACTTTACCAAAGTAACATTTTTCTAAATTTTTTACCAACTATTTTATTAAAAACTCTTAACTGATTATCTTTTTGAAGATGAGCTGAGTTTTGGAAATTATTTTGAAAAAAATAGTCTTGGCTATTTAGTTATTGCTCAGTTTTTTAAAACTTAAATTAGTGTTAACTTTCAAAACACAATATAAAAAAAAATAATCTATCGATATTTGTTCTTAGAAAATATAAGTTTTCGATAACTTAAGTGTAAAAAAGTAAAGCTGTCCTTTTAATAAAAAATTAAATCTACCGATACATTTGTTATGCAAAAGTGAAGGAACTTATAATACAAAGCCATGGTGTATAACTTCAGGGCAGTTATCAAATAAAATCTGTCGACAACTTGTTATCGATAACTTTCCTATAGAGATGTATGGTTATAGATAATCATTTTTAAATAAAAACCTCAAGCTTCTGGAAATTTTTATTTAGAGTATCCAAGTTAGCTTAAAGTATTAAATTTAGATAATTGAAGTCAAAGTAACGCTTTTGAATTGACAGTGACTTTTCTCAACCTCTCATTTTTAGAGACCTATTCTCTCAATAATTTTATTATATTTCATTAAATTTCATTGATTTTGTAAGCAAAACCATGAACAAAAATTTAGCATAGAAGAAAATCAAAAATTATTTCATAATATTTTACAAATTTAAAGTTACTGCTGTCGAATTATTTATGGGCCTTGTTTATCGTTTTTATCTGAACTTGTGGTCGTATTCTGTTTCATCACTAAAGCAGTCGATGACCCTTTAAATTATAATTGTTTCCAGAAGAACGTCTCGATAACAAAAATTATTAAAATTTATGTATAAATAAAACTTCCTGTATAAAATCGGTTGATTTTCTGCTCAGAAATAATTTTAAACTTAATAAAGTTTTCCATTTCTATTTTAGAAAAGCTCTCACTTTAAATAACAAAATCTATTAAATATCTGAATAGTAAATTTTAGAACTGATGAAGAAATTAAAATTTATAATTTAAAGGTTTTCTCTTTTATTCAAACTTTCACAATGAATGAACAATGAACGTCAACTGCGTGTTAATTTTTAAGTCAAAATAAATTTAAAAGAGGGCGGTGAAGTGAGTATGAGTGAGTATCAGTGAGCACATGTACCCTTCGTTTGTGTCACATGTTTTGTAAGGTGTAGTTAATGTTTTGTTTTAAAGTGACACTGTTGATGTTGTCCATCGTTACGAGTATTATTATTGTTGTTTTCCTACTTTGACATTTGATTATGCATTTTAATAATCAGCCGGCCCAACAGCATACAACATATGAGTGTGAGTAATGAATGCATTTGGCTGTGTTTTTCGTGATGGCTTTTCAAATTTGATTTGATTGTTGATCACAAAAAGCACACGGCAACGACAACAGCAACAAAAACAATTGAAACACTTGTGCAGCTGTGCTCTTCTACATATGCAGTCGCACACAGAATTATTTACACACTTCCATGCAAGTGTGGTTGAAACATGTAAAGTGTAAAAGTAGGTTAATGGGTCATGATTCAGTTTAGCCAATTTGTTGTACTCGTATATTCATGCAGTTGTTGTACTTTATATTTTATACTCTCTTCATGTTTCAGTGTGTACGGTGGGGCTTTTGTTATTTTTTTAATTTTATTTTTTGTTGTAATCACACGGTTGCAGTTGCTCTTGTTGTATGAGATAATAATGCAGTAGTGGTAGTTGTAGCAGTAGTTTAGTTTGCTGTACTTATTGTTTCTGTTTTTTATAATCATCATCTCTTTATTAAAGTCAAGTTTTAATTAAATTATTATTCCCATATTTTAATTTTTATGTTGAGATTTATAATTATGATGTAGGTATTATTATTAGCAGGTATTTGTTATTGTTTCAATTAATTAATTCTCTGTAGTGACTGATGTTTCTTGAAGAGTGTT
Organism: Phasia obesa; assembly: GCA_949628195.1. Taxonomy (NCBI): domain Eukaryota; kingdom Metazoa; phylum Arthropoda; class Insecta; order Diptera; family Tachinidae; genus Phasia; species Phasia obesa. Next base: position 162,920,513 of record OX451215.1, read on the forward strand.
TCTTTGATAATTTTTTTACTAAAAATTAACACATTAAGAGGTACACTCTTCTAGGAATAATCTATATATACATGCATATGTATCTGGTGGTTCAATTTTAAGGGCCGATGTTGAATGTGAACCACACTTAAACGTAAAATTTTCGAAGAAAATCATCTTCAGTGATGAGGCACATTTTCACCTTAGTGGATTCGTCAATAAGCAGAATTGCCGCATTTGGGCGAATGATAATCCAAGAGTGATTGTCGAACCAATGCACCCACAAACAGTGACTGTTTGGAGCGGTTTATGGGCTTGCGGCAACATCGGGCCTCATTTTGGAAAAAATGAGGCCCGAGCAACTGAGCAACTGCCGGTCAGGCAGTTGCTGTGAATGTGAATTCACGATAGCGAACAGCCATTATGGCCCGAATTGGAAGATATGGATGTGGACGATATGTGGTTTCAAAAGGGCGGTGCTACTTGCCAAACAGCTAACGAAACAATGACTCTTTGGCGCGACAAATTCAGTGGCGACGTCAATTGGCCGCCAAGATCATGTGATTTAACACCGTTGGACTTCTTTCTTTGGGGTTATTTGAAGGAAAGGGTGTGCGTCGATATATATTTTATAAATATTTTTTCTGGCACTGGAATACCAACGACTTCAAAATCTTGGACAACGGTATTTTGGGACCCTATCTTGTGTTTCACTACTGGAACCAAGAAGAATTAATTCTTTTCTGAGGAGCTGCAGTTGGTTCTCCAACCCACTCCCACTCGGCGAGGCATGAATACGCTTGTTTGCTGTCTCGGCCAATATGCTATCTATAGCGACCTCTTGACACTTCTATTTTCTTAACTTATCTCTTTCTTTTCTTTACCTCCTCCCCCTCCCCATCTTACTTTTATTTCTTATTTCTCTCCGCAGGTAACACAAAGGGACCAATACGTGGACCCAAGTGAGCTGTGTACTACAGCTGCCTGCTTAACCTAACCTAACCTTTCTGGCACAGATAGGGATAGAAAACACCATTTTTTGGAATTTTCGTCCATCTGTCTGTGTTCGCATCACGTAAAAACTACAAGATGAATTTTATTAAATTTTTGTGAGGAGGTACCAAAGTAACCCGGTTCAAATATAGGATATTTCTTTCCCTTAAAAATAGCTTATTTCAAAGAGAAAATAGGGAAAAATTAGTAAAAGTACCTAATTTTACCGATTTAATGGTACTGCAAACTTGGCAGCACCTTTTGTTTTTGTCAGCGGGAAATTTTAAATAGGCAAAGACATAAACTTCAGCTACTCCGAATTCTAAGTCTGAGTGTAATGATATTAAAAGTTTAACAACTTTAAGAGCGTAACTACTCTGTGATAATAAATACTCTGATTAACTCATCTGAATAATAGCTCCCTAAACATAATTAAAGTTGTTAATTATCACCAACTACATTTGAGGCTTTCATTGCCCAACGCTAAATATCGTCTCAATACATAAGGAATTTTTTTCTTCCTTGTTTGATCCAGCTTCAAAGATTTTAGCGTGTTTTATATGTAGATTTTCTATCGGCCTTCTTGGTCAATGATTTCTGGTACCCGATTGGTAATTTATTATTTTTATTTATTTATGCTGACATTAGCCTTTACTATCGAACTTAGTGATATCAGACTGTCGACTTGTAACTGAGAATCTCTCGTAATTGCTAAAATGTGTCTAAGGCTTTCCCATCGAATTTACATTTAAAATATGTCTGCATATGGTCCCAAGGCTAATGCTAGCCAATGCATTACCGTCTCAGTTTCCTTCAGGTAACGTCTGCAATAATCAGTTTCCCCGATTTCCATCTTGACCAGGTGGTACTTGAAGTTTCTATGACCTTTAACTTTAACCGCAGATCCCTGAAGATACCTTAAGATTTTTGTTATTTATCCAAATGATTTCCTACATTTCCGGCGCGGAACTATTTCCTGAGGAGTGCCTGTACAAAGTAACTCTTCCACCTTTTGCAAGGAATATTTGTCTATATCATCTAGCCTATAAAAATCGGGTGGGTTTTCTCATTATTAGACTTTCTAAAATATGTCCGCCCATAGAGAGATCCATATGCGCAGGAAAGTCTGTATGAAAACTGAAGGGTGACTTTATTGCTCGACTTTATTTAGCCAGGCTCCTAGTAGAGACAAAACCTAACTAGAAGCCTGCGTAACGGCCCACACCGCCGAGAGTAACATGTCGAACTATCAACAGACAATACTCAGTTGCGGCAAGCCGTTCTCTTCTTCCTTTATGCTAACGCCCCAGTGATGATCTAAAACGCACAATTTACTCCGCCGTTTCAGTCTCTAATAGGCACAAACAATAAGATTTTGCTATAACGAATATTATCTGAGTTAAATTATAACTATTTACACTTAAAGAAGTAAATTGGATTTACACATCCATCGGTTGTACGACCCGACCTATTGTTATGAAGGGATGTACTGTTTGGAGGGAAGCATTCAGAACGGAGGGTCATAGAAAACCCTTGCTAGGGTCCGGAGTTTTGCTTCGCTTGGCATTACAGGTGTAAGGAGAAATACATCTCAATCAGCATTGGACATTATTCTGCACCTAATCCCCGCTCTGGTGAGAAGTTTGCTTAGACTTCATGAATCACAGTTGGTGAGGCCGAGTACTACAGGACAGACAAAGATCAAGGCTAGTAGGCGAAGGAAATGAATGCTATGTTAACAGACAAGTATAAAGTTAGAATATTTTGGGTTCCAGGTCACTGCAATGTTAAGGGCACCGAAATTGCTGCGAACTTATGTATTCCGAAAAAGTACTTTTTTCGAAAATCACTTATGTATTCCAAAAAAGTACTTTTTTCGAAAAGCGATTTTATTCAAAGTTCATTTAAAAATAGTTCTTTCTCAAAAAATTACTATCCCAAAAGTACTTTTGACGAAACTTACACAATACTAAAAATACCATTCTACAAAAGTAAAAAAAAAAAATTATTACTTTCTGATCTTAACTGTACTGATATACATATGTATGAATGTATTCTATTTTTTAGTTTCTAAATGCGTTTTCTAACATAATAAACAATAGATTTCCAAACAATAAAATCAAATTTAATTAATTAATAAATTCCGAATACGTTTTGAGTAAATGACGCTAATGCTTTTGCTGATAAAATAACAAAAGCAGTTGTCAGCTGTAGCGATGTAATGCATGAAGTCTAATGTAGTTTAATTAAAACTGATTATGATGTTGATAATGATGGTCTTGAACATTGGATTTGAACCGTAAAAAAACTGAAAACAATAAAGTTAATTGTAAGAAAAATTAGTCGCACAAAAACAATTATAAACATTTACGACAAAACACTGGAACAAAATAAAAGATCAACTGCAGTTGTTGTGAACAGAAAATGTTTTATAGCGTAACGAAGTTGCATTACGTTACCTTCAAAATGAATACACAGAAAAGCCTTGATCTTTGTGCATATTTAATTTGCTATGACTTTTAACTTTTAAAGTGATTTTAGAGGGTAAAGGAAAAAATCAGAAGTTAGTAAGTAGTAAACATGAATATAAGAAAGTATTAAAGGCTGAAGAATGCTCTGTTGCTTAATAGCAACACTACTGTACTGTAAAGCCAAAGTTTTTTATTTTAGGGTACTCAAGTACTTCACAAAAACGCGCAAATAATAAAATGTCAGTCATTTGAGTCCGGTAAATTGGTGATGTACGACTTTGGGACCATTCTAAATTATTAAACCCTATAAATTTAACAAAAAATCCATATTTTCCAAATAAGCTGTACCGGTACCATATTTAGTACTGAAAAATTCTTTTATTATATAAAATAAGAAAGTCAAACGAAAGTTTGCAAAAATTATGTGGCAGAAAACGTAAAACATCCAATACAGATGATGACCACAACGCCATTCTCGCAAAGAAAAACCCTTTTACGTCTGCCAGGGAAATCAAAGAAGATTTAAGTTTGAGTATCTCAACGCGTTCTGTCCAAAGAAGACTGAACGAAAGCGGAAGTTCCTACGCTAAGAGAAAGCCTCTCCTTCGTGCTGTTAATATAAGGAAGATGTTGGAATTCTCCAAGAAATATATAATATGCCAGAAACATTTTGGAGTAAAGTTATGTGGACGGACAAATCCAAATTTGAACTTAAAAATATGAAAAAATGGAAAAGAGTTTGGTGTGAGCCATCGCAAAGATTTAAGGCAAAAAATATTACCCATACCGTTAAACACGGTGGAGGAAACCTTATGGTGTGGGAATGTTTTTCGGTTTCAGGGGTAGGAAGACTTGTCAAAATTGTCACAAAAATGACTGGTGAGCACTACGTAAACATTTTGAAAGAAAATCTTTACAGTAGAGTTGAGGAAATGGGCTTAGGTGATTTTATATTACAACAGGATAATGACCCCAAGCATACCAGCAAGGTGGCCAAAAAATATATTGGGGAAAATAACATTGAGAAATTAGATTGGCCTGCTCAAAGCCCTGATTAAAACCCCATTGAACATCTCTGGGCTATTTTGTATGATAAAATTCCACTAACTTCGCGAACAAACATTCAGACTTTTTGGGAAAAAATGCAATTAGAATGAAGAGCAATTCCAGCAAGTGTGTTGAAAAATCTAGCAACAAGTATGCCTAGAGGACTAAGGGAAGTCATTAGTAATAAAGGAGGTGCAACATCATACTGATTACTTTTAATTTATTTAACTTTTTACGATATTACATTAAAGTGTTACTTTATTTTGACGTTTAGAATTTTTGATATATTTTGATTTGTATTTTTTTTTTTTCGAAATACATATATGAACTTAATTTTTCTTGATAAATTTTTTAATGTTATTTTCAATAAAATTTATGAAAATATTAGTTTGATGAAGATTTTAAATCGTTTTATACTTTTATGTTTAAGGAAACTCATAGAATATGCAAACGCACTTTATTTTGTCCGACAGGTATAAATTCATATTTATTTATGCGGATTAAATCTTCACAATTAACCTTTTTAATCGAACTGATAAAATGAAAACACAATTGATTACAACTTTTTCGGTTTTTGCTATGAAAACGACTTCTAGCATACAATTTTAGGAAGACCTGCTTCGCATTGACAACCTGTACAAAATCTGAAGTGACCTACCCTCAACTTTACAATACCTCATGGCAAGAGATATTTTTATAGATATATTACATAAAGAATAAAAGTTCAAAGTATATTCGATACAAACAAAAAAAAAAAAATTATTATCGGGTTGGGGTAAACTACCCCTTGCCCCCTTCCAATTATGCTCAAAAATTATACAGCTCTTCATCTCCATTTACCAAAGGAGGCCTTCATAATCTTCTTTTGCAACTGGGATGTTTTCTCCACACTATATGGTTGGTACCCAGCGGGAAAGGGTAATCAATAAGAAACGAGTAGGTAATACAAAGAATGTATAATATCCTGCTTCCAGTATCCATTACGTTTAACACGGAACATAATAATTTTTTATTACCACGCCATTTGTTGCAATCCCGCCCGGTTACTTGTGCAAATTATATAAATTAAAAAAGTTGGCAATAATAAATAAATTAAAATAATCGGTGCAGCCGTTCTTAAGTGATGCGATTACCAACGAACGACATTTGATTTTATTTATATAGCAGACTAGCTGTACCTGCCACTTCGCCAGCGTCCTTAACTATTTTATTCGATTTTGCTTTGAAAGCAATCCACACCAAAGACCCTTACGATTTTAGTTTTTGTTTTTTTTTTTAAGAGACGTAACACTCAGGCATTTAATGCCAATATTAACTGTGTTACTTCCTTTAGAAAGGGATAGTAGTAGATAAGACAGATGGTTAGTGCAGATGTGGAACAAGATTAACGTGGGCACCTGCCGGTTGGCCTAATCCCACGGTGGTCTTACCACCGAGTGAAATATAAGCGTAGACTAGCGCCCCCATTGTGTAGTATAACAACACTTTACGATATGACGTTGCCGCCAATCGCAATTTGTAGCCGATACAGTCACAATGAGTAGCAATTTATATATATAATATGGCAAGCCAAAAAGGCAAGCCTAGATTCCATATTATAGCCTCTTGCTTAGGGGTTTGGAGACTATCCAAACTTCGTCTATTGCGAGTGCAACAGCACACTTGATCGACCGTGCACCATACCTACATAAATCGATGTTAACCAGTCACCGAGAGGATAGGCTCTCTGTGGGGCTACCGATTCCCGTGGTAGCAGTCCTTTAGGCACTGGTCGGGCCTCGATGAGGACCCGTGCATTAAAACAACAGACATTTTCTTCCAGACTTAGGTTCTAGGAAGCCTAGCGTCTGGTGCCCCTATTTTCCCCTAGTGAACCGCTTCAAAACATTTGCCATTTCCTGCAGTGACAATTGGAACCCCGAGGGCAGATGTTAGTGCAATAGTAAAGGTTCGCAAGCGCTTCTGGTGTTCTTTAGGCGAATTACTTTAAAGCTAGCATAATTATTTTACTTCGCCGGCGATTTAGGGGTATGTGGTAATACCGGCGTTTTTAGTTCCGCCTTAAGATATGCTACTTATCAGTTTATGTATATTTTGACTTTATAAAAAGAAAAGTATTCATATACGGATACCTAGGTATCTCCTGACAAAATAGTAGTAGTAGTTTTTAGGTGATGAGAACGTCAATGAAAAGCAGACAGACAGATAGATTATTATATGTATAGATAAAATGTTCATTTAATTTTTAATTTGTGCCAATTATAAAGGTCGGTAACAAAGTGATTCCACTGTTGTGCCAATTTTTATTTATCAACAACAGCTAGAACAGTTGTTTAGAACAATAACGAACGAAACAATATTTATTTCAATCAGAAGTTATTAACCTTTCTGCTACCGACTTATTGTTTATTTTAAAATTTGTACTTATTGACTTTGAAATAAATTTCGTACGTTAATAAATATTGTTGTTTATTTTTATCTTTAAATTTTTTGAGAAGTAAACATTTTTTTCCCATCAAAATTTGTTTAATGGTTTTTAACTTCAACTTTAGATTGTGGAAACTGAAGTAGATCAGTCAAGATATATTATTCCTAGTCTTATTTTGTTTAGATTAACTAACTCGGTAGTACATTGGCATAGTGCCGCTGATAATGATAAAGATAACTGTCTTATATCTGCAATAGCAACACTGTCTAAATTTTGGACAAGCTGCTCTGAGAAAAACGCGCGCTTTCGAGATAAAGTTTGGCCATACTTTTACTTACAAATATTTGTTTTATTCTTTAACGATGGAGGTGCTGAATAATTATGGCTATGGTATCGTCACAAGAGTCATCTTATGTTCACTGCAACAATATAGGGTTGCGATAACCAACTTATAGTTGTTTAAATCATTTCTCTGGTCACGATAAACAAATTTTTGTTACTATTTGATCATTAAATGGTTAATACACCCAACCTATGCAACATAGTTAGTTTGAACTATAAATATTGTTATCAAATCACAACAAAAGTTTAATTGGCATTTCAAAATAATATTGTATTTGTAACCTTAATATAATTTTATACTATTTTTTAAGCACAAGGACTTTTTTAAAAAATATTTGAATTTTTATTGTCGATATTTCGCTACACCATTGGGAAGCATCAGGAAATAATAATAGTTTTATAATATTTTTGTTTTTTATTCAATTAAATATTATAAAACTATTTTTATTTTCTGATGCTTCCCAATGGCGTAGCGAAATATCGATAATAAAAATTCAAATATTTTTATAAACAAGTAAAAGTGCTATATTCGGCCGTGTCGAATCTTCTATACCCTTCACCACGGTGAAGGGTATTCCGTTTGCTACAATTGTCGCCGTGTTGTCAGCTACTTAATGATATTGAAGCCGACGCTACATCGAAAACTCTGACATTGTTGTAGAAATACTTATTTTGCTTTTATAAAATTAAATAAATTTTTCAAAAAATTATAAATATTTCCTCCAAAACTTTTTGGTTGTATATGAATTTGTAATTTACAATTTTGTGACATTTTCTTTTGTTGAATAAAATAGAAAGTTGACGACAGCCACAACGGTGGCCGTGTAGCCATGTAGCTTTGCTGACTTCAAAATAATCGTTTTATTTTTGACAGTTTGTAGTCGGTATCCTGATGATGTCTATGTGTTTAATGCATCTAGGTTTCAAAACAGAGATATCATCTATTTAAAAATCAAACGCATTTAAAAAAATCAAACGCATTTAAAAAAATATGTTACTCTATATACACACATACATATATATGCTATGTTACAGTCATGATTTTCATTTTCAAAGAAATATTGAAATTTTTCGAAAATTGTGTGTAAAAATTTTTTGTAAAATATTTTTGTAAAATTTTATTCGAAAATTATTTGAAAATTTTTTAAAAAAATTTTTTTTTGAATATTTTTCTGTAAAATATCTTTTTGAAAATGCTTTGTAAATTTTTTTGTAAATATTTTTGAAAAAAAATTTTATTGAAATTTTTTTGTTAAATTTATGACCTTTCTGCAATTTATATTGAATTAGAATGGTCAGTCTAAAGCAAAAAGAAATCCTTACGAAAAAAAAATTTCCTCATATTGACACATGGGGGGTCTTTTTAACTCCTCCTATTTATCAGTGGGTACCCTTATGTGTATTTGCTACCTCTATGTGTATTGCGCTCTATTAAGGTCTCTAATACAAATCAAAGCAGAAAAACCCTACCAATCTAAAAACGAACAAAAATCGCCACTCGCAGGGGGTTATTGATCCCCCGAGATCTGTATACACTCCTTGCGATCTACCTGTCGCAGTCTAATATTTATTTGACAAAACAAGGCAAAACAGAATCATTAAAGCCGAAAAAATAGGATACTTTTTTCTGGAAATATGTCTTATTTTCAAGAGAAAGTCGAGAAAAAAAGCAGTGAATGTACGCATTTGAACTAACATGATATGCATACTTTATTTTTTATAAAGTAAAAAATTCATAAACTGATATGCAGCATAGCTTAAAGCGGAACTAAAAAGACCTTCGCCGGTATTACCACATAGCACTAAATCGCCGGCGAAAATAATCACAACGTGCACTTACAGTGTTGCCATAACCATCTGTCTTATTTACTACTATCCCTTGCTAAAGGAAGTAACACAGTTAATATAGGCTTTAATTGCCTGAGTGTTACTTCTCCTGGTGTGGATTGCTTTCAAAGCAAAATCGCACAAAATATTGCAAAGACGCTGACGAAGTAGCGGGCACAGCTAGTTTCATAATAACATTTTATTACAATGTGACCATATTATATTTACACAAAAATACAATTTTTAAGTTTTTAAGACAACAATATGGTTCTAACATAACAATATTATTAGTGTTTTAATAATAGTATGGTTTCACTGTGATCTACGGTTAAACTTGCGAGTTTTCTACCTTTTTCTCTTTGCGAATCAGGTACGTACTAGTATACGAACCACTCTTCAACAAAATTCTTTCTATACTTCGTTATTTTAGAAAATATATGTGTTTCCTTTTTTTTGAGTCATTTCGGTTCTTTTTCTTTAAATTTTCTATTCTCTATATAAAAATCTACATTTCTTTTAGCTTTTTTAATTTTAATTGTACAAATTATTTGACTGTGCGTTTTTAGCTTTAATTTATTTTACAAAAAAAAAAAAAAAAAAATAATTGTGTCAGTGTCACACTATTTTCAATTAAAATCTACAAAATACGTTAAATATTTTCTTTTTTGTTTTCATTTGCTTTATTTTTATTTTACATTTATTTTCGGTGCGACATTGCCATTTACCAAATAGATATTTAGCATCAAGTACAAATGCGAGTAAATTCAGTATTTTTTTAATGAATATTTTTATTCAGATATACATATGTACATAAATTTATATAGTATATATGCAAGTGTATGCGAAATATACATTGTTGATATATACAGTATGTCACAAAATTTTTCGAAACTGAGCATGTTGTTAAAAACTGTATTTATTTAAGATCTTTTTGTTTAAAAATACTTATACCTTTATGTTCCTTTTGAAATTAAAAAACTCTTTATAAAAACACAAACACGTCAATATATATAAGATATTTGAATCAGGATACTAAGGTACCTCCCCACAAAATTTTTATTAAAATTCATCTAGTGGACAGACATGCAAAAATTCTAAAAAGTGCTGTTGTGTATTTCATTTCGATTAGAACAAATTTTTCAAAAAATATTTAATGTACCGAAATGGTCCTGTTAAGGCTTTATTATATGCATAGATAAAAGTAAATAAGTAAGTAAATGTAAGATAAAATTGAAAGTAAAAGGAACAAAAATGGAACAAAATTTTAAGTTACTTTCACTTCCGAAATAAAGTGTTGGTAACTTAAAATAAATTAGTCAAGTGCGAGTTAGACTCACACTGTACTATGTTTAGTACAACTTTAAAAATTCAAATTGTTAATTTTTTCATGTTTTATGAGTCGCCCTTTAGTTTTGAAATTAAAGACATAAAGACATCACTGTTGGAACACCCCTTAAATTTTAGCAATTTTTGTTATAGCGGACTATCTATAAAAATATACATGCTCCTACCTATTGCGGTTAAAAAAATAAGGTAATATACGTGAAAAACATGTCACTAATGGAACACCCTTTAGATATTAGTAATTGTTACAGCGGCCGAAGTACAACATCTACTGTAAACATTTAAAGAGTCTACCTATTATGGTTCAAAAAATAAGGCTATTTACGTACAAATCATGTCTCTGTCGTAACACCCTTTAACTTTACTAACGAGTGATTTTTTAAGAGCTTGAGAACTTTTTTAAAAAAAAAAAAACGCATCAAATTTGCAAAATCTCATCGGTTCTTTATTTGAAACGTTAGATTGGTCCATGACATTTACTTTTTGAAGATAATTTCATTTAAATGTTGACCGCGGCTGCGTCTTAGGTGGTCCATTCGGAAAGTCCAATTTTGGGCAACTTTTTCGAGCATTTCGGCCGGAATAGCCCGAATTTCTTCGGAAATGTTGTCTTCCAAAGCTGGAATAGTTGCTGGCTTATTTCTGTAGACTTTAGACTTGACGTAGCCCCACAAAAAATAGTCTAAAGGCGTCAAATCGCATGATCTTGGTGGCCAACTTACCGGTCCATTTCTTGAGATGAATTGTTCTCCGAAGTTTTCCCTCAAAATGGCCATAGAATCGCGAGCTGTGTGGCATGTAGCGCCATCTTGTTGAAACCACATGTCAAAAAAGTTCAGTTGTTCCATTTTTGGCAACAAAAAGTTTGTTAGCATCGAACGATAGCGATCGCCATTCACCGTAACGTTGCGTCCAACAGCATCTTTGAAAAAATACGGTCCAATGATTCCACCAGCGTACAAACCACACCAAACAGTGCATTTTTCGAGATGCATGGGCAGTTCTTGAACGGCTTCTGGTTGCTCTTCACTCCAAATGCGGCAATTTTGCTTATTTACGTAGCCATTCAACCAGAAATGAGCCTCATCGCTGAACAAAATTTGTCACATTTGAACATTTCGAACCGAACACTGATTTTGGTAATAAAATTCAATGATTTGCAAGCGTTGCTCGTTAGTAAGTCTATTCATGATGAAATGTCAAAGCATACTGAGCATCTTTCTCTTTGGCACCATGTCTGAAATCTCACGTGATCTGTCAAATACTAATGCATGAAAATCCTAACCTCAAAAAAATCACCCATTATTTGTTATAGTGGCAATAGTAATACACCTTCTGTAAAAACTTCAGGAGTCTACCTGTTATCGTTCAAAACTTAGGCCATATACATACATGCAAATCACGTCACTATCGGAACACCCTTTAATTTTTAGGTTTAATATTATATACTTGCTTATAACGTGAATATAGATTAAATTCTGTCTGCAAATTTTAGAAATAAATACATAAACGGAAATAACACGTCACTTTCGAAACACCCTATAAGTAGTAGTATTTGTTGCTATAGAGCCCATACTTATACACCTTATGTGAAAATTTTAAGAGTCTACCTATTATGGTTCAAAACTTAGGCCTTATACATGCAAATCACACCACTATCGGAACACCCTTTAATTTTTAGTTTTATTTTTTTATAGTTGTTTATATAGTGAGCTAAGTTTTAATTACTATTTGTAAATTTCAAGTGTATCCCACCTATAGTTCACGAAAAATGCACATATTCGTGAATAACACCTCTCTATCGGAACACCCTATAAGTTTTAGTATTTGTTGCTATAGCGGCAACAGCTATAGAGTCTACCTATTACGGTTCCAGAGATAAAAGACCCTATCAGACGAACAGATGGACAGACATTGTACCGAAAACAATAGGGTTACGTTTTTACACTTTGTGTACGGAACCCTAAAAACTAGTTGTTCCTATTAAGAACATGGATATAGTATTTGACGAAAGGAATCTTATCTTGCCATAGGTCGAGTTTTTGATAAAGTACAAAATGAACAGAATGCAAAAAAAAATCAGGCAAAAATGGACGAAGTTATGGCGTTCTAAAGTTTTTAATTTAAAAGTATAGTTTTGAGATAATCGTTGTTAAAATTCGATAACTAATTTGAGCAAGATTTTAGTTTTTAAGACTGCTTAATCAAATATGTTAAATATGAAATAAAATCTATTTTGTACGTGATCTCAAGATATCATTTGGTGCAACAGAAAACATGAAATTATGTTTTGTGCCGTACTGAAAATTTTACTCTTTCAAGATAAGGTCCCTTTCGTCAGCTTGCATGACATATACTTATATTACTCAAGAGAAAAATTCGTTATTGTCGTTAAACAATATTGTTAAAAAAAAAAAAAAATAATAAAAGTACTCGGGATTCAAAGAACCCAAAACGTATCAATTTTTGATGTTGATTAAAAGCAGGAGGCATCACTGGGTCATATTTTTGGCACAGACTGTAACCGGTGCTTGATATGGTGATTTGAAAACAGTTTATTTTTTTATTTTGGTTAAATTGTATGATATTCCAGTAGACGACATTCGGGCTTAACAAAAAGGGGCGACATGCCACACAGCCTTGAAAACAGTTCACCAGTGGATTACTTTAAAAGAGTAAAAATATGTTATAACCGAGTTCAGTATAAACGAATTTAACTGAACTTGAAGGAGTCATGTTTTTCATCTGATGATGCGAATAAAATTTCGTAATGTTTGTCCATTTGTTAGGTATCAATTTTTTGCTTAAGTGCAGTGTCCCTTCTAGCCTTGCTTTTGCCCCCCTCCCCCCGCCACTGAAAAGATGTCCTCTTACGCCAATGGTTATGTAGGCACTTGTTCCTAAACACATGGATGTGTGGTAAAACTCACTTAAACAGTGTTGAAATCGCTAAGTGTTCGAAAATTTAATTTGATCCTTAAAAGTCTAAATAAATAAGTTGTTTTTATGCCAAACATTTTAACAATTATATACATAAAGTTATTCTGTTCCTCTAACAAAATAAAGTTTCGTTTTTAAAGGGTTACCCAAGAGAAGAAAACACCATCAAATAAACATACTAATGAGTTTAACCAAAAGTTTTTTTAAATACCGTTTTTGTATTCGTCAATTTTCAAGACTTATGTTAAGTACTGTATGCATGTCTAAAGCTATTTGTATATATTTAATATATTTTTATTAAGTATAAATAAAAATACAATTTAAAAAAGACGATAATTTAGTACAAATGCTTTAGGATATTTTTGTTTTTATTTTTCTTAATAAAACATGAACTACATTGTATAAAAATTAGTTGCTGTCAATCAAGTCAAGTAATTAAAATAAAATTTGTTCAACTAAATTTAATTATGGCAGAAACAATTTTAAGAAACTAAATTTAAAAAAATTATAGAACAGTCAATATATGTCAATAGCAGATCTGTGTGGGGATACCCTATAATTTTTTATTTAATCTGTTTATATCGTAATTAAAGCAGCCAGCCACACGATGATCAAGTTTTAAGTGTCTACCTATTTTGTCTCAAAAGCCAAGGCTAAATACATTAAAATCAAAGGAGACATCCTTTAATTTTTTATTTTATATTTCATAATTGCTATTAAGCGGACTCAGTAATACACATTCTGTGTAAATTGTCTCTATTTTGGTGCAAAAGATAAATCCCAATATGTCAAAATGAATTCTGCTATGTGGATACCCTTTAATTTTAGTTTTTATATTTGTCACATATGGTGTAGCATATGAGGATGAGGCAGCTTTTAAATTTTGGGGTGCCATAACCAATGGTTAAAATAGGAACTCTATTTTAAAAATGATAGAAGACGTGATTGTGACTTATACACACCTGATCAAAATAATAGATACGCTAGTGGGTACTTATTTTAAGCTATGATTTTTTAGCTTACTACACTTTCTTAATATTTTAGAAATATGTCTGTCAACACTAAATACGGCAAGCGTAAAAAATATTAAGTACCGTTATAAAAAAAAATTACTTTTATCGTTCAAAGTCAAAATTCGTTTGATCAAAATAATAAAATTTAAACACAAATTCATAACTAAAACGATTTTTTTTTAATATTTCTAAAGAACGTGGTAAGTAATCCCTATTGGAAATAATATTATTTTAATGTATCCTTAGATTATTGTATAGATGGGTCGAAATATACACTGCACTACAGAAGAACAGGGAGTTGTTGTTGAACTGCGTAAAAATGGAAAATCTCTACGAGAAATTCTTAAGTGCCTCAACAGATTACTTCATTTTGTTCAAAACGCGTAAAGAAACAATATAGCAATAGATAGACGTGATAGGTTTTAAAAAACCGCGGCGGCACTTGATAATTACATTGTCTCTATTTTAAACAAAAGAGCCATTCCAGTAATCGAGCCAGATTTCTGCCGAAATTGGAAATTCTGTACGGCGACGCTTACAGAAGGCTAATCTTCCGGAAAGGATAGCCAGAAAAGTTCCTTTAATGAGAAAAAAAAATTTGGTGATGAGGTTACAATTTGCAAAAAATTAAATAAAAATTGGTCCGGACGTGAAGGTGAAACAAATAGAGAAATATTTTATAGATTGATGCAACTAAGATGAATTTGTTGGGAAACGACTCCGAAAGGAATGTAAAACACCCTAAAAGTAAAGAATTCCATGTAAAATTTACGAAAACAAAACTAGAACCATGAAGCATAATGTATTAAAATTTGTCAGTGTATCTATTATTTTGATCAGGTGTGTATGTGCTTATTTTTCATCAGTATTTATCCATAAATTCTCTTAGAATTCTTTTTTAATAAATGAGATCACATCTGTTAGAATATTTTATTGCAACTGCAATTGGTCACTTTAGTATCGTACATTAATCAATAAATGGGAAGCAATAACAAAATATTTTTACAGAACGAAAATGCGAACAAATTGTAACAAACTGAATGCAATGTAATTTTAAAAAGATTTGAGAAGCACACAGTAAAAAGCGGTGAGAAATAACAAACTAAATACTGTCGTAAAAAGCTTTAATTATGCAATTTCATTTTTAATTTTAAATCAGTCACTGCCTGACTGGTCTGTTTTTGGAAAAAATACGGCCCGATGATGCCGCCAGCCCATAACCCGCACTAAACAGTCACTCTTTGTGGGTGCGTTCGTTTTTCGATAATCACTCTTGGATTATCATTCGCCCAAATGCAATTCTGCTAATTGACGAATCCACTGAGGTGACATTCTGACCATTGACGACGTTCAGGTTTCAAATTGAGTTAGTCTGATTGAGAAATATCAAATTAATCGGCCCTTAAAATTTAACCACCCGATAGTTCGATTATGGATAGCAACCTAACCTCAGTTGAGTTGTCAAACGGCAACGCAACTGGGAAAGAAATTGGTATTATGTAAGACATTTTTTCCAGTTGCCATAAAGTTATCGATAATGCTACTTTGACATTCTAGCAACTGGAAATAAATGTAAACAATAAAATAGTTTTTAAAAAATAGCAAAGAAATTACAAAAAATATTATCTAATGTCTACAAATTTGATTCTTTTTGAAATTAATATCCAATCTCTTTAAAAAATGCGATAAATCTTAAAATAAAACTCCTCATCCACCTATAGATCCTCCTGTAAATTACAATCCTGCTTTTTGAGCATGAAGCCTTTGATATACCAAGTTTCATACCAGCAGCTATTTTTCGACCATTATCATCAAAAGTTAAAAAGCTGGCACCAGCTGCTGATCAAATATGTGTCTATAAAAATACGGAATATTATTCGTATCATCGTTATTCTTTTGTTGGATTGATTATGTAAGCAACGAAGAAAGAGGGCCAATATAACTACGTTGGCTGTAAGATTATGACGAAAGGGATGAAGAAAAATAAAATAAACGTACTTTTCAGTTTTTACTTTATAATTTGTGAAAAAAAATCAACTGCAAGCACAAATTTATGGTTGCCATTTTGGCAACTAAAATTAATTAAGTTTTAGTTGCCAGTTGCCTGTTGCCATACATAATACAATTTCGGCAACTGACAACGCAACTGCGGTTGGGTTGTCATCCATAATCGACCTATAAATATTTTATTTTACTTTTTGGCTTAATCACCCACTGTGCAACGTACGTGTTTGATTTGCTGGTGTTTCCTTTTAAATATTTTCAATATTACTCACATTTACTGGGACGTTTTGATTAAGCAACATATTTTTTTTTCTTTTAGCTTATTTCTAGATTATAAAATTTTACGTCATCCATGCCACTTGTTAAAAGTATTACGGGCACAAACAAATATTTGCAAAATACAAAAAAATAAAAATCATATCACGCCACAAGTGTTGATTTTTATTTTTATTCTTCCTACCAACAACAACAACAACAACAACAACAACAGCTACAAATATGTATTTATTATTTTTTTATTTTTCCCCTTTCGAATAAAACGAATTTTGCATAAATATGATAAATTACATTGAACGTGAAAAAGGAAAATTTATTAGACTCATGTTTGTGACCAGAGTACATGATGCAACCATATTGTCACATACAGCTGCTGCCGGCCGCCACCATCGGCACGGGTAACAATTTAATTTACCAAACAACTGCACCAATTTTACACAAGCAACTTTAGCACCAATTTTGTAATTGTTGTGATTTATTTTATTAAAATAAATGACCTGCTGCCCCTTAGATGACTGGAATGACATTTACATTTTACAAAAATAACTAACATATGTATGTATGTATATGATGTTTATTTTTAAATTGTAATAAATTTTTAAGTGTTTTTGTCTACACTGAGAGAAATTCCCAAGTGAAACCATTATGATGGCCATCAACAAGAACTCTGCGACGGATGGGATCCAACACTGGTCCTCGATGCTAGCACGTCCGTAGGCAACCCTTTTCAACAGTTTGTATCATGCTGGTGAATTTCGGATGTGTTGAAAGGTTGCCAACCCCCTAATAATTACCGCCCTATTGACATTTGTTCTACACTTTCTAAAGTGATGGAATGTTTTCATTTATTTTCATCTGTTGCCCAACAGTTTACTTAGCGATTGCTAGTATGGTTTCCACGAGGGCGCTCTACACGGCGATTTCATCATTTCGGAGAAAGGTAGTTAGAGGCTCTAGATATTTCCAAGGCATTTGATAGAGTGATGCGTGATAGAGTTGTATCAAAACTTATTGCTTTTGATGTCGTTGATATCTTTATATCGAGTTTTAGATCGCACTTTCCGAGTTATTGTAGATGGGATTTCATCAAACGAGTTCAAGATTAATTCAGGGGTACCCTACCCTATTTCTTTTTTGTTTTCTGCACGATCTTCTTTATCAAATTTTCAACCTTATGTACTCTTTCGCAGATGGCGGAAAAATATGAATGATAAGCTCAATCACGTTCTCGCACATTCGCTCAATAGGATCGTTTTAGACTCAATGTTTTTATTATTTACTCAGGACAGACGTTTGTTCAAAAATGACGCTTCATCTATTATTAAGGATGATGTAGGTGTTAGGTAATCGAAACCTCTTGATGTTCCGAAAATTCTGTGTAATGTTCGATGTTCCCAACAGATTTTTCAAGCCTCAAAAAAAGCTTTCAAGTGCCGGTTTTTCTGTAACAGTGTAAAAGATACTTTTCTACAACAAATCTTCTTACTAATTATATCTGGGATAAAAAGGAATACAACTCAGACGGACCGCCGTCTCAATATCTATTTCTATAACTCCCTGCTGAGGATTTTCCTCTCATTTTCAATGTGCAAAAGTTCAAGTCGGCCCCCCACAAACACTACTCCCTATATCGTCCTCGCCGCAACTCTGAACGTCAACTAAAAATAAAAAAATGTTATAAATTGTAGTCGGAATACATCCTCTCTCGCTCATAATTGTGATCAGTTAGTGCGCTCATAAGCTCATGAGCCAGTGATCATACTCGAACACAACTAGATTATTGAACACACATGCCTACTCATACCGTCCTATTAGTAAGCCAACCTTTGTTTGTATTATAAACGCAATGAGCTGATAGAGTAAAGCGAACTGTAGTGAGCGCCGTGTTTACTCCTCGCTTGTTCGAAATACTCAGTGTGTTTTGTTTACTAGTTTTGTAGAACTTTTACATAAGGCTTACTGCGTTTTGAAAGTACTAGTGATTTTTTGTTTTGTTTTTATTTCTTAAAAAATTAAGACCTTAAAATGAACATAAGTAATGTTGTTAAATAATTATGAGTTTTTTGTTTGTATACTCGAACTGTATTCGTGTTTCACTCAAAGCATAGAACTGCTTGAACCCGCCCAACTCTATTGTTATGGTCAACATTTACTCATACTTATTCAAACTTGCTTATGGAGACTTTGCAAGCTCATCTCATTTAGCTCGCTGGTCTTCGCTGTTTATTGTTGTCCACTCATCGGTACTCGTGTGCAATGAACAAACAATGAAATATAATAATGAGCGTCTTATGAGCTTTGTTTTTTGTGCTCAAGCAGTCCTTTAATGGTTAAGAATAGGCAAATAGGTCTATAGGATTCTACCTTTCTGTGATCTAATCCTGGCTTAGCAGTCGTGGTTATTGAAGAGACTTTCCGCTCTTGGGAAAAGTATTGAAGGCGTACGATATGTGCGAAACAACGCATTTATGTACACCATTTTAACCTATAGTAAAGAGCGTGAATATAAAATATACATAAACCAAATAATTAAAAAAAACATCTCAATGCTTATGTCCAGATAATAGTCGATATTGACACTTCAAAACCTGCACCATTCAAAACTTATACCGCATTTAGTATCAGCGCGATATAGCTTTTTATACACTGTTGTGAGTACATGAGTGCTTTCAATACACAACAACAATAACAATGTACAAAAGAAAAAAGTAGACAACATATTGTTGTATCAACAGGCTCTCAGAAATTGTTGCAATTACAAGTATTAAACTCAAAGTACATAAAACATTTCCCAAACACACTTAAAATGAAAAATAAATCTGTTTAAACTTTTTGCCCCGTTTTTTTTTCTTGTGCACACACAAGTACCTTTCAGTATTGTGCCCCATATTTTCTGTTAAAAACAAATATTGCTTTTCTACAGTATAAACATTTTCCGTCATTTCCATGATGACACAATGACCCATATTAAACATTTTGTACAATTTCGTTGATGCTCCTGTTGTTGTTGTTGTTGGCAAGTGTGCAAGAAATGATTTTATTGCAAATAAAACTTTATGCCCAACACACAACACAGTTCACGTAACGGGCTAAGATAAAAAATCAGTATACATACATCACTTACAACGAAACTGCAATGGCAGTAAGTGTAAAAAGGAAGAGCAAGTGGGACATGGAGGTCAGTAATACAAGTTAAAGGTTTCTTATAGTTAAAATTTATATAGGTATATGTTTCACCACTTTTAACCCTCGGTACAAGCGTTTAGGATTTATAGAAGTACACAGAAAATTTTTTTTTTTTATCACCAATTAAATGTTTTAATCAGTTTTAAATTAAAGTTCAATTAATTATTTAATTGATTCAAATATATATTTGTTTAAAACAGAACAAAAAATAAATCCTAAGTAAACAATTAATTAGTTGAAGCAATTAATTGTTTAATTAAATTTTAATCTGAAACTAATTGCAATCGTTAATTGGTGAAAATTTTTTTTTCTGTGTAGTAGCTATGTATAATATTTGAAAGGTTTGATTTCTAGTATGGGAAATCAAGATATCGAAATGTGTCTTATGTTGTTTATTCACATTTTTAGACTTTCCAAATAAAAAAAGTCACCAAAAAATGTACTAGCTGGAGTATCCGATTTCCCTCAGGCACACCATGTACAATTATAATATGTTTCGCATTATATTTTCGATTTGTATTCAGTCACTTTACTTTATATTCACTCGCTGAACTTCACTTATAAGAAACAAACATTCGAGTCATCGATGGTTCGTGCTTTGTATACTCCAATGAAAAGTCCTACCCATACAAATATCCCAGAATATTTCACAATATTCGAAAGTGTTTTGGAATGTCCCACAACGATGTGAGATATCTTTAGATGTTTCTAAACTTTGGAGACTATTTTTGAACAGAATACTTAGAGATGTCCGTTATATTGTGGAATGCTCTCAAAATAAGAAAATTTCCTCGATAGACTGATTGGTAGTAGGCTAGTCTAAAAGTCTGAGCATTCTTGCTGACAAACCAGCAGCTCTGCAGGTAGTGTTGTTTAAACAAAGTGTTGTGGACTGGTATAAATATTTCTAGAGGGCTCAACATCCAGTCTTGTATTTTCAAGAAACCTCCTATCCTCTTCTTCATAGATAGAGGATAGGAGGCTACCACACAATAAACGTACCGGGACTTGATTCTGAGCTTTTATATCAGCACACAATACGATACGGTGCCGTGTGTAATAGCGCCCAAACTGCACTAAAATGTACCGAACTGTCTCAACGGGTAGCATTTTATAGAACATGGCAGACCTCGAACCATGTCCTAACGTCTTGTTTACGGGTTAGCATCCAACTACTTCTGTTGAGAGTTCAACAGCACAATTGATTAACCTTGCACCATCTCTGCATATGTTTTGATCCAAACCACAGCCATCACGTGAAGCCCCGAAGGGTAGTTTTATAATTCCATTACCTTTTTTCATCTATAGATACTATCGATTGTTTTGCGGCTCTTAATCAATAGCATTACTTTTTTTTTGAAAAGGGATAGATTAGAGAAGACAAGAGTTAGTAAGGTTAACTATCAGAAAAATTATTTTCATTATTAATTAGCAACTGCTGGGATTCGAATTCATAGCATATTTATTTCTCATTGATGCCAGATGATGAATTTGTATAGATGTATTAGCTTTGCAGAGGTGTGTTTTCCCAAGACAACATAAAGTATGTAATTTAATGAAAAAAAAAAAAAAATATTTCCTCACCTAAAAAACATAACACTATAAACCTGTTGTAGATAAAGTGTTAATCTTAGCAAATTTATAATTAAATAAATTAAACTCTTAATTTGTGATATTGATTGTTCAAAAAAAAAATAAGAAATGTGTGTCACTTATTATAAGTTATGACTGACAAATACATATTTGTTGGCAACATAATGCAGTGTTTCTCAAATGACAAGTTTTAGTCCCATACCAAGGAAATAACGTACTCTTTATGAAGATCAAATCACTTTATTTATTATCGGCCTATGAAAATATAAATATAAAAACTAGCTGTACCCACACATGTTGTGAGCGTCCTGACATTATTTTGTTCGACTTTGCTCCACACCAAATTTTAAGACTTTTATGTACTTATCCCTGGACAAAATTCTAAAATTTATAAAAAAATCTAAAAATTATTGTAAAGCTTTGTAAAAGATGTTTAAAACATTTTTTTATAATAATGTGATTCCACCATCAATAAACATTTCATTTTATTTAGTTGTCAGTACGTAACTCATTTATTTGTCATTATTTTAAAACAGTGCCATCTATTGCGCAACCGTATTTAAAATATCCCACTTTCAACTCATTTTTTAATTATTTTAAAGCAGCGCCATCTGTTACGCACGGAACCGTGTTTAAAAATATCCCGCTTTATCAGTACTTTTAAATCGGTCAAAAAATCGGCGTACTTTTAGTCCTTTTTCTCCACTTTCTCGGAAAAAAGTATACTATAAGGATACTAAAGTACCTCCTCAAAAAATTTTGTTAAAATCCATCCAAAAGTTTTTACGAGATGCGAACACAGACAGAAAGACAGACAGGAAATAATTTACAGCCCAGCAAAGAAGTACTTGCTACATGACTTACAAATGTCTTACTTTTGGGATACCAAATTTTGTTACTCGATTACAAAACACATTACATTAAACCTAAAAAAAGTAATTTGTAATTGAACTAATTCTTATATTTTAAGAGCGAATGGCTTAAAAATATTTAAAAAACAAGTCATTATTTCAAATAAATTTTTCAAGTTCCTAAGATACCTTCTTAATTATTTAAAACCAAGAAAACAGGATTTGCATTACATTTTTTGCGTAATATACATTACGTAATCAATTCTGAAGAACTAGTCTCACGCCTTGTTAAAATCATTAAGTTGGTAATCCAGTTAGGAAGTACTTCCACCAAAAATGCTTAATTCCACACTCGATTACAATTTTTTAATTTTTTTGCTGGGAGTTTATTTTTAAATCACCCACATTTGAAATAAAAATTTTAAAGGTACCGGTGCCATTTATTACTTGGTACTCGTATTTTTGCATAACAAGTAAAAGCTACAAAACTTCACTAATCGCGCCAATGAAACAGTGGGGAATTCCTGCAAAAAAAAAAAAATATTCAGTTTGCATGTGAGGCATACAACCAGCAATTGCAGCAGCAGTAAACATTCAAAACCACACTACGAGTTTGCAGGAGCTGATATTTATATTCCTCTTCTCTATGATACTTGTGGATCTATAACTTGATCTACAAGTGTATCTCTGAAAAAACTAGTTTTCATGTGAACCGCTTCAATATTTGACAGCACATATCTCACATCATAAATAAATTTTAAATGAGCAATTATTTAGTGCGAAATATGTGTGAAGTACTGTGTTAAAATAATAATTAATCAAACTGAATAGAAAGAGTAACATTAATCTTTGTTTTTTCCCATGAAATATTTTAAACAATTAGTTATCCTTTTCGAATTGTTTAATATTTTTGAGGATCTACAGTTTAGTTTTGTACATAAACGTTTTCTTAAATTAAATTTTGTATTCTCCGTTTATAAAAAGTCTTTTATAAAGGACGCTTTTATCAAAATTACCTTTTATATAAAGTACTCTCTGTTACTAACACACTGTGTAATTTTTTAAGTCATGGCAAAATAACCATATACGGACACCACTACGTCATAAAAGACCAAAAAAAAAAGACCCCTGTCTCCCAGTTTTGCCCAAAGTCCTCCAGGTTTTTTTTATGGGCCCTAAAAGATGTGGGGCCTCGATGTCATTTTTGCACAAATATGATCATTACCTCAAGCTCATATTTTGCAAACCGTTTGAAATTTTGATATACTCTCTGAGAGATGGAAGGCATTTGTTGAGGCCCTATGCTCCTAAGAGGAACAACGGGACTATATATATATACTGCTTTAATAAAAAGAACGTTTTTTTTAAATTTACAAAAAGTACTTTTTTTTATTTATTATTACCTCTAATAAATCACCTTTTATAAAAAGTATAGTTAAAAAAGCAGAACTTAGAAAAAAGAAACAGTTTTTAAAAAGAACAATTTATGAGAAGTACCTTTTATAAAAAGTACATTTTAAAATAAGTACCTTTTATAAAAAGAACATTTTATGAGAAGTACCTTTTATAAAAAGTACATTTTAAAATAAGTACCTTTTATAAAAAGTATATTTTATAATAAGTACCTTTTATAAATAGTACCTTTCATAAATAGCAACTTCAATGAAAATACCTCTTATAAACTTTTATAAAAAGTACTTTAACTAAAAAGTTAAAGTACTAAATTGCCATGGGAGAAAAGGTCACTTTTTTAAAAACCCCGTATATAAAAAAATTAACTGTTATATGAATTAGTTTTTGTTAAAGTTGTTTTAATAAAATGTATCTTTAGAATAAGTTTTTACTTTAATGAAGTCAGGTTATTAAAAGTATATATTATAAAAAAAAATACATACTAAAAGAGTAATTTTTATAAAAAAGGGAAATTTGAAGTAATTTTTATGTAAGTGCAAATAGTGTCTTTATAAAAAGTAATAATATAAATTTTCTCTTTAAAAAAAAAGAGTCTCTTATGAAAGGCACCCTTCATTAAAAGAACATTTTACAAAGCAGTACATTTTACTTAAAGCTCTTTTTACAAAAAGTACCTTTTACAAAAATTATATTTCACAAAAAGTATTTTTTATAAAAAGTACCTTTAACCCTTCATTAAAAGAACATTTTGCTAAGCAGTACGTTTTACTTAAAGCTCTTTTTACAAAAAGTACCTTTTACAAAAATTATTTTTTATAAAAAGAACCTTTAACAAAAAGTACTTTTTATGAAAACTACTGTCTCTTAAGATTTGAAACTACAGCTTTGACAGGTTGGAGCCAGTGAAAACCCGCATTGGTTTAATTACCAGGATACTGCTAAATAATTGCAAATTTGTATTTTACTCAATTTTAAATCAAATTCAACTGCAAGACAACTAATCGATTAATTTATTAATTTTTAGGGTTCCGTACCAAAAGGGTAAAAACGTAACCCTATTGTTTTTGCTCCAATGTCTGTCCGTATGTCAGCGCCTTTTATCTCTGGAACCGTAATATGTAGACTCTTGAAATTTTCACAGAAGGTGTATAAGTGTAGACGATATAACAACAAGTACTAAAACTTATACGGTGTTCCCGTAGAGTCGTGTTATTCACGTATATGTGCTTATTTCTTGAACTGTAGGAGGTATTCACTTAAAATTTACAAACAGTAATTAAAATTTAGTTCGCTGTATGAACAAGTATAAAAAAGTTAACCGAAAAAGTAATTTGCATGACTAAGTTTTAATCAATAATAGGTAGACTCTTGAAAGTTTTACAGGAGCTGTATTACTAAGACCACTGTAACAAAAAGTAAAAATTAAAGGCTGTTCCGAAAACGACGTGATATGCATGAATATGGCCTAATTTTTGAACCATAATGTACTCTTGACATTTTTACAGACGGTATATTACTGCGGCCTCTATAAAAAATTGCAAAAATTAAAGGGTTTTCCAACAGTGACGTCTTTTGCATTTATACGAGCCTAATTTTTGAACTGCAATAAGTAGAATCTAAAAGGTATTCCGACAATGTCGTGATTCTCACGAATATAGCGTTATTTTTGGAACCGTTATAGGTTGACTCTTAAAATTTGTACAGAAGTTATGTTGCTAGGGCCGTTATGATAAATTTGTATTATTTTTTGAACGTTACTAATAGGTATGCTCCTAATGTCTTAATGGAAAGTCCTTATATTTGAACAGTAACAGACTGACACTTAAAATTTACACAGATTTTATTTTACAATATCTACTGTAACAGCAAGTAACGAAAATAAATTTAATAAAATTTAAAGGGTGGTGTTCCCTAGATGTCGCGAGTTTTAAGGAATTTGATCTTCTCTTCCAAACGTTATAGGGTGACACTTGATATGCTCTAGTATAAAAAAATAATTAAAAATAAAAGTGTGCCCGATAAGTTGTACTGTACATAGTACGGAACCCTACGTGTGTGAGTCTGACTTGCACTTGAATGATATTTTTTTATTTGTTCTTAATTTTTAACCGACTTCAAAAAAAAGAAGGAGGTTATCTATTCGTCTGAATGTTGCTTTTTTATGTTTGTGCCCGCAGAACTCAGTCATTTCTGAACCGCTTTTAAAATTTTCTTCTTTATTAGATAGGAAATGCTGACAGATTGGTCCCATTTTAAAAGAAGTTCAGAATTTTCACAATTAAAGGGTGTCCCCATACAACATACTTGTTTTTTACGTGTATTATGAACCGTAAAGAGCACCCTTTTAAAATTTTAAAAAACTGCATATCACTATAGCTGCTAATAACAGAAATTAATAAAAAATAAACTTAAAAATTAAAGGGTGTCCCCATATGTAAAGTAAATTTAAATATATGAACCATTTGAAGCATTGTAGACAATCACTTGAAAATTAGACAAAGTGTCCAATATTTATAATCAGAAATTAAATATTTATTATTAGAAGTTAAAAGGTGTCCCAATAGTTAATGTAATTTCATGTATATTGAAAAACTTTTGAACCTTAACAGAGAGACGGTTGAATTTTACAAAGAACCTGTATATCTAAGTCCTTTATAACATTAAGTATATAATTTAAATTTGGAAACTAAAGGGTGTCCCCATAATTGATTCAATTTTACCTATCTAGCCCTATCTTTTGAACTGTTATAGACAAACACTTGAAAATTAGAGAGAATCGCCACTACTATGTCACGTATAATAACATTTATAAATATTTAAAGTTATAAAAGGTGTCTCAATAGTTGATGTAAATTGATGCATATGGCCAAACTCTTGAACCGTTTTAGACAGACATTTGAAATTGAAAAAGAATCTGTCCTTTAAAATAAGTGTTTAATATAAAATTTTACATTAAAGGGTGTCCCCTAGGTGATATTGTTTAACCTATATGGCCATATCTTTGGAACCGTTACTTTTTATTGCTGTGTCAGTAATGATAAGTGTAAACAAATAAAGAGTGTCCTCATATCTGAGGTAATTTGTCGTATATGTCTTTATCTGCTGAACCGTTATGGATAGACATTTGAATGTACAAAATGTATATTACTATGGCCGTTAGAGCAAAAAGTATAAAAGTATTTGATTTGAGTACTATTTCTTACAGATTACTTCATTTTAAATTTTTAGTTAAGAATTGCTGTACATATATTTGTTTTGAAGTCGGTGTTTTTTTTTGCAAGAATTATTTTGTTGTGTATTTAACTGCTTCGTCATTTAGTTGTTGGTTGTTATTTGAAGTAGAGGTAAAAGTAAGTTTCCTCAGATGTGTGTAATTTTTCATGTGGATTTTGAGTTTCGGGACTGTATGAGTTTTTTTGGCGCCAAGTTACTTTTATTTTTTGCTGAAACAAATAAATACTTTCGTATTGAGTTTTAAATACATTTAATTTAATTTTTATTTTTATTTTATTAG
This sequence comes from Phasia obesa, assembly GCA_949628195.1. Taxonomy (NCBI): domain Eukaryota; kingdom Metazoa; phylum Arthropoda; class Insecta; order Diptera; family Tachinidae; genus Phasia; species Phasia obesa. The sequence goes on from OX451215.1 coordinate 162,947,734, forward strand.
TTAAAATGTATTGTCAGCCATTGTTATACATGAACAAAAGAGAAGTTTCGTTAATTAATGGCTGAATTTAATTTTAATAACAATGACGCCATAAAATGAGTTACTTTCTGTCTCGGAATGTGTCGAATGAGGATTTAGTTGTTATTTAAATAGGCATTAGCCTATTTCAGTGACTCTTTTGTTAAGTTTTTAAGAGGGAGTTTGTAGATGGGTTTAGCACATTTTCATTGATAAAACTGCACTGAAGTATGGGTTGATGTATGTAATTGTCTATCAGCAAGCAATTAAAATGTTTAATACTTTTAGATTAATGTTTTAAATGGTTTGTTAAAAATAATTAAATTTTTTTTTCTGTTTTGAAAGTAGCTAGAAGCCAAAAGTTTAATATATGTACATACATACATATATACCCTTATAAGTACGTATGTGGTTGTTAAATAAATTAAAATTATACCTCTATTGTCATGCCATAACTTTAAAAGCTTTAAACATGATTTGAAATATTTCCTGTCTTAAAAGTTAGATGGCTTTTGTTAGTTTTACTGTGGTTTAAAATATTCCATAGATCTTTTAAAATATAGAAATTTAAATAAACATGATAAATATTAACTATAAAATTTGTTAGTCGACTAAATTTCGCTTGTTCTTTTTAACTAATCAATAGGTTTGAAATATTTTTTTGTTTTCAGTTTTAAAAGAAAGATAAATGAGCAAAGCTATAGTTAGTGCTAGACTTCGGTCTATCCAACTGAATATAGAAGGGAAAGATCATATTTAGTTTTATAAAATTTCTCGAATTCCTTTATCTGAAATTGGTTGGTTGTATTGATGTTGTTTATAGCTAGAGGTAGAGAGATACAAGAACACTGCAGAAGTACATAGTAGCGATCTAGAAAAGAAATTACATTTTGCCAGTGTCCAAAATGATTTTTTCAAATTTTTCTAAAAAATTTCCTCAAACCCTTTAAGTATTTAGAGAGAATAAACGAACTAGAGTCTATTTAACAACTCTTTTGACATGGAAATTTTCTATAAAATTATAACTAATAAGCATTTTTAACCGAGTTTTTGCCTGGTTTCACTGTTAGGACATTTTAGGCACTGTATAAAGGGTCAACCATTTTAAACCTTGATTATTTAACACGAAAAATATTTTGTTATCAAATGAGTAGTTTCGAAGTTGCAACTTTTGTTAAGATCTCATAAAGAGCGCAAGCTATCAGGGCTCATCTATTAAATTTTATAGAATGGGTTTCAGAAACTATCATGTAGTACCACTGTTACATGTAGTTTTAAATTACATTTTTCCTCTATTCTTCCCTCGGAGTCATAGTTCGGAATGTCAAAACTTAATAGCTGGTGCGTAGCTATTAACCTATTGTAACTTTCTTACCCTCTTTTCACCCTTTGGCTTCAAGTTTTAAAAAATATTCCACCTTCTACATATGCATCTATCTGTGTTTTTAGAAAAATCGCCTCAGACGTATGAAAATTATCTTTTTCCTCCATTTCTCCACACTTGATCCTAGTTATACATATTTACATTAAATGGGAATATTTGGCCCACTCTACCTACTATGGTCTTTTTCGTTTCAGGTGCTGCCTGATACAGTTTCCAAGTTGTACTATGATAATTACTTACTTTGTATGGGAGGTTCCAAAATCCACTGCTCCATTCAGCCAGTTGATCGCTCAACTATGCGGTCTATTCAGAGGGTTCCTCGCATAAAATTTCAATGTTCTGACAAAAACAGTTCCCTAAGTATACGATAATATATTTTACTTTTTAACGCGGATGTTACCGCGTCCGCTGTTCTAATCCAGCTATTTTCTTCTCGACTATTAACATTAATATAAGGGATTCGCCTACGAAATTATAAGGCTCTATCTGGTTTAGTTCTTAAGGTACACGATAATTATTTTTATCTTGATATCGGTGGTTTATGGCTGCATAAAAGAAGAGAATTGCACCATCATAAATATTTACTTTGTATGGAAAGTACCACGCCAAAGTACCAGTGACAAATCAGATGCAATAAATTTTTTTTCGTAAATGCCGAACAGTTCTTAATTGAAAAAAGACGAGTTCAAAAACAGTGGCATTACAGAGATCTCTTTCAATTAAAACCAGACCTACTAGAATGCTGAAGTATGAATCCCAATAAAAATCCTCAGGAGTCCCTAACGAAACTTCACAATTGTGTAAGAAACAACTTATAGTTGGACGGGAAATTATACTAAAAAGGAAATCTATTAGTCAGCAATTTGAAAAATGTTTTTACCCCCCGAGTAGGTTAGCTTAAGCAGGCAGGCGTATATTAAAAGAAAACGTGTGCCGTTTTGGGTCCAAGATATTGGTCCCTTTGTGTTGTGTTGTGAGTGAAGATGTAGAGTGAGTGACAGCAAGATAGGTAAGCAGACAGACATAGACTAAGACTAAGACTAAGGAGGAGAGAAAAAGTAGCCGGTAGAGGCTGTACGGGTCGAGACATGTAATTAGTAATTATCTATGTCTCACCGAGTGGTAGTTGGTTAGGAAATCAATCGCAGCTCCTTAGAAAGGAATTAATCCTGCTTGGTTCCAGTAGTGAAATACCAGAAAAGCTCTCGACAGTAGGACATATGTAGAGGTGTTCTACCGTTTCCTCCTCTTTCTCATCTTGACAGCTTCTATAGAAGTCATTGTAAGGGAGGCCAATCCTTCTTGAATGAATCCCAAAGAGGCATTGACCGATGACTGTTGCTACTAAGTCACGTAGCTGCATTTTCGACAGCCGAAATAACGAAACCGTTCCCTTTTGCTCCAGTAAGGGCCAGATTGTCCTTGTAGTTGAGCAAGTATACTCATAGGACCATCTGACCTGAGCCACATCGTAGAGAGTACGCCTAATGCGGTACCAGCAGGCTGAGAGGGGAATGCCACATCATGTACCAGTGTCCTCTTCTTGGCTAGGTCATCAGCATCATAGTTACATGATTAGTGCCATGTCCCCGCAACCATTTGAGAGTGACTGTCCCATTATCTGCCATCGCATATAAGGATGCCCGGCATTCTAGGACTAGATTTGATGTGCCATACACATCTTTAAGGGACATGATAGCGGCTTTAAAGTCAGTGAAGTAAATCGTCCTAATAGACATGCGTCGATGGTAGAGTTGCTCGCAGATTAAGGAATGTCGATTGAAGAAGTAAAGGAAACACATACCGAATTATTTCCCAAATAAAATGATTTTTAACCACTGTGCACTGACTGAACTAAAATAAGTAGAATTTTCGTTAGACTTAAGATATTAATATTTGATAGATGGTTTGTTATTTTGAAGTTACTATAAATATTGTAATTTGTTTTTGTTAGCTGTTTGTATCGTCATTTACCTACTCGTGCGATATTTGGCAGATAAAGATTTAAAAAATAAACTTAAAATGGTTTTACACGACGTGTATTTGTCATATGACTTGTCAGTTTGATAACCCATATGTAATTTCATGTGTTTGTCAAAATAGCCATTTTACATACGGTTTTAATTTTGCCTCCACACAGTTTTTTATTTGCAACCACAGCTAATGCAAAGATGCTTTTACCACTTTTTTAGCGCTTTTGGTACCACAAATAGCTTAAAATAACAAAATATCAAGTTGGCATTACAGGATGTCAGATGCTTTGTCACATCAAAATAGAACACGTTCTAAATGAAAAATGTCATATGTATTGTACACATGGAAAATGCACATGTTATGTTTGAAAGGGTTCACACGACGTGTATAGAATTTACACATGGAAAAGTGACAAGTCATATGACAAATACACGTCGTGTAAAACCACTTTTAGCATAACAATAGCTTAAAACATAAATTGTTGTTGATATTTTTTTTTCGTACCTACTTTGTTAACGAAATACATGCTTTTCAGGAAGTTAAAACTCTAGTATGCTCTGCTAACATTATCAAGAACAACAACAGCACAGCAGGCTAAAGTTTATTTTTCTATTCTCTAGTAATTGCAATACATGTATCTACATATGTATGTACATATGTATATCTTGTCAGCTAATAATGTATGTGTGCCTCCTACAAACAGAGCTCGCTGTGTGTTTATATTAATATCGTATGTTTTTTATGTTTTTGCGGGTTTGGTAATAAATTATGTTTGAGTTCCTCTGAAATGCTGTCAAAAACAAACATCGCTTATTGTCCGCATAGCAACGTTACCTAAAGATTTTGAAGGTCACCGTCAATGTCAATAAAGAAAGAATGAAAAACTTGAACAGTTTTACATCATACACCACCACAATCTGGTGATAAAATACCCAGTTAGCCAAACTGTTTCTGACGATATAGTAGTCTTCGACGATGTATGCAGGATTTTTCCCTGTTGTTTAGGTTTTCCAAAGACAATTTAAGGGAAATTGTCGACTATATTTAACTAAAAAGTTAAAAAATAGTATGTTTTGATTACAATAAGAGACGTGCTGTATATGTAGTCGTTGACGACAAGGTGGAGGTCAATTGAATTGTCGCTTAAAAAGTGATTTACAACAAGGTTAAGGAAGTTGTCGCTTAAGAACTTGCCAACGACATTATGGAGGATAATATCGCGTATGTAGTCGCAGAAGACAATTTTACAGAAATTGTCGCTTATATAGAAGTTGTCAATGACAAGTTGCAGAAAATTATTGTTCTTTTGTTCTATTTGTTGGAAAATTGTGTTTTCACTTGAGCGGTTCACACTACTCTTACTTATCGTTTAAGATGCCATGGTCAACTATTTTCTGCTAACGTTTGTAACACATAGAATTAATTTCTTTTGAGTTTACTAAATCCCTTAAAAATACTATTGATAGAGGCGTAGTTGGTTGTCTGTTTAAGCCACTTTTATAACTAATTAAGAAATTGCGCTAAGACTAATTTAATTTAATAAACTTTGGCACTTCTCAAAATTTTGACAACGATTCCCTCCCACTGAAACCCAGCGAACAAATGATAAAAGAAATCGAAGATAATTACAATTCTCAAATTGAAAAAAATTTCGTGTTTTTTTAAGAAACAATCAATCTCTTAGCGTTTGCAAAAAAAATTTGACTTGAAATGATTTACAATTTGCTTATTTACAGCCTTCAAGTTAATGCAAACCTGGAATATGACTTCAACTTGTAGAGGAGGTAGATTCAGTTTTCACACTAAGTTATTGAGAAAAACATAATTATTTAACGAAATACGTTTCTTTTTACGAAGGAAGAAAGATTTTGTTATCCAAGTGACTGACCCGACTCATCGAATATCCATAATTTTTTTTCCTTATCATGTTCAATAGGATAATACGTTGAGTCAATTATCAGTTTAGTAAAATGCTTTGGATTTTACAATCCAAATTTTACAATACAAATAAGTTGAGGTAAAGCTGTTTCTCTTGACTTAGCAAATTTTTCTTCAAATACACGACTGATGGTCTCTGGTATTGAATGATTTCGATATATTATGAGTGAAAACGTAAATCTTTTCTTAAAATTTGGCACTTAGTGAAAGATGTAAGTTGCCGCGGTCGACGATGTGTTACAAACTGACCAAATTCGCTCCAATTTCATGGGTCTATTATATACACCAAGTAAATTGCAATATATAAAAATATGTATATCGAAACTGATATACTTTTATCGTTTGCCTGGCCGATGTGCGACATTTTTTTACATATTCCACCCGGGGGGCATATTGTATTGTTGACTTTTAACCCCTTGACCCCAATACTGAAAAAAAGAAGAACCGAAGTTTGACCTGTACCTAAACGACTGGTACAACGGGACCCCCACGGGGACTTCCAAATGAAAAGTCGATCCTCGAACCAATTTGGTGTTATGGCATTCAATTATGGGGCACTGCCTCAGCTAGCAATGTAGAAAAAAATTCAAAGGCGCCAAAAATAAGATTCATACATATATGACGCTGCAAGGAACTTCTCACATTTATGTAGATGATCTTGCTCTCGATTGTGTGATTAGTAACAATCGATCAGTAATTGTTATAAAAACAAAAATTTTTAACTAAATGATAGTTGTGTTGTATATTGTAGACCTTGGTGTGTTAAATAATTGTTTAAGTATGTTCGGATTTTTGGTCCTAGTATTAAATAAATTAAAAAAAACTCTTATATTGTTTTTTTTAACTAATTTTATTCCAATTTTTCATTTTTGTGTTTGTTGATTGTGTATCGATATGTGTATGTGAGCGCAATTATCTGTATCTGTTTTGTAATTAATCCTCATTTCTGCTGGAATATTTACTATATGTAACATCTCTTGCATGTATCGTTTAGATGAGTTATTCTCTCCACAAGTATTCTCACTTTCTCAAAATTTGGTCGGTGTCCAGTTATTGCACAGTGGGCTGGAAGGGCAGTTTTTTTTACTTATTTCAAATAGTTCCGAGAGTGACGTGCTTTGCTTGTATATGGCCTAAGTTTTGAACGATAATAAGTAGACTCTTGAAGTTTTTACAAGAGGTTTATTACTATGGAAACTATAACAAATAATAAAAATTAAAGGGTGTTCCGACAGAGACATGATTTTTACTTAAATAGCCTTATTTTTTTGAACCGTAATTGGTGGACTCTTGAATTGTTTACAGTAGCTGTTGTACTTCGGACACTGTAACAATTACTAAAGGGTGATCCACCAATGACATGTTTTTTTGAACCGCAATAGGTAGGCCCGATATTTTTGTAGAAAGTGTATTACCATGGCCGTTATAAACACAATTCCTAAAATTTAAAGGGTGTTCCAATAGCGATGCAATTTTCGCGAATATGACTTTGATTTTAAAAAGAAAAGGGTGCCCCATAAGACATGAAAAGATTAACAAGTTGAGTTTTTAAAGTTGTATTAAACATAGTACGGAACCCTACGTGTGCGAGACTAACTCGCACTTGACTGATTTAGTTTTAATTTAGTTTTAGTTGTACCAAGATACATATACTTTTTGGCATATGTCAGTGTCGTCCCCATTACATTTAATCTCATATACTAAATTAGATTTGTCCATTTTGTATAATTTAGATTTCATACTAGTAAAAAGTTTATTCGCCATGTTGATTGGTTTCATCTCATCATTAAGGTGTATTTTTCATGGTCATAAATGTCCGACTGTTTCAGTCTTTCCGATAAACCTGGGATATAATCTATTGGCTTATAGATTACGATTGTATTTTTGTCTCTGATTATTAATGCGTCAAGATAGGCTATTTTATGATTCGTTTCCTTCTCCATTGTAAATTGAATTTGTCCAAAGTTGGTCGAAATATTGGAATAAAATTAGTTAAAAAGAAAACAGCAAATGATAATTATTTATTTTTCGTATTTTTTAGTTCTGATAATTAAATGCCATATAAACTAAAAAAATATTTTTTTCAACATTATATTTATCTTTAGTTTTTTTGTTATTTGGCTGCACGTGATTTACGTGCTGTTGAAAGTTAAAAACTGTCAATATTGTTCTTACTGCTTTGATTATGAACATAAGTATTTTATGATTACACTAGCTGTGCCCGCCACGTCGTGGGCGTCCTGATAATATTTTAATCGATTTTGCTTTTAAAGTATTCCACACCAAGTGTAAAAGAAAAATGCAACTAAACTAAGAAGAAACTAACAATAACAGAGCCACTCTCAAGCCGTAGTGTTCCTACCAAATTTTAAAAATTAAAGCTAAATAACAAAAATAATGAACTCACATAATTACCTAAGAATGTAAATATGTATTTCACAAAATAACCAAATTATACAACACCTACGCGACTTAAAAACAAATACAAGTTTTATTCAATTGTCTACTTGGCAGTAAGTAATTCATATTTTGTAAGCGCCATCTGTGTTTAAATATAAAAAATTAAAGGTGCCGTGCCGTACTAAGTAGTTAAAACCATTTGTGTTTTAAAATATACAACTTTTAAAAATTAAGGGTGCCGTACTAAGCAGTAATTTTATTCCGGAAAGCGTACTTTTACTCTTTTTTCTCCACTTTCTCTTGGAAATAAGACATTTTTGTGGAAAAAAGTATCCTATATTGGGTTCAGGATACTTAGGTATCTTCTCACAAAATTGTGCTTAAATTTATTCAGTAGTTTTTATGTGATGCGAACGCAAAGAAAAGCAGACACACGGAAATGAGGTACTACTTTATTATATGTTTAGATATAGATATTTCCAATCAAGATAACATAAATTTAAATTCATTAAGTGTCGTTGTGCTCGTGATTAAAAAATAAAATTTGTACAAAAATAAAATATTTAGAAAAAAAAATTTCGATATAATTTTTATAAAATACCAAAAATATTTATTTAATTTTTTTTTTCCTTTCTTGAAAGGAAAGGATCTGATCTCTGAATGATCAGAATTTTTTCCAATCTTTCTCACTTGAATCCGAACCGGTTACGAAACACATTTTTTTTAAATTTATTTATATTTTTTTTTTTTTGAAAATTTTCAATCAAAATTGATAACAAAATAAAATAATAGAGATGTGTATTTGACTTGACTACAATTCTCAATAACCTGTCGACCTCGTCATAATACTGTTATGTCACACCAAAAATAACAAAGATGTCGACGACACCAAATAGAATAGTGGTGATTATAGTGGGCGTGTCACCTTACAAAGTATATATTCAAAATTTTGAATGATGACTGACATTATTCTATCGATAATATAATTTTTACTAATACAAACAGAACGCTATGTCCTCTGTCCACATTAATACACAGACAGCTTACAAGCAAAATAATTTTCTAAATGATGGCTAGAAGAAAAAGTCACATACTGATTGCAAAAATAATTTTTTACTGCATTATTTACTTCAGCCCAACCATTTAATATTTTATATCTATGGTACTCAGTATGTGTGTTAAGATGTCCACAAATATCTGAAGTTTGAGAAATAAAAACTAGAAGTTAAAGGGTGCCTCCATAGGTGACTGACACTTGTAATCAGACGTGGGGAGATTTAATTACATTTTAATTACAGGTAAGGTGTAATTGCATATTCTCAATTACACATTACAAGTAATTGTAATTTAAACCAGGGACTAAAGTCAATTACATCTACTTGTAAGTTGTAATTGAAAAATTTCAATTACACATTACAAGTACATTACTTTTTTTTTTTGAAAAGAGAAGTACCACTCAGGCAGTTAATGCCTACATAAACTGTGGTACTTCCTTTGGAAAGGGATAGTAGTAGATAAGTCTGATGGTTAGTGATAGTAAAGCTTCGATTCTTGCAAAACTGCAATTGCACGTTATGATTATTTTTAGAACAGTATTGCAGCGCCTCTGGTGTTATTTAGGCGAATTAGTTTGAAGCTAGCATAGCCAATTTATAATTATTTTACTTCGCCGCCGATTTAGTGCTATGTGGTAATACCGGCGAAGGAGGGTGCTGTGATATGCATTATTATGAAGAAAAATTAATACATATCAGAAAAATTGATGTTGCCACGGCTGAGATTTGAACTCGTGACCATTGCTTAGTAGCCAACGTGCTAACCACTTAAGCTACAGCACCCTCAATTACTTTAATTGAATTTCTTTCAATTACTTTCAATTGAACAAGATTCTAATATGTTTCTTAAAATTTTTCTTTAAATGTAATTATAATTAATTCTTTTAATTACAATTACATGTAATTTGTAATTAAACATTTCCAATTACAAAATAAAAGTAATAGTAATTGTAATTTTTCAACTACAAATTACGTGTAATTGCTATTGAAAAAATTTCAATTACAATTACAAATGTGGCCTTTTTTAAACGTATACAGTGCGTGTACTTATATGACCCCTAATTCATTTTTGTCGGGTTATGGGTATCGATGGATACTAAATGTTCCATTCCTGTGGTACTAAGTATGATCAGTAGCCATTTTTGCTCTCATAAATATACATCAGCACTCGAAGGTGTCCAAGAATGATAGTCCAATGAAGTTACGAATACTGACTTCCTATTGGCTAATAATTAAAATTTTAATTGCAGAGTTGCCAATTATTGCTTTTGATATATATTTATTCGCACGTAATTTTTTTAAGCAATTTGTTGATTGCAGACTTAACAACCTTTATTTTTGTAGTACGTCATATAATGGGGAGATCATACTCATGATGAAATCTTGTTTTTGTTATTCTTAGTGGTGGTAAAATGTTTTCTTAATAGTTTAAAATATATTTAAATTTATTTTAATCTAATTTTGTTTATTTGTTTTTTTCATTGCAGGTATGTAATTGAACGATCTACAGTCTTGTCATCATTAGCAGTCCCAAAGTAAGAACAATTATATTTTTGTTTCTTTAACGTATTTAAATATTTGTGTACTTGTCTTGTTGGATTGCAAGCAATATTCTTATTTTAGCAACAGCATAAAATTGTTTTACTTGGTTTAAAGTCATTTCAATTACACTACTCGCATGTAATTCTCATATTTAATTGACACAAACAGCATCGCCCACAAAAATATTCGTTTGTAAAAAAAGATAAATAATTGTAATAAATATATTTATTTATTTATTTATGTACATAAGCCATGTAAAAACTTACTTTATATGAAAAAAAAAAACATTAATTCAAATAATTCAAATGCAAATCAAACAACACCTTCACCTACATTTTCCTCATTGTTGCTGTGGCGTTTTTTAAAGCAAACATTCGAATAAATCAACTATAAAAACTAAAAAAAACCAACAACAACAAAGAAACATGTTAGGAAATATTACATTCATTTAAATATTTATTTAGAACCAATGATGCAGCAACAAGCCAATCAAGTAACAAACATGCAACGCAATGCAACACCACACCACATTACACCACACACAAATACACTCGATTACAACGCAAGTGCAAAATGCCGGCAACAAAATCATTTGTTGTATTTAATAACAACAATAATAATAATAATAAAGATTAAATTTTATGCATATTTTAATGCACTATTGACTGCTTGCATTTTAAAAGGAAAACAACAAATGTACAGCACTTAACCGATAATTATATACGATCGATCTATAAATTAAAATGGAAATACGACATTTTAAAATGTTAAAAGTTGAATATTTATTTCTTTTTTCAATTTAAAAACACCTCTGGTAACTTGTATGGTTTATTGGAAAACACCTTGTGAACGGCCACTATGGTTGTATCTTGTATTGATAAACGTCAAACTTTAAGTCAAGGTGTAAAGCATAAAAATTATTATTTGTATAATTTTATTTATGTACTTTGTTTATTACAAAATTAAATAATAAATAAATAAATTAAGTAATAAATAGCGGAAAAAACGAGACCGAAAAACCTTAACTGATTTTTAATGTTTTTTTTTTGTTTTTTTTTTTTTTTTTGTAAAAAAAAACGTGTATTTCGATGTACATATTTAATCCAGCTTTTATCTAGTTTTTCTTATACCTTCTAAATAATAAGATTTTTGAAGGACCTCAAGATAAGCGTTCTTTGCAACCTATGATCTACCTCTTCTCCCACCAGAAGATAGAAGTTCAGACATGTGTTCTTAATTGAACAATTTAATAAAGTGTTCTCACATGCTCAATTAAGGTCACTCAATTAGTATTTGACAGTTTGTTTTTGTATAAAAAATTGATAAAAGTTGCGGCTTAAATAAATTTTGCGAGTTTAAAGAATTAAAAAGTAAATTTTTTATTTCAGTCGACTCTTGTTGACATCTGAAAATTAAATTCCATGCCCCAAAATACATGTGCCTTATGTTGTTGTTGTAAAGCTACTACCTAATACTATTGTGCCATGAACTCAATTTGTCTCACTTCACATAATTCACAGTAGACGTACAGCAGGGTTGCATTTTATATTTTAATTATTTAGAGACGCAATTATGTAGTAATTGATCAATTTAGTAATTGAGTTCTCGCATAGTAAATTGAACGCAATTAAGTCCTTAATTGCGTAAATTCTCTAAATACGCAAAAAAAGTAAATTTTACAGGAGAGCCGTTTAGAGTTTACCCCTTTTTTCAACGTTTTTTTATACCCTTCACCACAGGTGGAAAGGGTATATATAAGTTTGTCATTCCGTGTGTAATTTCTACAATATTCATTTCCGACCCCATAAAGTATATATATTCTGGATCCTTATATATAGAGAAGTTGATTAAGCGATGTCCGTCTGTCCGTCTGTCCGTGTTAGTGTGGTAATGTCATTTGCCAAGGCACCAGAAGAGATACAAAAAATTTAAGCACACCAATCTGTCAGGCATAGTTTCGAAAATTTGGTGTTGCAATTCAGCAACATCGGATCATTCCTTTGGAGGCTACGGGCCAAAAACCACGCCCACCTATATTTTTTTTACGTTTTTTTTAAATTTTTTTCGGCTTTAATGATTCTTTTTTGCCTTTTTTTGTCAAATAAATATTAGAGTGTGACAGGTAGATCGCAAGGAGTGCATACAGATCTCGGAGGATCAATAACCCCCTGCGAGGGGCGATTTTTGTTTGTTTTTAGATTGGTAGGGTTTTTCTGCTTTGATTTGTATTAGAGACCTTAATAGAAAGCAATACGCATAGAGATAGCCAACGGACCCACAGGGTACCCACTGACAAATAGGAGCAGTTAAAAGGACCCCTCATATGTCAATATGATGAAATTTTTTTTTTTTGTAAGGATTTCTTTTTGCTTTAGTCTGACCATTCTAACTCAATATAGATTGGAGAAAGGTCCAAAATATAACAAAAAAATTTCAATCAAATTTTTTAAAAAAAAAATTTAAAATTTTTTTTCAAAAATATTTACAAAAAAATTTACAAAGCATTTTCAAAAAGATGTTTTACAGAAATATATTAGAAAAAAAAATTTTTTAAAAAATTTTCCAAAAAATTTTCGAAAAATTAAAACAAAGATTTCAATATTTCTTTGAAAATGAAAATCATGACTGTAACATAATATATAAGAATATACATATGTATGTATGTGTGTATATAGAGTAACATATTTTTTTTAAATGCGTTTGATTTTTTTAAATGCGTTTGATTTTTAAATAGATGATATCTCTGTTTTAAAACCTAGGTGCATTAAACACATAGACATCATCAGAATACCGACTTCAAACTGTCAAAAATAAAACGATTATTTTGAAGTCAGCTAAGCTACATGGCTACACGGCCACGGTTGTGGCTGTCGTCAACTTAGACTAATTTCTATTTTATTCAACAGAAGAAAATGTCACAAAATTGTAAATTACAAATTCATATTCAAACAAAAAGTATTGGAGGAAATATTTATAATTTTTTGAAAAAGTTATTTAATTTTTCAAAAGCAAAATAAGTATTTCTACAACAATGTCAGAGTTTACGATGTAGCTGTCGGCTTCAATATCATTAAGTAGCTGACAACACGGCGACAATTGTAGCAAACGGAATTTGTCTTCTATTTCTTTAACTCATGAATAATGATTTTTTCTCATACGACTTTATTTAAGTAAAGAGTCAACAATATGGATAATGCTGTACATGTCTGTATAAATAAGGGTATAGAAGATTCGGCACGGCCGAATATAGCACTTTTACTTGTTTTTTTTAACAGTTAAAATGCTGTTAACATACCTGCTACGACTCGGAAATTAGCGATTATAAACGAAAATGTTAAGGTGAGTTCATCTGAGGTTCTTTCACAAACTTTAACCTAAACTTACCCTTAGTTCTCTTTCGCTGTGCGTGGTCACATATAGTCTTGGCGATTGGTGTGCTAAAATTAACTGATGTGTTTTTTGTGCAATTTAATTTTAAAAAATCAAAAAGTATGGTCAACATAATCGGCGCAGTAAGCAAGCAGTGCGTGCAGTTCTTGATCGTTTTCGCATTAATTTTATTCTTCACAATTCACAAACATCAGCAAGCAGTAGAGAAGAGAATATTGCTACTGCAGCGCGAGGTATTGAAGACGCCGAAATTACGAATCGTCGTTGTTCTCAACTGGTTGGCCTTTGCCCTACGACTAAGTGGAAAATTTTAAGGAAGGGCCTATAAAATACAGGTCGTTTGCTTCGCATTTTTGCCGATTAGACCCATTTGAAATTAGCCGAAGAAGAGCATTTTTATCAGAAAATCATTTTAGGCAAAATGGTTACGTGAGTAAGTAAAATTGCCGCATTTGGTGCGAAAAGAATTCTTGAGGCGTTAACGGATCACCATTGCATCCACTAAAATTGATTGTTTTGTGTGATGGAGGCATCATCGGTCCTTATTTCTTTTGAAACAAGCAAGGAGCTGCCGTTTCGGAAAATTGCGAGCCAACAATGAGCCAAGCTGACTAAATGAATAATTTTTACTAATAAATTTTTAGTAAAGATTTTATATAAAATTATTTTTTAGGTTTTATTCAAAATTACTAATTTGAATTTTTACTATAAAAAAAAAAAAATAATTTAGTAATTATTTGAAATGTTAGTACAGAATTTAAAGTAGGCTTATGTTTTTGGGTTTTATATAAAAGTAAAAACTAGGTAAAATTTTAGAACATATTTTTAAATTTTAATTTTAGTTGTATAGAAAACTAAAATGTTTATTTTTATAGGAACTAAAATTTGTATACCAAATTTTAAAGTCAATAAAAAGTTTAAATTAAAAAATTTGATTTTTATGTACTAAATTTATAACTAATATTCTACAAAAGGGCTTTTAGTTGTAGATTTTATCGAGAGTTGTAAAGGATTAGAAAAATGAGTGTCCGAAATAAAAATAAAAATTAATTTAAAAGGTAAATTCAATTTATATATAGTTGTGCAAGGTCAGACACGGGAAATGACTGAAAATAATTAAAATACTTGACTAATGCGTACATGGTAAATGATAGAACAGAAGAGCCTGAAAAAATAGCACTGTTATGATTTTTGTTTGTTTTGCGTGGGTATAACAGTATAAAGAGATTTTGTTAGATTAATGTTTTGGTAGTGTGTGCTATCTTGCTCGAAACCATTGTAAGAGCAATTATCGTACGAGAACTTTTAAGATTAAAAAAATAAAATAAAAACGTGATTTTTTTGTACGTAACAGAAAAATTTATTGCTAACTAATCGAAACTACAAAAGGCAACAACAATATAAGGAAATATTTGTAAAAAAAAAACTATAAATAATTCATGTTTATTGATTGAAAATACTATTTAGCCAATCATTTCATTATATTTGTGTATCAGTATGTTAAGATTATTGTAGGTGTTTCTGAGCAATTTTAAATAAATAGACACTTCAACATATTTTCAATTTAACATAATTTACTAAAAATAGCAACACACACACAAACACACAGAAAAATGACATGAAAAAGTTTCAATGTAAATTGACAAGTGAGCAAAGAATTTATTAAAGCTTACAACCAACAACAACAACGCTAAAAATATTCACTCGAACATTTTAGAATTAAATTACATAAATACACACACTCAAATACAAATAAAAAATATATTTTTTTGTAACAATTTAAATAAAACAAAGATGTATGTCAGTAGTTTACAACGAAAATATGTGGATGTACATATGTATACACTTTTCAACATACACTGCCGTTCGCATGAAGATGGCCCGTACAGGTATTTATTTAGAACTAAAAGTAAAAGTTAAAATTAACTAAGTGACATATTTGAACATGCCGAATCATAATACCCTTCACCATAGTAATATTAAATATTTTCTTACTCTATTATGTTTCCCAATTTCTCAATATTATACGTTCTGTTTACTTTTATGATTTTCAACTTCATTATTACAAATAGATGTAATATGAAGATACATACATATATACAATTTATTGTTTTGCTAAAATTTTATCAATAATTTTTTTGTAAATATTTTATCGAAAATATTTTGTAAAAATTTTATCGAAAATTTTATAGAAATTTTTTTGTAAAACTTTATAGACATTTTTTTGTAAATATTTTATCGAAAATTTGTTGTAAAAATTTTATCGAAAATTTTTGTAAAAATTTTATCGAACATTTTTGTAGAAATTTAATCGAAAATTTTTGTAAAAAATTGGTCACAATTTTTGTAAAAATTTTATCGATAATTTTTGTAAAAATTTTATCGACATTTTTTTGTAAAATTTTATCGAAAATTTTTTGATAAAATTTTATTGAAAATTCTTTGTAAAATTTTATCGTAAATTTTTTGTAAAAATATTATGGAAAATTTTTTTAAAAATATTATCGAAAATTTTTTGTAAAAGTATCGAAGATTTGTTGTAAAAATTTATAGGAAATTTTATAAATTTTTTTTTGTCAAATTTAATAGAAATGTTTTTGTAAATATTTTATCGAAAGCTTTTTGTAAAAATTTTATCGAAAATTTTTGTAAAAATTTTATCGAAAATTTTTTTAAACATTTATGCGAAAATTTTTTTTTAATATTTGTATCGAAATTTTTGTGATAAAATTTTATCGAATGATTTTGTAAAAATTTTACAAACAAATTTTTGTAAAAACTTGGATCTTCCTGCAATTTATATTGCGTCAGAATTTTTTCAGGGTGCCTAGTGGGCACCCAGAAAATTTAGTTTTTTTCTAAAGTTTTATCGAACATTTTTTGTAAACATTTTTTCTTAATTTTTATAGAAATTTTTTTGTAAAATTTTATAGAAAATTTTTTGTAAAAATTTCATCGAAAAATATTATAAAAAATTTTATCGAAAATTGTTTGTAAAAATTGTGTCGAAAATTTTATAGACATTTTTTTGTTAAACTTTATAGAAATTTTTTTGTAAATATTTTATCGAAAATTTGTTTTAAACATTTTATCGAAAATTTGTTCTAAAAATTTTATCGACCATTTTTTGTAAAATTTTTGTCAAAAATTTTTTGATAAAATTTTATCGAAAGCTTTTTGTAAGAATTTTACAGAAAATTGTTTATAAAAACTAAGATCTTCCTGCAATCTATATTGCGTTAGAATGATTTGACTTAGATGATTTTGCTCCTGGTTCCTAGTGGGCACCCTGTGGGTCTATCGACTACCTCTTGGGTATTGCTTTCTATAAAGGTCTTTAATACAAATCAAAGAGGAAAAACCCTACTAACCTAAAAACAAACAAATGTTAGCCCACACAGGGGGTTATTGATCCCCCGAGACCTGTATGCACTACATGCGATCTACTGGTCGCGGTCTAATATTTATATAACAAAATAAAGCAAAAGAGATCTATTGCAACCGAAAAATTAAAAACAACGTGAAGAAATATATGTTGGCGCGGTTTTTTGCTCAGAGCAGCGAATGGAATGGTCTGATGGTGCTGAATTCCATTAGCGAAATTTTCGAAACTGTCTGGCAGATTGGTGGGCTTAAATTTTCTCTATCTGTTCTGGTGCCTTCGTAAAGTTGATTCCAACCCGAACACTGACGGACGGACGGACGGACATCGCTCAGGCAACTTCGCTATGTATAAGCATTCAGAATCTATATACTTTATGCGGTTGGAAATGAATATTGTAGAAATTAAACACGGAATGACAAACTTATATATACCTTTTGCACCTGTGGTTGAGGGTATAAAAACTTAAAACTGATCAAAGTTATACGTGAAAATCAAGTCTCCTATGGGGACACCCTTTAAATTTTTTATTGCTAAAGGGGTCACAGAGTAATTTTTCCATTGCCTGCCTGTTACCGTTTCAAACATAAGCAAACAATTGAATTATATTACACATTAAGGAGTGAAAGTAAAAATCTTAAAATACCTGACAAAACTAAGCTTTCCTTGTAAAAGCTGTGTGGCGGTTGGGCAGGGAATGACACTGAATATGAATATGTTTTTATTACTTTGATTAAACACTTTTAAGGCTTTTTTTCTTTAATGGGGACATGCTCTAAGTAATAATTTTATTTTTGTATTTGTTGTTACGGTGAACATTGTCTGTGTAAATTTTAAGTATCTGCGTGAAAATTACGTCGGTATTGGTATATCCTGTAATTTTTATTATTGTTGTTATATGCCATAAATTTTATGTAAAATATCCCCGGTGAGATTCGCTACATCCATCCACAAAAAATACAATAAAGAAAAATATGGCAAACCTTACACTCGAAAACGCTAGCCAATATCACGACAAAACTGTTTTAGTTTATAAGCTAAACTATGCGTACACGATAATAGTGTTACTTTGTATGGGAGGTATCACTCCCACTATCCTAATACAGTCTGTATTATGCTAGATTATGTACACATTAGTATGAGTGTTACTTGCGCAAAGTTTCAAAACTCTGCCTATTGGAGCTCTCTAGGTACACGATAATAATTTATCAGTTTATATGGTGGTAACCACGCCCACTATTCCAATCCAGCCTATGTTACGCTAACCTATTTATATTAATAAGGGCGTTACTGGTGCAAAATTTCAAAGATTTATTATAGTTCTCTAGCTACTTAAAACGTGGACGTAAAAGTGGTCGCATTAAATATTTCTTTACTTAAAATCCCAAGTTGGGTTATGATGAAGATTTAAAAAAATTGGCCAAATCAGTGAAGCCGTTCTTAAGTGATGCGATTACAAACGAACGACATTTCATTTTATTTATACAGATTTCAAGTCTGCCTATAATGTTTCCAGAAATAGAAGGCTCAGAATTGAATGGGTTTTTTTTACCTTTTAGCTACGGAACTCTGGAAAAGTTCTTATATAAAATTAACACTGCTTAGAGTCTAGTGCCCTCCTATTCGAATAAATAGCAACATATTGAGGTCAAGTAACTCGGTATAGATTTGGGTAGATGTGCTATTTAGAAAATCGGCAGATTTGACACAGGTGAAATTAAAAGTAGTTAAAAAAATACAATGGCTTATTGGCAGAAACTCTACTCTTTGCTTAGATGACAAACTTCTGGTTTTCAATTCGGTCCTTAAAGTATTATGGTGTTGGGTAATCTTAGATTCAAGCTTGAATATATTTGAAAACATTTTGGATGTCAAAAGGTAACGCGACTGTGAAAAAAATTGGTATTATGTAAGGCAATTTTCTTCATAAAGTTATCGATTTTGCTATTTTGACACTTTTTAGCAACTGGAAATAAATGCAAATAATCAATAAGTTTTTAATAAATAACAAAGAAAATACAAAAAATTATTATTTCCCGTCTGCAATTTTGATTCTTTTTGAAATTAATATCCAATCTGTTTTAAATGTGCCTGAACACACTCGTATATTTAAAGCAAGTTAATCATCATGTTCCAGCAGAAGCGAAAGAAAATTTACAATACTCGAGCCACCTGAAGATCCTCCTGTAAATTACAACCCTCCGTGTCTTGAGCTTCGTCTTTGAAAAACCAAGTTTCATATCAGCAGCTATTTTTCGACCATTTTCATCAAAAGTTGAATAGCTGGGACAAGGTGCTAATAAAAGATGTATCTATAAAAATACGGAATATTATTCGTATCATCGTTATTCTTTTCTTGCATTGCAGACACTAAGTTTGGAATTACGTGAGCAAGGCAGAAAGTGGAAAGATATAACGAAAAATAAACTTACTTTTCAGTTTTAGTGCAGTTTTTACTTTATAATTTGTGAAAAAAATCAACTGCAACCACAAATTTATGGTTGCCATTTTGGCAACTAAAATTAATAAGCTTTAGTTGCCAGTTGCCATACGTAATACAATTTTGGCAACTGACAACGCAACTGAGGTTGAGTTGCCATCTATATTCGACCTATAAGATTCTACGAATAATCACAGCCGCTCCCTGGCTTGTTACAAACCTGTAATCTTAAGCTACCATTGGTTAAAGCAGAAATCTTGAAACATGCAGCAAAATGTAATTAATTAATCCCGATTAATAAAAAGTCAGCAAACCATGAAAAATATTCTGCTATTATTAGATCAGCTACATCAAAGTTGCAATAAATAATACATAAAAGAAAATTGACTAATAATAATGGCAAATTCGTTAAGTCATTTATTTTTCCAATTTCCTTAATAGACTCTGCGCTCTATCTTCCCGTTTTGCGGAAATCAAATTAATGAAACATGAAATATGATTTACAATAATTAAGACTTTCTTTTAACTTTGTAAAAGTTAATTATTGATTAAGTTTGTAAAAGTTTAATCTGCACCTTTGCAAATTGTATAAAAGAATACAGCATTAAAAAAAGGGAAAGTTTAAATCCAAAGAAAGTTGATGTCGTAATCAAGTGAGCGCCAGTGTAGTTTATTTGAATTTACAAAAACAAAAATAAATACATGTACATTTATTTATTGTATTCATCATTATGTACAACTGTCAGTCTCATAATCATCGTCATTATGGTTGTTGTCGTCGTGATATGTCATCCATCCATGGTTTGTTTAACTTTTGTTCAAACTGCTCGTATTTATTGACAAATAATGACGATATGAGTGTCAACAATGACAACGTTAATGATAATTACATTTCAGTGCTTGTTGTAGTTGTTGTTGTAGTTGAGAATGATGATAATGATTTGTTCACTTTTGGTTAAGTATGGTTAAGAATTACAATCAGTTGTGAAGAATTATTATTTCGAAATCGTATTTGCTTTTAAGATATGGGTGATTCCATGCAAATAAAATAAATACAGTTTGTCAAGAATGAGTTTATATATTGAAAACAATTAAAGTGAGTGCATCGATAGACTATAGTGATATATTTTGAGTTTCTTTATTTAGAGCCAATTCGAAGATTTAAAAGAGCCCAAATACCTTTGATAGGGCCAAAAAAAGAAAAAAAATTTAATATATTAAATTATTCGCTGTGCCCGCCACGTCGTCGGCGTCATGGCAATATTTTGCTCGATTTTGCTTTGAAAGTATTCCACACCAACTGTAAGACTTACAATTGGACTTCTTACTTTAATAGTGCTTCAGTTATCGTTTATGTATTTATTATATATATATAAAGGTATCCATCCCTGGATACTGAAAATTATTGTAAAGCTCTGTAAAAGGCGTTTAAAATATTTTAGTGACGTTGTAATTCCACAAAGTAAAAATACAAATTTTATTCAATTTTATCTAATGTTGCGCAATGGTGTTTAAAATATCCAAGTCTTAAACGCAAAATTTCAGTACCTTTAAACTGGAAATTACGTTTTTCACGGCTTTTTTCCACTTTCTCTTGGAGATGAGATATTCTTGCGGAAAAAATGAAACCGATATTGGAATCAGGATACTAAGGTACCTCCTCACAAAATTTTGTTAAAATCCATCCAGCAATTTTTACGTGATGCGAACACAAATGAAAAACAGACAGATAGACAGACGGAAATGAGTTTTTTTTTATTTAAATAAAAACAAAAGTAATTGTAATACTGGGTCTGTTCAAAAGAAAAGGATAAATTTAGTATTTTCGATTATCAAGATTTTTTTTGTTATGTTGATACACATGTGTCAGTCATATGTTGGCATTATCTGTCAATTTGGATTAGTAGTTTGTTCAATTTTTAACTTTTGAACAAAAAAAATAGATCAAAGAATATGTATTAAACTTTGTGTTAAAAATGGTGCTTAACTTCTCCAACGCACTTGAAATGTTGACTGTGGCATTCGACGTGGAGTCCACTTTGTCTTAGAAAAGTGATGTTGATGACGATGAGCGTCCTGGAGTTGCAACCATGTCAACAAGTCAATAAAACATTGAAACAGTGAAAAAAATTGTTTTGGAAAATCGTCGAATCACTATTAGGGAAATTGCAGAGGATGTTGGCATATCAATCGGATCATGCCATACAATTTTTTCGAATGTTTTGGGCATGAAACGTGTTGTAGCGAAGTCTGTTCCAAAATTGCTAAATTTTGAGCAAAAGCAACGGCATGAGTAACGCTCAGGAGTTGTTGAATGACCTCAGTGACGATCCAGGTTTGCTCAAATGGTTATAAAGTCGAAACCAACGCCCAATCATCCCAATGGAAGCGGCCATAAGTCAAAAATCAAACAACATACAGAAACGTGACTTAGCGGTCACAGTTTACACTCGTAAATATTTGAGGTGTCTACTTGTTACGGTTCCAGAGATAGAAGGCGTTAACCGACGGTCCGACATTGTAGCAAAAATAATAGACTTACGTTTTTATGCTTTGGGTACGGAACCTAATAAACCTAAAAATTATAGGGTGTTCCGATAGTGACGTGATATGTATGTATATGAACTAACTTTTGAACCATATTTAACGCTTTTAAAATTTTCAGACTATATAACTAACATTACTTCCGACTTTATAACAAATATTAAAAATTAAAGGGTGTTCCGATTGTGACACGATGTGCCTGGGCGACTATAACAATTACGATTAATTAAAGGTTGTTACAACAATGATATGTTTTTCACTTATATATCTTTACTTTTTGAACCCTAATAGGTAGACTCTTGATATTTTCATAGAAAGTGTATTTCCGTTGCCACTATAACAAAAATTACTAAAATTTAAAAGTTATGCCGATAGTGACGCGATTTTCGCGAATAGGAATATATTTAACCGTAAATTTATTCAGTCGGCAAAAAACATTTAAAATAAAAGTGTTTCGAAGGGGTATATACAGAAATTATAACTTTGTTTGCTAAATTAGCCAGTGTAAATAATGATAATCAAACTTAAAGGGTGTTCCTACAGTCATATTAAAGTATGGGGTTTAATTTTTTAAACCGTTTTGTTTTGTTTGGTTTTCATGTATATGTTCCTTTCTATACATATAATATTTTCTGTCTGTCTTTCCAAGAGAAAGTGGAGAATATTTTAGTAGGGATGAGACCCTTTATATAAAGTAAATACATAAAACATAATTGAAGCACTGAAAAGATAAGAGTCTTTGGTGTGGATTGCTTTCAGGAAAAATCGAACAAAATATCGCAAGGAAGCTGACGAAGTGGTGTGCACAGCTAGTTTTGTAACCATAATTGGCAGAATCTTGAAATTTTCACCGAAGGTATTACAATAATAGTTACTTAAGGCGTATGGCCTTATTTTCTGTACCCTTTTGGGTAAAAAAATGACCTCGATTTTGAACACTTTAAAAATTAATAAAAATGAGAGAAATCGAAATTAAAAAAAATATAAATGAATCCATAAAAGACATAAATAATAATAATAATAATAAGTTGCGTCCTGACAATATTTTGCTCGATTATGCTGTGGAAGTATTACACACCAATTTCAAGACTCTTACTTTTATAGTGCTGCAGTTATGGTTTACGTATTTACTTTATATAAAGCTACCCATCGCTGGATAAAATTCTAAAATATATAAAAAATTCTACAATTTGTTGTAAAGCTCTGAAAATGGTGTTTTAAATATTTGAATAACGATGTTATTACACAAAGTAAAAATACCTATCAAATACAAATTTCATTCAATTGGCTATTTGGCAGGAAGTAATTAATATTTTTTCATTATTTTAAATCAGCACCATCTGTTGCGCAACCGTGTTTAAAAATAAAAATAAAAGATGCCTTAAAGTACGCAGTACCTTTAAATCGGTAAAAAAAAGTCGACGTACTTTTACTGCTCTTTCTCTTTATTATCTCTTGGTAACAAGGTATTTTTTCGTATAAAAAGTATCCTAAATTGGAATTAGGGTGCTAAAGTACCTCCTTTTAAAATTTTGTTAAAATAACATATTTTCCTTACATAAAGGTATCCAGCCATGAATAAAATTCTAAAATTTATAAAAAATTCTAAATGAGATATTTTTGTGAAAAAATGTATCTTATATTGGAATCAGGATGCTATGGTACCCTCTTACAATATTTTGTAAAAATCCATCCAGTAGTTTTTACGTGATGCGAACACAAATGAAAATCAGACAGACGGAAATGAGTTACTATTTTATTATATGTATAGATTCGTTTAAATCACACTCCCTTTCTTACATAAAGATTAAAAAATTAAATTGTAAAACATAAGTAATTGAGTGATTTGAAACTTGTCTTGCAACATGTCACTTAATGCTTCTGTTCTTTGTTTGAAACCGGAAGAAATCTTAGTAATACGAACTACTTGCTGCTTAGTTTTTTTTTGTACTTTCCGTAACTTAAAGAAACAAATTATGTTTAAATGAATAAATTTACATAACGGCGAATGTGGAGAGAAAGAAAATAAGGAAAGTAAATTTAACTCTTAGGCTTAGTATTAGCAAAACTAAGTTATAGAACATTAACACACTAAGGCGTAGGTATGAATCAAACAAAAAATGTGATAATGAAACCTAATATTTTTTTCCAAAAGCTAATTCCCATGACTTAGATGTTTGACAAATGACTTTCGACTCTGAACAAGGAAACCCTTAAAAAGGCCACTTCTAGTGAATATTAAAATTAGTCAAATATACAAACACAATTCGTCATAGAGTTGTTCTCTAAACAGCTACATTTGCATTTCCTACTCGAAAACGTTTCCTCTATTTCTAATTTTCTTTGGTTTTTACAATTTGTAATTTACATATGAAAACATATGTAAACTATTGAAAAAGGTTTGTTGCAACAAATAAAATACTTTCAACAAAGTAAACTTTTCTTTTGATGTTTAATGTTAAAATGCTAGTGTTGTTCTAAATAAATGGCATATAATCTTAAATGAAAGGAGAGGAGTACAACTTTGTTTTCTATACCTTGAAAATCAGCTTTGAAATATAATATTTAAAGCAGCCGCAAAAGAATGAAAAATATCTAAGGAAACGCAAAAGTGGAAAATTGAGTCATGGGCAGCTTATACTTGGACAAACAACAAAGAAAACTAATTACGTTTAGAGTTGGAAATCAGACCTAGTGGAAGGTAGAATCTAACGATTTGTTGTTGCTGTAATGTTTAATATAATTATTTAGTGGGGAAGGTTAAATACCAAATGAAGAATCTTTTGCTCCTCAATAAATGTTGGCCCCGATTAGTAATTGACGACTAACGTACACAGAAAAAAAATTGTGCAACCATCGAATATTTTAATTAGTCTTAGATACAAATTTAATTAAATTGTTAATAGATTCAATTATTTATTTAATAAAAATATTAGTTTTTTCCTTCTAAATGAATTATATAAATGAGTTAATTAAAAAATTAAATAAGTTCGTATCCGCAAGTAATTAAAATTTAATTGGTGCAAACAATATTCTCTGTGTAAAAAAATTGTGCACCTAATAAATGTTTTAATTGGTATCATATACACATTTAATTAAATTTGTAATTGTTTCAATTAAAATAGAAGATTTTTTTTTTCATCTAAGATTATAATTGAGCTAATTAAAAAATTAATTAAATTCGTTTCTGAAACTTATTAAATTTTAATTGCTGCCAATAACATTGAGTCTCGTGCTTTCACTACCCTTTACTCTCCAATGTAGTGATTCCAGACCGTCGATTGGATTTTTCTTCCCACCAGAGTGAGAGTCTTTCGTAATTGCTATTATATGTCTAATCCGTCATACGTTGTACTTTAACGTACTCAACTGAAATCAAAATAACAACGGAAGAGTTTGACACGGATTGTTGACGGATATTAAATCAGAACAGAAAACACTTGAAAATTTGTTTTCACCATTCTACTTTATTTAATTTATTTATTTTATTTATTTTTGCTGCCACTCACTTAACTGCTCTCAACGTACGTTAAGTTTGCGTTGATGGAGACTTACTGATTGTAATATAACTCATTAGAAAATCTGTATTTCAACTTTCTTGTACGTTGATAAAGACGACGTATAACGTATGACGGATTCTATATGCCCCGGCCTTAATGCAGAGTTTGTTGTTACTCTATATACATATGTACATATATTTTTAATATTAAAATATATTATGTTACAATCATGATTTTCATTTTCACAGATATTTGAAATTTTTTTTTAATTTTTCGAAAATTGTGTGTAAAAATATTTTTTTGAAAATTTTTTGTAAAATTTTATTCGAAAATTTTTGGAAATTTTTTTAAACAATTTTATTCGAAAAATTTTCTGTGGAAATATGGTTTTGAAAACGGTTTGCAAAGTTTTTAGGAAATGTCTAAAAAAAATTTTTTATTTTTAAATTTAAATTTTTTTTCTAAATTTTATTACCAGTGGGTCAATTGGCTACCTATATGTGTATTGCTTTCTATAAAGGTCTTTAATACAAATCAAAGCAGAAAACCCCTACCAACCTAAAAACAAACAAAAGTCGCCCCTCGCAGGGGGTTATTGACCCCCCGAGATCTGTATACACTCCTTGCGATCTATCTGTCGCGGTTTAATATTTATTTGACAAAAAAGCAAAAGACAATCATTAAGCCGAAAAATATTATAAAAAAACATGAAAAAATATAGGTGTGCTTGATTTTTGGCCCGCAGCCTCCAAAGAAATGATGCGATGTTGCTGAATTGCAATCCCAAAATTTTCGAAACTATGCCTGACAGATTGGTGTGGATCTCTTCTAGTGCCTTGACAAATGACCCGAACACGGACAGACGGACATCGCTTAATCAACTTCTCTATGTATAAGGATCCAGAATATATATACTTTATGGGGTCGGAAATGAATATTGTAGAAATTACACACGGAATGACAAACTTATATATACCCTTTCCACCTGTGGTGAAAAACTTAGTGAAATAAACGATAACTAAGTCAAATCACCTGATAAATTAGCCACATTAACTTCTTTTAGGGATGTAAATTTAACTAATTTGGGTTTGGGTTGTTTTTATTAGAATGTTTTACTACTATTTTAACTAAATTTAATTTAATTTAAGTTTGTTCAAGTTTTATTGAACTATGTTAGACTTGAGTAAAAAGTAAGTTGCTTTAACTATTTTTTTCATTGACATTACATACGAAATTTGGTTCAGTGTATGCTTCTTAACTCTTATTTATTTGTACTTTGCTGCCGCCATTAGAATGAAATGAATGAAGTAAAATACAATAATTATTTTTTTTATTATTTATTTCATTATTAATGAGAAATTTGGCAAAAAATCTCCTTAATTTGGTTATCAAATACGTTGTGAGTAAATGAATAATAAATAATAAAAAAAAAAAAAATTGGTAAAAGACGCCATGACAACTGTAGCGGTTCCGCCTATTTAATTACTTACTTATATAAACTTTAAAGACTTTTTATTATTGTTTCTAAGATACATTTTTTAATTATTTATCGCCCAATCAGTTATAAGTGAACTAACAGATGTTGGCTCTTCCAACAGCGATCGACTAGCACCCCCCTTGTGTGAAACAGCACACCATACGATACTTGTGTAAAAACACTTTATATCGCATTCAGGTGTACCGCACAGCCACAATGAGTAGCTATTTATAGAGACATGGCAAGTCTGGAGCCATGCTCTAAAATCTTGTTTAGGGGTTTGGATACTATCCAAACTCCTTTCTGTTGAGAGTATAACAACACACTTGACCAACCGTCCACCATATCCACATGTATTGATCCAAACTACAGCCACCACGTGTACCTCCGAAAGGAACCTTACCAACAACACGACACAGAGGGGGGGAGAGGTGGGGCTACGGGTTCCCGTGGTACCAGTCGTTTGGACAATGGTCGGGCTTCGATAAATAATAAAACAGATTTGTTCCTCCAGATTCAGGCTCCAGGAATTCCGGGAGTCTGGTGTTCCCATTTTCTTCGACAGCACTTCCCTAAAGCTTTTGTAAATGCTGCAGTGTCGGTTTTTACATCCGGGGGGAAAAGTGAACTAACAATAGATATCTAACACCATATTTATAAAAAACAAAACTTATTTTAAATGTTTTTTAGAACAACTTTTGTATTAAAAATTAGTTCTAAAATAAATTTCGAATATAATTTAATTTTTAATAAATATGGGGGCTAAAGTCTAGTCTGGACACATTTTATTTTTATTAATGCTCTTATGATTTTGAATCATTATCAATCTGGTGCTCAGCCACTGCAGGCATTTTCCCATTCGAATGTAACCACGACCGTTTAGAATGTTTTATATTTGAATATGAATTATATTTTTATGAGGCCGGTTTTTTCACAATTACTGCTTCAATTAGTGACAAGCCAAGCTTTTTATAAAAGTTTCAATCTTTAATATGAGATTGAAGAGTTGTTATCGCTTACGAATTGTTGTTAGCGATGTCCCACTTAAGGTAGTTTTACATTGTCCCACATTAAATTAGATCTGTCGTAAATTTTTGTCGAATGAACAAAATAGTATATCGTAAAAAAGAGAAAATGTAAAAAAAATTTTGTTTTTTTGAAAACTATTTTTGTCGTACGAAATTGCAACATTTATGTGGTTTTTATGAAGAGTATTTGTTTGGCAGGAAAAGAGTGTACTGCTTACTTAAACTCAATTTTTTGCTGGGTCCCCACAAAATTTTATTTAAATTAATTTATTAGTTTTTACAGATACGGTCCAGTTACAGTGTTATTATTTATATATAAATATAGATATTATTTAATATTTACAGAAATTTTCAGAAATTGTATTTTGGAAACCGAAATCTCTATATATGTGACCCGGTATATGAAAAGGTGGCTTATGACTCAAAAACAAAATTTCGAAAATTTAGCTGTTAAAGATAAACAATGCATTTCGTCAGTTTCTTAATATTTTTTCTTTGGCATTATGAACATTCATGCCCAAAAGGCAACCAAAAAATGCAAAAAAGCATAAATGAGATAAGTTCGTGTGTGTATATAAAAAGCGATGTTTTTTTCAATGCAAAGCACAAACTAGCTTCTGACCCAGCGTTGTCAGGTTTTTGGGGATTTTATCCCCAAAAAAAATCCCCAAATCGACTTTGACTTACCATTACTTCTAAGCAAGTTAGGACTTTCTAGTTTTCACCACGTGAAAGAGCGTCTCAGAAACTATCGAAACCAAAAAAAATATGGAAAATTTTTTTTTGAGTCATAGGCCGGGTCACATATACATATAAAAATGACGTGTATCTTCGTGATGGCTAAACTCAAAAACTACTGGACCGATTTTGACCAAACTTAATATACATGTTATATGGGGCGTGAGGAGTGTTTCTGTGTAGTTTGAAGTTCGTCAGAGAGGTGGCGAAATATTTAGTTTTTTTGTGTTTTTGCACCGTAACTCAAGCACTACTGCACTATGCTGTGTTTCGTTGAAGGCGTTGGGTCCTTAATCAGCGTGCAGTGGTGTTAATTAGCCCGATACCGACTGAAACCTAACATCTTTTTGTGAAAAAAATATATTAAAAAAAAGTAAATAAATATCTATCACTCTTTTTTTTGTGAAAAAACTAAAAACACTGATTTTGATTTTCTTCGAGAGGCAGTTCAAAATAAAAGAAAAATTTGGGGCCAACAACGCGGATCGGGCCCAGCTAGTTGTATATAAAGGTAAATAAATTTTTTAAAATGTAATTTTTTTTAAATATATTTTATTTTAGTGACGAAGAATATTGTTACGAAGATCCTTGCCCTTTGTAGTGAAACAGCCAGATTCTTTGCTGGGAATCGAACCCACAACCTCCACACCGATAGACTAGAACATTACCTAATACTAACTGAAAAATTGTAAAATATAATTGGGCTAAAAAGCTAATGAAAAAACAAGTCACGAGTATTTTTACATTCCTTGTTTTATTTTTAACTATTCCAAATTGAATGATTTTCTTTTGCAAATATTTAAAAAATAATAATTATTAAAGGTGTTTTGAAGTCATTAAATTTCAGTTAAGACTTGTCATCGTGTCAACTTAGTACAATTAAGTGTTACAAATTGTTAAAGTAATTTACAAGACCATAAAAGCACTCGTGGCTTTATTCTAAAAAAAATAGTCAATTCATTTTCAAGTTCTTGTGTAATTTTTCACGTTTTTTATTTACCTCAACTCCATGTGGTCTTCTAAATAATCGCTTGAGGTGATACACGAATATTCGCCAACATATTTAACAACTACAAATTTCAATTGAATAATATTATTTCGTGGATACTAATAAAGATAATAATTGTATTTATGTCTGCACTTGGGATATGGAAATGTCAATATTAATTTGCGGTTTAAATTTTTAATTAAAAAAAAATATGAATGTTAATATTGTTTGTTAATGATAAATTATGTTCACAATTATATTAAAAAAAAATATTTTCGAAACCAAAATGTTGTGGTAAAGACATGAATGATTAAAAATCCATTTTCACTTTATTGTATTTTTAAGCATATAATTTGATAAGACAATAGAATTAACCACAATATATTCTTTGAGTTTTAAATTCATACAATGTTCATTTTAATAATAAAAATGTAATAAACATTTTCAATTATTATATTTTCTACATACGATTACAAATTTTATTTAAATGTGTTCTATACTCTTGAAAGGAATTAACAGTCAAGTGCGAGTCACTCTCACACACAAAGGTTTCCGTACCCCATTCAATATATTTGAATTTTTTGCGAATTTAAATATTAATTATTTAATACTATGCTAATTACCCATAATGTTTTATAATAAATTATTATTTTTAACTAACTATTCCCACACACGATGTGTGCGTCCGGACAATATTTTGTTCGATTTTGCTTTGAAATTAATCCACACCAAATTTTAGGACTTTTCCTTTTATAGTGCTTCGCGTATACGTATTTACTTTATTTAAACGTGCCCATCCCTGGATAAAATTTTAAAATTTATATAAAATTCTAAAAATTATTGTAAATCTCTGTAAAATATTTTATTAAAAATTTAATTCCACAAAGTAAAAAATACAAATCAAATACAAATTTTATTCAGTTAGCTATTTGGCAGTAAGTAATTCATATTTTAAATATTTTAAAACTGCGCCATCTGTTGGGCAACAGTGTTTAAAATATTCCGCTTTCAAAAACAAAAGATGCCCTAAAGTATGCAGTACCTTTAAATCGGTATTGCGTGGCAGTGACCTTTTCTCAACTTTCTCTTGGAAATAAAATATTTTTGCTTAAAATAAGTGTCCTATATTGGAATTAAGATACTAAGGCTCCTCCTCATAAAATTTTACTACAATCCATCAAGTAGTTTTTACGTGATGTAAACATAGACATAAACACAGACAGACATGAAATGAGTTACTGTTTTATTATATGTATGTATGTATATATTTGTATAGTTTTATTACTTGCTTCCAAAAATTTTAAGTGTCTCCTTGTTACGGTTCAAAAGATTAGAACAAATACATCACAATCACGTCTATATATAGGGCCACTTTTTAACTCTTTATTATATAAGTGACCGCGCAAATAAAAACAGAAGAGCCGTTTACAGTAGAACCTTTTTTACAAAGATTCTTACGTGTGTAAATGCTGCTAGCAAACTGTTATGACTCCGAATTTACCGATTATCTGATATTCAAATTACACACTGAAAACCCTATTGTCCGACCTCAGGAAAACTTTGGGCTGTCTGGGTGCTCTTCCATTCGATTTTTCATTTTACCCCAATTAAAAGAATACTTAACTCAAATACGAATTCATATTCGACAGTTTCCGACACCACTTCCATTCGATTATCCAGTAAATTTTACCGCAATTTACAAAAAAACATAAGTCAACCTACTCTCTGTGTGCGGTCCTTTCTCTGTGCGCGGTCATATATATATATACTTGTTATTATGTAATATTTGTTGTTAAAGCGATCATAGTACCACATGCCCTATGTAAATTTCAAGTGTCATTTATACGTTTACAAAATAAGGTCAAATTCGACAAAATTGGGACTTATAGGGAACTCCGTTTCATTTTTAATAATTTTATTTTTTACACTTTTGTAAATTTTAAAATTCTACCTATTAAGGTTCAGCAATTTGGCTAAATACGTAACGCCCTTTAATTTGTATAAATTTCCGATAACACTCTGTTTAAATTTCTAGACACTCGGTGTATATTTCAAGTTTCAAAGATAATGCCATATCCGTCAAAATCAAGCGAACTCGCTTTTATTATATTTTTTTATTTTATTTTTTAAAAGTTTATATTTATTTCCGTGTCAAGTGTCTGCCTATTACGGTTCAAAAAATTTAGCTGTTTACATGAAATTAGGTTACTATTGGATCACCCTTTTTATGTTTTTACTTTACCTTACGTAGTATAAGGTGAAGTATAGTAAACGTGAAAAAATCGATGTTGGGATTTCAACGGATTTATACGTTTTGAGGTCTCCTGAATCCATTTTGGCTATTTTCACGATAATGTCTGTGGGTGGGTGTGTATGCCACTATTATTGTGGAGTTTCTACAGGTCATACTGTTGGACATATCAAAATAAAATTTAGTATGTGCCTTTGGTATATGGAGATGAAGAGCTGTTTAGCGTTTGGGCATAATTGGGAGAGTGCATGGGGCAGTTTACTTTGTTCCAAATTTTGTGAACGATATACAGGTCATACCATATGACATATGGAAATGAAATTTAGTATGTGGCTTTAGTATATGGAGATGAAGAGCTGTATTAATTTTGGGCATAATCGGGAAGGAGCAAGGGGTAGTTTACTTAACACCCCATACCGAAAATAATTTTTCGATTCGAATCGAATATATTTTATGTAATATATCCATAAAATTATCTGTTTCCATTGGGTATGGTAAAATTGGTGTAAGCCACACCAGATTTTTATTATATTTTTCAAAAGTGTATCTGTGACAAGTACCTCCTTACTACTACGCGGTGAAAAAGAAAAGTGAAAACCACGTCACTATTGGAATACCCTATATTTGTTAGTATATTTTTTATAGCAATCATAGCAATACTACTTTTATGTATAATTTTGAATCTACCTCCTGTTACGGTTCCTGAGATAGAGGGCTCTAAAAGACAATGTAGCGAAAAAATAGGGTTAGGTTTTATTCCTTTGGGTACGGGACCACAAAATGTAATACTTGATGAAAAATAATCTTCTTTTTTAAATATCATTTATAGTGCAAACAATAACATACAAATTGACTATAGCTTGCTTTACGGTCGATCCCGAGGGACCATCTGGCAGTGAACAGCCTGTGTTTGATGTTCTAAAAGAGACTTTAATGCAGGTGTTTTTAGATTGCTAGGTACAAAGTTAGGGCACGAATCATTTAAAAACTTCTTATTGGATTTAAAAAATATAATAATTTCGTGTGGTGTTACGATGTTCGCTCGGTCAATATCTATATATATAAAAAAAAGTTGCATTGTGTTAGAAATTGATGTTCTCTGGAATGCCTGAACCGATTTTGTTTCTCCAAAATTTACATGAAAGGTGACGTCAATACCAAGGTTTTTATGTACAAACGGTCTCTGTATCTGTGTTGGTTCGTGAGTTATAGCCGGAATAGGAGGCGTGGTACCGCCCATACAGAGTAAAAAATTATTATCGTGTTTCTGGCGAATTGCAATAGATAGCGCATTGAAACTTTGCAAGAGTAGCCTTTGTGCTAAGGCGCACAGTCTTTCAAAATACAGAATGAGTTGGGACAGTGGGCGTGGTACCTCCCATACAAAGTGAAAAATGAGTATTGTGTATATAGAGAACTGCAA
This sequence comes from Phasia obesa, assembly GCA_949628195.1. Taxonomy (NCBI): domain Eukaryota; kingdom Metazoa; phylum Arthropoda; class Insecta; order Diptera; family Tachinidae; genus Phasia; species Phasia obesa. The sequence continues at coordinate 162,981,206 of OX451215.1, forward strand.
TAGGTAGCGCCTTAGAATTTTGCATCAGTAACCCCCATATTAAGATACATTGTGTAGAGAAACACAGACTGAATTTGAATGGAAAGTTATTGTGAAAAATTATTATCGCGTACCTAGAAAACTACATTAGGTATAGTCTTGCATCTTTGCACAAGTAACCCTCATACTAATATGCATAGTCTAGCAAAATACAGTCTGGATAAGAATACTAGGAGTGGCACATCCCATTAAAATTAAAAAAATGTTATCGTGTTCGTATAGTCTAGCAAAAACAGGTTATTTTTGACTTGAGAATAGCGTGCGTTTTCACGTTAAAATTTGGTCATACTTTTCTTCCAAGTGTTTATTGTGTTTTTTGTGGATGGGTGTAGCGAAGCGCACCGGGGATAGCTAGTATGGAATAAATTTTACCCGGGAAAATAAATATCTCTGTTACAAGAGAAAATAAAATGAAAAAGTACGTAGTTCCTATTTAAACGTTACTGGAAACTTGAAGGCCTTGGGCGAGGTTGTTGAAGACAAGGATAATAACTTTTCATGCCCAGGTTAACTTTATTTATAAAATAACAACATTCGCTATAAATCTATGCAAATAGAGTTCGACATTTAAGTTGGATTGAAAATGTTGTTGTTATTGGGTTATGACTACTTGCATGTGATTAAGCTCGCTGTGGGATTTTTGCGGCAAAATTACAAAGGTCCATGACATTACAAAAGGTATTTATACCAATGTTGTTTTTAAAAAATTGTGTTAAAACTTTTTTAAGGCTAATAACACAAACCTGTAATTAAAATTTGTAAAATATTTTTTTGAATATATATGTGAGTTGTAGCCTACAATATCAAAACATATATTTTTCCAAAAATAGTAAAACCGAATGGTTTTTGAAATTTTAAACATTTTTCCTCTTAAAGAAAAAAAAAAAAAAATTATTAATACTTATTAAAAGGGTACATAAGATTCGGCACCATTTTAAATTTTTCAAAACTGAACTATTTCCCATTGCTGATATAAAAAAAATGTTCAGTCTTTTTTCCAGTTTCACCCAAGTGTTAATTGTATTGCGGTTTAACACAACATGATTGATGACTTTTGTTAAAAACATTATAAATTATTTTAACATTAAATTTGTAACATATACCAAATCAGTTTCAAATAGTTTCTGTTACTTTAGTTAATAAAATAAAAAGAAAAACTCAATAATTAAGCAACATACTTCAGCAATAAATAAATTGAAAAATTGAAAATAAAAAAATGTATTGAGAAAGAAAAATATTTTTCTATTTAATTGATAGCTCACACGTTATTATTTATTGTTGCTGGTAATAAATATCTTATCAAATAACTTGGTTGCAAAAGTTGCAAGTTAAAATAAATTTTTCTTGGATATTTAGTACACTTAGAGAAACAAGCAGTAAGGAAAAATTGCATTTTTATTTATATTTATCTCGCTTTTAAGGATTTCGTTCACAAAGGGTAAATACATAACCCTACAATAGCTGTCCATCTGTCAGCGCCTTCTATCTCTGGAACCGTAAAAGTTAGACTCTTGAAAATTTTACACAAGCTGTACAACTATAGCCGGTATAACAACAGATACTAATACTCATAGGGTGTTTCGAAAATGACGTGATATTTTTACAGATGATTTTTTGCCACGGCCGCTATTACTAGAAATAAAAGCGTGTTCCGAAAGTTTCACACGTATATTTTTTGAATCTTAATAAGTAGAGTTGATATTTTAATAAAGGATATTTTAAAAATAAATTTTAAGAGCCGATGTTGATTTTAAATAAAACACAAATTATTTAGGAAATTATTGTAATTTATTTTTGTTTTGATGATATTGGTATGGTGCAATTATGTATGGAAGAAAATATCAAATGGCCGCCGCGATTCCGGCGGCACACCTCCATCCTGTTAATGTGCCGAATTATTTCAGCCTTTAGCTCTTGAATTGTTGCTAGCTTATCAACGTACACCTTTTCTTTCCTAAAACCCCAAGGCCAATTGATATCGCCACCACGTGAGATATAACGGCCATTGAATTTGTCGCGCAAAAAAGCCATTGTTTCCTTAGATGTGTGGCAAGTGGCACCGTCCTGTTGAAACCACATATCGTCCACATCCATATCTTCCAATTCGGGTCATAAAAAGTTCGTTATCATCTCACGATAGAAAATACCATTCACAGTAACTGCCTGACCGGCCTGGTTTTGGAAAAAAATACGGTCTGATGATGCCGCCAGTCTATAAACCGCACCAAACAGTCACTCTTGGTGGGTGCATTGGTTTTTCGACAATCACTCTTGGATTATCACTCGCCCAAATGCGGAAATTCTGCTTATTGACGAATCCACTGATGTGAAAATGTGCCTCATAACTGAAGATGATTTTCTTTGAAAATTGATCATGATCAAGAGGCTTTAGTTCTTGAGTCAATTGCACCTTGTAAGCGTGTAAATGCAAATCTTTATGCATAATGTTTATCAACGACGAGCGTGAGAAGTGCAATGGTGGGGCATGACGACGAGTTGACGTGGACGGCGCTTCAGCCACACTATCGCGAACAGCAGCAATATTTTCTGCAGTACGAGCATGCACTAAGGTTTTCACGTCTCCTACAGACTCAGTTTGCTCAAATTTTTGCACGACTTTTCCGATTGTACACACATTTGGACGATTAAATTGACCGAAAAAATCGCGAAGTGCACGATATGCATTTTGATTTGAACGCCCATTTTGATAATAAGAACTTTAACGCATTGCTCGATTGTGTATCATTCCATGGTTCAAATTGAGTTAGTCTGAAATTGAGAAATGCCAAATTAAATGCATAAAAAAACTTAAAGTTCAACATTGACCCTTAAAATTTCGCCACCCGATAGAAATGAAATGAGACGTCACTATATTGCTTTTCATGGCCGTTACATATAAAATATTTTTTTTTCTTTTAAAAGGTCATTTAAATGTGTATCTTTGCAAACAAAGTTTGTGTCACTTAGCCGATTTTTCAGTTAAGCGAATTTGCCTTTAAACGAACGAAAAGGCTTAAAAATTCAAAGAAATTAAAAATTAAGATTATATTATTTCAATAAAACGATTTTTTTTCTTAACCGGTGTGCACTTAATTGAATTCGACTATATTTGAGTGTAATTTTATTCGAAGTATATCCATAATTTTGTGTGTCCTCAATTTTCCATGTGTTCGCACAGTGTGACTGAATTTATCTTTCTAAATAAAAAAACATAAGAAATGCTTGATTTTGTTTATTAAATTCATTTGAAACATTTAAGATCAAGTAATTTAAGGTAAAATAATAATGTAATAAAACAAAAAAAAAAAATAAAAAATATAAATTTGAATATCGAGTTTGAATATCCAATTCAAAATAATGTTCTGATAGGCCTTGGGTAAAACCTTAGTTGCGAAAAATTATCCATATAAACATTATGTCCACACCTATTATATTTTCTACCAAATCCAAAACAACTCCTTGTTCTTGTTTCTTAGCTTTAATTTTTTTTATTAATAATATACTTTAGTGAATAATATGATTTGGAGTTGCAACTCCACTACATTCTTATACCGAATTTTTCTATATAGAAAATATGTATATTGGGTAAATCGCGCTCATACGCGATATTTAATAGCAACGTGGCTTGAAAATGTATATCATCTTCTTTGGAGTCTAATACCATGCCAATTATGACATTGAGTTCTCGTTCCGCATCAGGCTCCTCTTCATCTGAAATATAATTTTAATGCGAAAGGTATCCTTTTTCAAATTGACTAGAGTCTTCTTCATACTCATCCTGCTCCAAATACATTCTTAACTTTTTTACTTCGTTTGGCCAAAATAACTCTACCTATTGTAGTTCTCTAGGTACACGATAATCAAGTCTGTATACTATGCACATTACTCTCAGGGTTACTTGTACCCATTTTCAAGACCATACCAATTATAGTTCTCCATGTACATGCCAATAAATTTTCACTGTTGTACTTCGCCAGGAACATGATAATAATTTTCACTTTGTATGGGAGGCACCACGCCCAGTATTCCAATTCAGTCTGTGTTTAGCTTGACTCTGTACGTCAATATCGGGGTTACTGTTACCAAGCAACACGATGATAAATATTTACTTTATATGGGAGATGCCACGCCCACGTCGAATATCAAAAAATAAGTACCCTATTACCAATCGTATATATATTAACATACTAAAAATTTCAGGAAGATCGGTTTACTGGTGTAGGCAGCTATAGCTTTCCGACAAACAAACAAACACATTTTGTGCTTTATGTATGTACTAGCTATCCCCGGTGCGCTTCGCTACACTCGTCTACAAAAAATACAACAAACACTTGGAAGAAAAGTATTGCCAAATTTTAACTCAAAAACTCACGCCATTCTTACATCAAAAATGTCTAAGTTTATATGCAACGCACGACGCCTACTGTTTCCATGCACTCTGTTTTCTGCTAGACTAAACGTATTAACATGATAAAAATTTTTAAATTTTTATGTGAGGTACCCCACCCAAACTCCTGATCCAGTCTGTATTTTATTAGACTACGCACATTAGTATGAGGGTTACTTGTACAAAGTTTCAAGACTCTACCTATTGTAGTTCTCTAGGTATACGATAATAATTTTTCACTTTATATAAGAGGTACCACGCCCACTGTCTTAATCCAGTCAATATTTTGCTAGCCTATGTACATTACTCTGAGGGTTACTTGTGCACAGTTTCAAGACTCCACCTATTGTAGTTCTCCAGGGACACGATAATTATTTTTCACTTTGTATATGAGGTACCACGCCCACTGCCCCAATCCAGTTTGTATTTTGGTAGACTATGTGCATTACTCTGAGAGTTACTTATGCAAAGTTTCAAGACTCTACTTTTTCTAGTTCTCCAGGAGCACTATAATAATTTTTCACTTTGTGTGGGAGGCACCACGCCCACTATTCCAATCCAGTCTATCTTTCTCTGAACTATGTGTATTAATATAAAGATAAGTGGTGCAAAATTTCAAGGCGCTACCTACTACAGTTACCAAGTAACACTATTATGGGAGGTGCCACGCCCACGTCGAATATCAAAAAATAAGTATCCTATTTTACCAACCGTATATTTAATTTAACAAAGTGTAAAAATTTCAGAAAGATTGGTTCACTGGTGTAGGCAACTATGGCTTTATATGTATAGATAGATAGATAGATAGATAGATAGATAGATAGATAGATAGATAGATAGATAGATATATAGATAGATAGATAGATAGATAGATAGATATAGAGAGATAGATTTAGAATTATCTGAATTTAGATAAAATGTTGAATGTTTTGAAAAAAATTTCATAAAATTTCGAATTTTTAGTGAAGACTCGATTTCTAGCATTTAACTATTTCCACAAACAGCCCATTTTTTTTTTTTTCCAAATTTCTTACTTTCGGCGAAAATTTTGTTTTTTTTTCTCAATTTTGATTACTTAAACTTTTGCTTACAATTGTTCATTTTATGTTTTTTGATGACGGGGTTAGCGAATCGCACCGGGCTCATGGCTATTAGTAAATAAAACAGTAACTAGTGGCATACATTTATTTAGGCATTAAACACGTATTGTTTATTTTTCCATTACCTCTTGCTTGCATCACGCAATACAATTGATGTTGCATATGTGTTTGGTGCAGTTATTTGTTCAACTTCTTTGTTGCAAACGATAACCAAATGCAAACATATGAGTTCACTCTTTGACCAGATGTTTGTTTAGCTAAACAAAAGTCATTGTTAAAGAGCGTGAGATGAGTTGTAAATGATATGGAAATTGGACTTATATTCAAGCTTAATAATTTACAAATAAAACTACTAGCATTGTAATGATTGTAACAACCTTTTTAATACTTTGTTACAAAACTTTGTTTGATTTGAATGCAAAACTTTTTGGAGGTAATATAAGAATTTTGTTGTTGTTTAAATCTCATTATAGGGACCTTGAACACGTTCTAGCTGATTAAAGACATATGGGTCTGCTAAGATTACTTTCAACAAATTTTAGTTGTTAACACTATTATCGGGAAGTACTGACGGAATGTTTGTTCTTCGGTAAATATTGGTTCACCACAGAGAAAAACCGTTATTTTCCAAAAATGGTAAATTTTCAGTGAAATAAATTTGAATTACAAGTTTAATATTATTTCATTATTAAAAAATAAAATTGCAGCAAACATATTTTTGTGTCTTACAGAGTGGAATTTTGTCTTGTCTACTAACTCGCGGTTAAAAGTAGATCCATTTCGGTAACCCCAAACGTAATGGATTACGTTTTTCATCAATGTGTCTATATGCAAAGCTTCTTATATTTAGCTTAATGATAATCATAGATTATTTCTTATACTGCTAAAACCAAGCGAACCTATCACGGATTATTATGCTTTTGTTCTGATTCTATAAAAAAAACTGTCGACAACTTATCCAGCGTTTCGATACTTTACTCTAAGCAGATACTTTTAGATTCCATGCAACAACTTGCTGAATAAGTATCTACTGTAACCCGGAATGTTTTTCAAGATGTTAATGCGAGGTCAACTTATTCTTTCATTTGTATTTTTTCATGTCTTCGAACAGGTATAAGTTACATAGAGCCACCCACATCAGATGAATACGGAGAGTGATGAGAATTAGAAGGCAAATTTTTTAACAAAAAATTAGTTAATAGCGTTGAACGATGAGATGATGTAATTTCATATTTAGACCGAATGGGAAGAATGAAATGCCTCAAACTCCTTAAAATGTTTATATAGAATAATGCATTAACGTTATGGCCCCATATTACCAATTAGGTATAAGTTACAACATTATATTTAAATAAAGTACAAGAGTGAAAAATTACTAGATCTGGGCGACCAATTCTATATATGTAGCTTTTATAAAAAAAATATAGTCTACGTCAACATGTTGCAATATTTATATTGGGTGTTGTTTTAGTAGCATGAAAAGTTTGTAGGAATGAACTTGTTTTTATTACAATCTAGTAGATAATTTCATGGCATTTATTTTTTAAATATGATTTCCGGCATATCTTCGTCTCGGCTGCGAATTACATGTTCCATTCGATCAGTCCAATTTTTTACTATTTTTTGCAATACATCTAATTGCATTGCTTCAGGGGTGACTTGAATGTTGGCTTCTAAAGCTTCAAGATGGCAAAATCACCACATTGATTTTGCACTAAATCAAAGTTGATCCTTCTTGTTGGATTCAAATGTCGTTGATGTTTAGCTGTTTAACTTTAAAAACCAAAATTGAGTCAGCATGGCTCAACGGCGCAGCTCCTAGCTATATTCGAAATAAATAAGGACCGATTATGCCGCTAGATTGTAAACCGCACCAAACAGTCAATTTAAATGAATTTAATGGTGATTCAATAACGGTTTTATGATTGTCTTCGCTCCAAATACCGTAAAATATTCAACGCAGTCGAAAGACAAAGACCAGCAGGTTGAGAACAACGACGATTCGAAATTTCGGGGTCTTCTTAGTATTTCGCATTACAGCAACAATTTTCAGTTTGTTTGTTGTTTGTTGTTGTTGATTGGTTTTAAAAAGAGAAGAGTAAAATTAGAGCGAAACAATCAACAACTGCACGAATTGCTTGCTCACTAGGCCGATTATGTTGACCGTACAATGGACCAAGTGCTTTATGAACTGCATAAAATTTGGAAGCGTTGTTATGAGGGTAAACGATATAATAATGACTTGACAAACCTTAGCGAACAGGAATGTAAACACAGTTTGATATTCTCAGCTATCAAATAGTTATCGATAGTTCTAATGCAGCTAAAAAATACTCGATACATTCCACTTGATAATCATACACAAGGCACATTTATTACAGGTAAATTCGCGGCAAAAACTTACACAATTTGATTTTGCATCAAAAAGATTAAAAAAATTTAATTATTTAACACTGGATGAAGGAAAAACCAATCTGTCAAGATTACCTGTTAGTAAATTTGCCTTGGGCATATCGCAATTTTGATTACTTATGCCTAACCAGTCGCATCACCAAAATTGATGATGCTTTATGTCTAGTATCTGAAGCAAAACTTTTGAGAGTTACTGTGGCCATGTGGTTGCAGCTTAGGGTTAATGCAAAAAATATTATTATCGGAAAAATAGTATTCACTTGTTATACCTTAATTCTCTTAACGAAATCCCTCGATTTTGTGTGTTTAGCGATTACGTCCAATTGACTTCTTAAGCCCAAAGATGCACTTCTTTGCGGAAAAAATTGCATTTTTAATTAGAGCTGGGCTTCCTGTCACTCAGACATGAGCTTTCAGGATAAAACTGTTGTTTAATCGCAGACTTGACAGCAAGCCAACGTTACGTGAGTACATTTTTGTTCATTTACCTTTATTCTCTATTTCGTCGAACACTTTTCTAAATAAAGTATGTGGGCTTTCATGTATTGTGATGCTGTTTGGGGACTTTCTTAAATACTTAAAAAATCTCTGTCATCAGCGATTGTTGCTCTGTAGATTCGGTTACTAGTTGGCATGTCTTAACTATATATTAAGTAAAGGGTGTTTTTAATAGAGGTATAGAACTTTAAGTTGCAATAAAACAACGATGGATAATTCTATTGACATGAATTTTATTTATCCGAAAGATAATCTTGTGGCATTACATTTTAAATATGATTTCTGGCATATGACCGCCACGGCTGGCGCGGATGTAGTCCAATCTGGACGACCAATTTTCGATGACTTTTTCCAACATTTGTGGCCGTATATCGGATAACACGGCGAATGTTGTCTTCCAAATGGTCAAGCGTTTGTCGCTTATCCGCATAGACCAATGACTTATCCGCTAACCCCACAGAAAGTAGTCTAGCGGTGTTAAATCACAAGATCCTGGACGCTAATTTACAGGTCCAAAATGTGAAATTAGGCGGTCACCAAACGTGTCTTTCAATAAATCTATTGTGGCATGAGCTGTGTGACATGTTGCGCCGTCTTGTTGAAAACTCATCTCCTGGACATCATGTTTATTCAATTCAGGAATGAAAAAGTTAGTAATCATGGCTCTATACCGATCACCATTGACTGTAACGTTTTGGCCGCCATCGTTTTTGAAAAAGTACGGACCAATGATTCCAGCAGCCCATAAAGCGCACCAAACAGTCAGTTTTTCTGGATGTAACGGTGTTTCAACTTACACTTGAGGATTACATTCACTCCAAATGCGGCAGCTTTGGTTGTTGATGTAGCCATTCAACCAGAGGTGCGCTTCATCGCTAAACAAAATTCGCTTATGAAAATCGGGAACAACGGTAATTATTTTCGAAATAAGTTGCACTATTTGCAAGCGTTGTTCAGGCGTGAGTATATTCATGATGAATTACCAAACCAAACTGAGAATAAATCACTTGACAGCTATTAAATCGGTCGATATCTTGAAAAGTAATGCCAACTTAAAGTTCTATACCTCTATAAAAAACACCCTTTATAAAATCCGCCGCATTACACTGGGTACATCCAGCTTCAGTTGGCTGAAGTGAGAAATTTTTTAAAATTTCCTTCTTTCTGAATGAACTTTCGATCAGTTACATAAATTTCTAACTGCTTAAAGAACTTTTCGGGCAAGCTCACCTTTGACTTATATATTAGGCCTTCATACCGTACCTTATCAAATGCTTGAGAAATGTCAATAAAAAGCGCATTACAGCATTTTCTTTCTTCAAAGGTGTTTTCAACTGCATTTACTTTTATCAAATTCTAAAATCTTTAAGCAAATAAATACATTATTTTCAAGCAACAACAATTTTGTTAATAAACAATTTCTTTATCTCTCATTTCCACCATTGATTAATTTATATTTCAATTTATCCTATTATCTTCAGAATTAAATTCACAAACAGATTTATTAACTTCCTTCTGGTTAAATTTGACATAATCGCCTTTCCAACGATAAGACTCCAACTTAACGTGAATCCCGCTCATTGCTCACTTGTGGTCAGGGAAATTAGTAATTGAAATTTGATTTATGCCGCGAAAAAGTATTTATGATCTCAAATTATTTATTTATGTTCCAGATTCTAGTATCAGACATAAATTTATTAAAATAAAAAAGCCAAAAGGCTTTAAATATATAAATAAAGTAAAGCAGTAAGTAAGTGAGCAGATGAATACGAACAGATAGACACAGTTTTTGTTGCTTAACAACTTGCTTAACTTATGAAGCTGCACTGTTCAGCAACAACAACTTTGCCACCAGCAATCATTAGATAAGCTTAAGTTCGTTTAACAGGTGTCTAAATGAGGATGTGAGTAAATGCATATTTATGATTAAAATGCAGCCATAGAATTATGTCAAAGACTTACTTTTGCCAAGAGCAACTTTCATAGAAACTAACAGAAGCAGCAGTAGTTGAAGTTGCAGCAACATATTTCAATTGCTATACGAGTATATTGGCAACATTTGTTTAATAAATAACTAATTGATAAAATATAATTCTCTTTATTTTTATTTCCCCTTTAAAGGCATATACTAAAGTCTTGTATAAAAATATTGAATATTATATTCACGCCACTTGGGTTCACAAAACAAGTCACGGTACGAACAAGAAATTTGTAGGCCTCCTTCGCTCATTAACGAGAAAAGTTTTCGGTTTTTATCTGAAGACCGTACTTAAAAAATATATGAGCTGGGAGTTTCGTCTTTTATAACTTTTAAAAGAGACCAGAATATTCTAATGAATTCAACAGCATTCCACAGGTAAATTTGAAGACAGATCGGTTTTTAGAATGTGCACTTGTGCAATCAGACTCAGAAATAAGAGAAGGGAGAAGAGGCCCATTTAGGTTATAGTGTTGCTTTATATTTAACACCTAAACTGATTTAAAAATAATTTCTCTGTGTACCGTTGATGACAGACTTAAAGGTTTGACTCGATAGGTGGCGCCGTTGTTGAGATCGAAACAAATGTTTTATCTCCAAATATAGTCATTCGATTTCAAATATTGTTTTTCATCTGATATGTGTGGAACTGCTAAAAAAAATGCTTCTGTAAAGCCCACAAAGGGCTTTTTACATAACGCAATGATCTGACTAAATTTCATGTTTTTGTATTCGGAGCAAAAAAAATTTGGTAATGGCAGAGGTACAAAACCAAGGTTCAGAGGGCTACATCCATAGTTCCATCAAAATCTGCAGCGCGACCTATACCTTCGTTTAGGAAGTGAGACTCAAAATTCAACTAGATAAAATTAAAATGAGTTTAATGGTGCTCGTTTACTAAAAACTTGAGTTTAATGGTTCCCCTCCATTGAAAAGTTGAGTTTAATGGTGCTCCTCCATTAAAAAAAAACGACTTTAAAAAAGGTGCTCCACCAAAGTCCGACTTAATAAATTTAAATGAGTAGGTTATACATGATAACCAAAACGATTGCACGTGGCTGATTAAAGCAACCACCAATAACAGTGCCGCAGTACAGCTATTCGCGGAAGCCAATCAGCCAGTGTGAGACGCAAACCACTCGAGAGCCGAGCAACAATGATTGATTTTAAGCCAGAAATCTCTGCCGAATGAAAACTAAACAGATGCATCACGAGCCTGTGATCATACTCGAACACAAACTAGCTTGCTGAACACATGCCTACTCAAACCATATTATTAGTGAGCAAACCTCTGTTCGTATCATAACCGCAATGAGCTGACCGAGTAAAACGAACTTTCTATACTAGTGAGTGATGTGTTTACTCGTCATTATTATTTTGTTTAGTAGTTGTTTAGAACTTTTGGAAAGGGCTTGGTGCGTTTTTCTTGCACTAGTATTTTTTTTTTTATTTTTCTGAAGAGATCAAGGCCTTAAAATTAAGTTATGATGTTAAAAAATTTTGTTTTTTTTGTTTGTACACTCGGACTGTGTTCGCGATTTACTCAAAGCATAAAGCTGTCTGATCTCGCCTAAGTTCATTGCTGTGTTCAACATTTACTCATACTTATACAAACTTGCTTATGGAAATACTGCAAGTTTTTCGCATTTAGCTCGCTGCTCTTCACTGTTTATTATTGTCGTTGCTCGTGAGCAATTTCAGACATGAATTGCGTAAAATTTTTCTGTTTTTATACGTTTTTTTGTTTTTGTTTTGAAATTTCTTTTTAATCAGACTAAAAGCATGCAGGCATGCACGTCAGAAAGTATGTTCACAATTTTTTGAGCTTTTTATGCATCAATGCGATATTGTCGTTATGTCACATGCCGCATATTGAAACTTAATAAAAATGTATTCACCTTGATGATGTGTTTCATATTTCTTTGTTAAATTATTATGTGTGATTTGTAAAAAAAAACTGAATTGACAAATGTTAAATTATTTAGTTTAAAAATTTTTTTGAGTGCACTTATGTTTTGCTTTAATTTAATATAATTTTTTTCAAGTACTTAGTCTTCGTTTACATTTAGAAGGGGTTTTACCAATGTTTTATATCTGTTTATTTATCTTTTTTATATTTCTTGCTCTTATTATTCGCTTGTTTCAAATTTGTTATTTATGTACTCCCTCCAAATTTTGGGCTTTTTTTTTTCTAAATGTAAACCAGGTCTTACATATTAAAAATAAAAGTGAATAATTATTTTTTATACAAAAAATTATATTTGGAATCGTGTTAAATACATTATTTATTTTAAGTCACGCATGATTCCTTTGTAAATTTATTAAATAAATATTTTATGATTATAAAATATTTATTTCCAAAAATATAATAATCGAAATTGATTACTATGGGGAAAGCCTATCCAGATAGCTATTTCGCTAGTGCTCAACTAGCTCATCAGTGGATTTTTCCCAATTTTTCTGAATAAAAACTCAGATTCTTATGCTTAAAACTTAATAGACTAAATGAGAAGTTCAAACAGTCTATAAAGAAAGCCAAATCTAAATTTCTAAACAAAATAAAAAAAAAAAAAAAAATAAAAAACCATAGTAACCATTTCGATTTCAACAAGTTTATTTTATTTTTCTTTCAATTTTCTACATTAAGGGTTTCCATTGGATACTCAGCGTGCGCATGCTGTCATATACAAAAAATTATATTTGGAATCGTGTTAAATACATTATTTATTAATATAATTTTTTATAATTTTTTGTATATGACAGCATGCGCACGCTGAGTAAATACGATTTTCGTATTTTTTTAATTTTTATTTTTGTTTTTCAAAAGTCTTTTTGATACGTTATGAATGGTATCCAATGGAAACCCTTAATGTAGAAAATTGAAAGAAAAATAAAATAAACTTGTTGAAATCGAAATGGTTACTATGGTTTTTTATTTTGTTTAGAAATTTAGATTTGGCTTTCTTTATAGACTGTTTGAACTTCTCATTTAGTCTATTAAGTTTTAAGCATAAGAATCTGAGTTTTTATTCAGAAAAATTGGGAAAAATCCACTGATGAGCTAGTTGAGCACTAGCGAAATAGCTATCTGGATAGGCTTTCCCCATAGTAATCAATTTCGATTATTATATTTTTGGAAATAAATATTTTATAATCATAAAATATTTATTTAATAAATTTACAAAGGAATCATGCGTGACTTAAAATAAATAATGTAATTATTTTTTATTTTTAATTTTATTTAATTTAAAATACTTTAATGATTTAAATACTTAAAAAACCAAAGTATAAAAAAACAATTTAGAACGTGTCATTTTATGTGTTTTTATTTTTTTTAATTTATAATTGATCAGCTGTCACGTAATTGTCATGCAATTGTCAAACGTGTTTTTTGGAATATTTTTTATTTCCATGTTTTTTTTTTGTTTGTTCTAAGCTGGTTTAAATTAATGATTATAAATTTTATTTTCATGTTTATTTGTCACAATAAAAATAAAAGAAGTCATGTTTCGCCAGCTTTTGTTCGATTTTATGTCATTTTTGTACATACATATGTATCTTCTTTGAAATCTATTGAATGGCCAATAAGAATTATTATGTCTTTGTATAATATTCAAGAATATGTTGTCCTTTAGACTCTCGATAACATTCTAAATTATGTTTTTTATCGAATTTCTCAAGTCTGTTTGTACTAGAATGTGAATCAGATTTAAGTCAGTACCCACCACGTCACCTTAACCTGACGCTGATTTTACCAAGAGGTAAAAACATGGTTATTAGGACCTTAGTTAGGACTCCTGACACGCCATTCGTAACTCGATTGAAGAGCAACAGCACATTGGACTAAATCTATCTGTCATTTAGGTCCGAACACCGAAGAACCTCTTAAATAACCGGTCACAGGGACTCAGGAATTCCCTGCAGGGCTACCGGTTCCCTTGGCACCAGTTATCTGGACACTGCTCAGATCTCTTAGTTGCCCCATATTCCTTGGAAGCAGTTAAAACCTACATTTTTGGGAAGGCATTATGTTCACCAGTCAGTATAAGATGGCTTTGCGGCAGAAAAGAAGAAAAATCTGAGTCTCTTTATTTATATATTAACAGTCCTCAGGTTGCCATCGACTTCTTATTTAGAACAAATCAAGTTTATAATGGACAGGAGCTAATATTTATGGGGCAGTCACAATCGCGTTAAAGCCAACTATTCGTAGGTATGACAGAACTTTTCGGCAATGTATAGGGCTGATCGTATCTAGAACGTTTTGAAATGAAGAGCGTGATGAAGGGCAAGTTACTCATTAAGACGGTTGTATCTATAGAAATATTAGGCTGTAATTTAAATATGCGTGAGTTGTTTGGAGGATCAAGCCATTAGATAAATAATATATTTATTAATATTCCTAACCATCAAATCTTTTATTAAGTGTGGCATGCAAATATAATTTTCATTATGAAAAATCGTCCAAAAATAAAAGCTAATTAATCTCTAAAAACGCCGAAAAAGCACCCAAAATTTTTAGGTTACTTTTCATACGCAATATTATCCAATTCGATTTGAAGATTTTTCATGGGGTCATTTTACGTGCATCCTCTAATTTTTGCGTTTCCGATACATTAGAAGATATTTCACTAGATTCCTAATAATTTTCGAAGCATGTTGACTAAAGCACTGCATTAGTACGAAAATGAAAGCTCATAAGACGCACATTATAATAATTCGTTGCATACGAGTAACGATGAGTGGACAATAATAAACACTGAAGACCAACGAGCTAAATGCCATGAGCCTGCAGTGTTTTTTTTAAACAAGTCTACATGAGTATGAGTAAATGTTGAACATAATTACATTGAACTGAGGCGAGTTCAAGTAGTTTTATGCTTTAAGTGAAACACGAACACAGTTCAAATGTTCGAACAGAAAACACTGAATTTTTTTACTTATGTTCATTTTAATTCCCCGAACCTTATGCAAAAGCTCTACACAACTACTAAATAAAATAACACACTGAGTGTTTTGAACAAGAGATGAGTAAACAAGGCGTTCACTATAGTTCGCTTTACTCTATTAGCTCATTCTGTTTATGAGAGAAACAGAGGTTTGCTCACTAGAATAACGGTATGAGTAGGCTTGTGTTCAAAACTTATTAGATGAGCATGCTCATGCAACTGTTTAATGTTGACACAAGGAATGGCGACAGATAAGCCTCTCCCATGTACAATTTTCACCACCTTTTCTATCATTATCCACTCTTCACTTCTAATTTCTAGTCTGCAGGCAAAATTGTATTGCAATTCGTTGTTGTAGCCAACGCCTTAATGCCTTTAGGTTTCAATATTTGTCGAGGAATCGTTATATCGACAATAAAAATATCGCTGATACAACAAACTGAAGTATCGCCGATATATCGAAACCGTTCCCGCTATCAGATGCATTTCGATTTTAAATTGTTTTTATATATTTAGACTACAAAAAATTTCCAGATGAATTCTGACTGTCATTTTCATTACAAAACTCTCTTCTAATGAGTGACTTGTTTAAACAAAACCATTTAATTAGCAGTCTGCTTTATGAAATATTATTTTTGAATTTAATTTTTTAACTAAATTGGAAAATATTGTTATTTGTTTTATATTGTTAGATTTGCCAACTAATTTTCTTCTGTTGTTTGAAAAACGATAAAATTTACAGAAACTGCGTGTAGCTTGTTAAATGTCAGACAAATAATTAGCGGATGTAAATGTTAGAGGTTCATTATTGGAAAGCTCTGACAGGGCTCAGACAAGCAAAACATTTTATCACGTTATATCTCGGTACATCCAATTATGAGATGGCTTACTGGACTCTGTGGTCTGCAATACCATCAATTTACAATAAGAAAAACTGAGATCAAAATTTGCAGCTACTGTGCATACAAAATTCCTAGGAGGATTTCTATTGCATCCCAAATTATTGGCTTTATTCTTAGCCTAGAATTTGTTTTCGATAAAGGTAAAGGCTGTACAAAAGATCCCCAGCTTAGCGGTATTTAGGGCCTATTCTTTCCAAATAAAAATAATGCGGACAGAGGTATAAAACCACGCTACAAATGCTTCAACATTTTAAAAGCAATAATACTGTTTTGCATTAATAACTTTTGTATATTACTTCCATTTATTTATGTATGTATGGATGTCTTTGCTACCACCAACATTTCATATTCATATTTTGACACGATTAAAAGTTGAAAAATTAATTATTACAAGAATTTCTTGTTTTCATACATAAATTTTTCCATCAACATTTAATATAAATGCTCTTATGGGAAAGGAACAAAATTATGACTATTTAAAACGACAATTGTGCATGATATTGTGAACTAACAACGAACTTACACAAGTTTTGATTTATTAAATAAACAAAAAGAAAAAGAAAAAAAACAAGACTGGTTAAATTGAGCCAAGGTGCACCGCACAAAAAACGAAACTCACATTTATTTAATGTCACTATCAACAGAAACTTACTACTCGAGCTCACAGCTGAATTTAATGCAGTTTAACACTTTTGCAGAACTTCCAAAGAGTGTAAGGCAAAACACAATGGGACCAATGTACATAAATATATTTGCACAATATTTTTATTTATCAAATTTTAGTCGTCAGTGAAGGTAATCTTAATTTGAGGGTGATGTTGCCTACTAAAGCATGCGCTCAGTTCGATACCCAGTCTTGGCAACATCGGATTTTCCTGATATTGTAATAATTCTATTCACAATAGTATTGCCGTATAGCACTAAACCATAGAACATAAAATATATGTGCCTTTGTATTTCGAGTCAAATATAGGATACTTTTTTCTCGTAAAAATATCTCATTTTCAAAAGAAAATAGAGAAAAAGTATTGAAAGTACGCAGTTTCACCGATTCAATGGTACTGCAGACTTGGCAGCACCTTTTATTTTTGTCATCCGGAAATTTTAAACTCTATTTACAGAACTCTACCATAATTTTAGAATTTATATAAACTTTCGAATTTTATGGGTACCTTTATGTAAGATAAATACATAATCCATATCTAAATTAAAATTTGGTGTGGGTTACTTTTAAGGCAAAATTGAACAAAATATTGTAAGGACGCTGACGAAGCGGCGGGTATAGCTAGTAATTAATAAAATAGCTATACTAGCATCGAATTAATGCAAAACACGGGAGGCACTGCAAGTGCAATGGCAGTGTTGCCGAATGTGAAGCTTTACTATCACTCTAACCAAATGTCTTATCTACTCCTAACCCTTCCCAAAGTTGGTAACGTGAGCGTTTCTTCTCTTAAAAAAATAAAAATTTCTTTGGTTCATAGTAGTTTATCCTGTAGATCCAATATTCCAAGACTTTGTTGACGGTTTTGGTTATATTTCACAAACGACTAGGGCCATATTAACCTTTAAGGTTCTGGAGTTCAGCAACCCATATTAAAATTGGCAATGTGGCTGATTACCGAACTTAGTGTGAAACAAGATTAACGTGAGTACCTGCCTACTCGGCCTAACCTCACGGTGGTCTTACCACCGAGTGAAACTTAGGCGTAGACTAGCGCCCCCATTGTGTAGTATAACAACACTTTACGATTGCCACCAATCGCTTTTTGTGTGTGATACAGTCACAATGAGTAGCAATTTATATAATATGGCAAGCCTTTCCAGGGCAAGCCTAGATCCACATTATAACCTCTTGCTTAGGGGTTTGGAGACTATCCAAACTCCGTCTGTTGAGAGTGCAACAGCACACTTGATCGACCTTGCACCGTACCTACTTAATCGATCTTAAGCCACAACCACCACGTGTACCCCCGAAGAGGACCTCACCAATAACCGCTCACAGAGAGGATAGGCTTTCTGTGGGGCCACCGATTCCCGTGGTACCAGTCCTTTAGGCACTGGTCGGGCCTCGACCTTTTCTTCCAGATTTAGGCTCTAGGAACCCAAGCGTCTGGTGCCCCTATTTTCCCCGAGTGAACCCGAACTTAGTGTACATAAGATCGCTTGTTTGATGATCTGTTTTCATGTCTTCCACTTCACGTCGTAAACAGTTTGTAATCATGGCTCTGCAGAGTTCGCCTTTGAGTGAAATTCTGTCGGTTCGCACCATATGATAACGAGGACCATGTGTGTTAAGCAGTAGCAAGCCAGTCTCACGAACTTTTGTTGCTTCAATTTGGATAAAACTTCTTTTTAACAAACGCACAGTTTTGGCAATACAGCACTCACTTTGACAACAAGTTTTCAATTTTGAAAATTTGCAATTATTATTAGCCGAACTATTTAATTATTCTTTCTTAGAGAGAATAAAAACGAACTTAAGCTTGACTATAAATTTCATTATACGTAATTAGTTTTTAATTTTAATTTCAATTTGGTCCGCAAAGGCTTAATATTGAGTGATAGCCAATATTTCAGACAGAAAATTCTATCAGTGTCAAAAGAACATTAATTTGCAAAGGCACTTGTATTTGGGCCAAACGGAGAGTTCCATTTGAGCTTAAATCGCTAGTTTAAAATCGGTTTCATTTAAGTTTCTTGCACGCTTTATTTTAATATAATATCGTAAATCACAATATTTTTGAAATATAAGTTTAGCCTCCATAATTTAGTAGTACAATCCGAACCCATTGTGCAACATTAAAAAAAATAAATTTAAATGAGGGCGGCTTGTTTTTATTTTATTTATTTTTTATTATTAATATTTTTTAGTTGTTTGGGCCTTAAGACTTGCAAATACAAAGACGTTGAGTGTGTAATTAATTTAAATATAAAAATTGTATAAAGAATATGTTGTGAAAGAACTTTTGGTTGTGCTTGCTACCCAGTTGGAAACAAGACTTTGTGCCTACTTACAACATTCAGATTTTGATAAATATATTTTTTATAAAGGATTGAATTATTATTATTTTTTCATATGTAGAAGTAAATAATAAAACAAAATTGTTATAAATTTGGTATTTTTAGATTATAAACAAAATATTAGTATAAAAAGTCCGTCTTCGCGTTTGCTACCGACTTCAGCAGCATTATACTAGGTTGGCTTCAAGGGTGCCCCGTTAGATTAGTTCGATACCCATCGGGGACTTTTAAAGTGAAATTACAATATATTGGGGTTTCTACAGAAAGGCGAGTTCATTCACTCAGAGACCAAAAAGGCTCATTATGATGCCCCAACAACCTTCTACCCCCACTCTTCTCTATAGAACACCATTACCTCTAGTTCGTAAGACCAATCTGGAGCTTTTCACAAAGCCTAGTAGGCTACTCAGTGTCGCTTTTGTTCTTTTAGTTTATTACCTTAGTATGTCAGTTATAGTTGCCATAGTAATGCACCTTCTCTGAAAATTGTAAAATCTACCTATGATGGTTCGAAAATAAGGCCATATATATGCAAATCACGTCAGTGTCGAAAAAAGTTTTTATGTCTATTTTTTTATACTTGTTTATAGAGCGAAAACACATTTTGAAATTATCTGTGTACATTTTCAGCAGTTTGTCTACTGTGGTTTAAAAAAATTAAGACATGGACTTAAAAATCACATCACTAACGGAAAACCCTTTATATTTTAGTACCTCTTTGTTTTTATAGCCACCGCACAGTGGCGCCTTTTCATAAAACCCGTGGCAAAAATACAAAATTTCACGACAAAATTTTGTGAAATGAATGAAAACATCGTATAAAGAACTACTTACTGATCACAATTCAAAAACGTTTTTCTTAATTGCAAAAAAAATATAGTTTGTGGAGCTGCTCAAAGTCGACAATTTTTTAGAAAGAAAAAAAAGGATGATCTTGAAAAAAAAATGCACTTTAGAATTAAAGTGTCAGAAACATTGCGGTTTGATTACAACTTTTTTGGTATTTTTTAAGGTATGTTTGTTTTTTATTAGAAGAAGTAGTAAAATGTTTAGCAGATGCCCTACTTTTTCGGCAGTAGCCGCTTTTTAGACACCCTATATTTAGGTCATTTTTACAAATAAAATAGAGCATACATATCTAAAAATGGCCAAAAATGGTCTCGCCCATATTTTCTGAGTATATTTGCTACATAATACTTTATATAATTTTACTAAGTTTAGCTTTTGCCGCTGTAGGTGAAATAAGTAGAAAACTGCTACAACCTCATAGCGAAAACGAGAAAAGCAAAATGTGAAAAAAAATAAAAAAGGGTTTCCAAATTTTTTTCACTGCAGCAATTTTAATGTAAAATAAAGTTGTTTGTTGCATCTTCCAGAAGCATTATGTCTTATGTTTGTAAAAGATAAATATAAATCAAGGTCCGACATTACAAAAGCTGTGGTGCCCAGTTCGACTGCAGAGAATCAAAGGGAGTATTCCTACTCCACCAAATAATTTGCCCACAAAGTTAATATAGAAGATGCCTTTGCGTTGTTTATGGAATTGGGATTGTCAAAGGAAAAATATTCTATTGTACGAAGCTCTTTAAAGAATCATAATGTGAATATTCATCCTGGATACAAAAAGATTACATCTACCAAAAAAGAAGCAGTACCACCAAATGTAAGGGTTACTGAAGTATCGGTAGAGGTAAAACTGCAAGACTTAATGGATAATACAGCCAAACGCCTTATTCACAGTTTGCCTGATGAGAAAGCGGTATCATTTCCAGATAGGCTTACATTGATAAATAAGTGCGGATGTGATGGATCATCCGGTCAAAATGCTTACAAACAAACAATATCGACAAATGACACAACTATTACAGATACAAATATGTTTATGGCTTCAGTAGTTCCTTTACGACTGAGAAGTGAAATCGCAGAGCATTGGAAAAATCTTCGCCCATCATCGGCTCATTTCTGCCGTCCGATATTTTTTCAATATGCAAAGGAGTCTTCAGAAATAATCAAATCTACAGTGAACGATATAAAAAAGAAAATTTCGGAACTAAAGCCTTCTATTATTGAAATAAACAATGGAAAAAGTGTTTCGATTGATTATGAATTTTTCCTTACAATGATTGATGGTCTTAAAATCAAAGAAAGTCTTAAATGTAATAACAGCTACCTCGTCAACTTTAAAGTGTGCAATTTGCAAAAAGTCACAGAAAGACTTTCAAAATTTTTATGACTCAAGTGATGAGCAAAATTATGAATATGGAATTTCTCCATTACATGCCAGAATTAGGTTTATTTTAAAACTGGCGTATAAAACTCCGCGTGAAGGTGAATGTTTTGATATGAACGCAACACAAAAAGAAAAACTATGTGCTTGAAAAAAATTATACAAAATTTATTCTTTAAGAAGCTTGCCCAAAGAAGGGTATATAAATACTAGGGGTGGTAACATGTCCAGAGCATTTTTTGAAAATGATGAGGTAACAGCCCGAATTACTGGGGCCGACAATAATATTATAAAAAGTTTGTCAGTTATCCTAAATGTTATAAACTCTAGAGAAATTGTAAATGGCCCAAAGTTTGATGATTATACATCAAAAACTTCCCAACTTTTCCAAAATATTTAGATACACGAATACTTGCAAAATTACACGGATTGGACTGAATGCGGACCTTTTCAATATGTTGACGGCCGCTTCAGACCCACTAATTTCATCACGAAGACATGTGAGATCTAGAAAGGATTTGGAGGAACATAATTATAGCTCCGATGTGTTAAGTCTATTAGATAACGCTCCCAATGTCAATGACTATTTCAAAGAGAACTAACTAATAAAAACTAATAAAAATTATTCTTGCTAAATAAAATATATACATACTAAATAACATTATATCTATAGCATAAATATATTAATATTAAAAATAATTTAAAAATGTTTTTCTGTAATAGAAATATTAGAGTGTTTTTTTCTAAACAGATTCCAGATTTGAACAATGTGTATTGCAAAGCGCACCGGTTTAAACTAGTTACTTAATATAAATTTATTTAGCTTTAAATATTAAATGTATATAAAAATGTTTATTTGCGATACAAATAAAAAACTTATATTTCAAAAAACATGTTAACATTTAACTGGAAAAATTATCCTCTTTTAACCCCAATTTTTGAAACAGCCTGTACCTCTAGCAGTATTTTGTAAAGATTATTTTGAAGTCTAAAGTGTCCTCTGCCAATATATTTTTAAATCTTTAAAATTATTTCAAAAGTTATGATTTTTGCAACGAAAAAAGTCAAAAGGCGCCATTGTGCGCCGTAGCAGTGAACATTTCAAGAGTCTACATATTACGGTTTCAGAGATGAAACTTTTATTTATAATATTTGTTAGCCAACTTATGCAATCACATGTAGTCGATTAAAATTTATCCGAATAAATATTTTATTAGAATAAAATTTATTCGATTAAAGATTAAAATATAGGATCAATTTTATTCGAATAATATTTTTTAGGCAAAAAAATACATTTTATGCTGTTGCATTCATTTTATCTGTTACAAAAAAAAGTTTTTTTTGCTTACCATACATACATACATACATACATACATACATACATACATACATACATACATACATACATACATACATACATACATACATACATACATACATACATACATACATACATACATACATACATACATCCATACATACATACATACATACATAAATACATACATACATAAATACATACATACATACATACATACATACATACATACATACATACATACATACATACATACATACATACATACATACATACATACATACATACATACATATGTATGTATATACATTTAACATATATTTTTCTTTGGAAAATTTAACTGTATTGAGAATGTACGAATTAAAGGGTGTCCCGATAGTGAAGTGATTTATATATATATTTCCTTATTTTTTGAACCGTAAAAAGTTAGATACTTGAAATTTACACATATAATGTGTTACCATTTCCGCTAAATGACGATTATATGAAATAAAATTAAAAATTATAGGGTATTCCGCCAGAGCCCGTAGTCTTAACAAATATGACCTTATCTTTTAAATAATAACAGGCAGATATTTGAAATTCAAACAGAGCATGTGTAACTATGCTATAGCAACGAGTTAAAGAAAATTAAATTAGTGTTTGTGCCTTGGAGGCAGTGATCGTACTGAATATGGTCGTATCTCTATTATATCTGCTATTATAGGCAGATATTTAAAGTATGTAAACTATGTACGCCATAACAAAAAGTATAAAAAGTTAAATTTAAAATTAAAGGGTGTCGCAATAGAAAATGCGTTTGAGACGTCTATCTCCTTATATTTTACATCATAAAGGCAAAAGTAAAATTTGTTAAAAGAAGTAGTAAAAACATAAAATTAAAAATTAAATGAAGTACTTCTTCAGTTATTTATTATTCTGTGATAGGAAATTCTCTACGTGCGCGACACCGACTCGCACTTAACTGATTTATTTGTTTATTTATTTCTTGCGCGACGTAACTTTTCCAACTGAGTACTTTTGACTGGATTCTTAACAAAGACTACTACACTGCTTTGCATAAATATCTTTCTATTTCGGTATTATTAATTGAACGGATTATTTTTACATTTAAAAGTGGGTGTTAAATAACGTTTTAATTCCAAAAAAATTATAAATATAAATATACTTTTAAATTTTCATATCAATTTAAAATTAAAAAAAAAAATCCTTGAAATTGTTTAAAGTTTTTGTGTCATTCAAATATTTTTTAATTCTTTCTTAAACATGCCACTTTAATGTCTGTAAGAGGTGTTGCAACAATATTTGAAATCTTTAACTTTAGATAACACAAGCAATTTCGGTGTGTTTCTACGCCAAACAGAGGCAAAGAAAAATCTTAATTAATTCATTAAAAAAGGTGAAAAACAAATACGTAAAATTTTTATAACACAACTTACGCATAATAATTGTTTGTCTGTCAGTGCCAATAAACATTCAATTAAGGCAGGCAACCAGGCTGTCTAGAAAACAGACAGAATATACAGACACGAACAATTTAAGAGTCTTGCAGTTGGAAGAGGAATAAAGCGACTAACTGATCACGCATCGAGTAAACATTTAAAGAAAAAAATGTGCTGTCAGACAACATTGTTGCAATCATTGACAATCAGTAGTCAACAAGCAACAAACAGTCAATTACAAATTGAGACTTTTTTTCTTCCTGCTGCTTTTTAAAGATGGGCTCGTACTCATGCATGGAAAGTGGAAAAGAAAGAAAAGGATTTTTATAATTTGAGGTTTTGGAAAGTTATTGCTGCGCGAGTAAGTATGTGTGTGTGTGTGTTTGTGTTTAGTTTTGAATTCGATTGATAGTAATATTGGGCCAGTTGCCAGCGATAATTCTTTTCTTAACACTAACTTGTCAAGCGGCAACTTCGATATATCGCATTTGAATGCACAAAGTCTTTCATCTGCTAAAACATCTGCAAAGATAGACGAAATAGGCCAATAAGTATACTACCGGTTTGTTCTAAAATACTGGAGTGGAGGTATTTTTGAAGAATAATATAATCACATGCTTAGATAAAAACAACCTAATATCGCCTTACCAGTCAGAATTTATAAATGGTTGTACTACTACTCTGGTACTAGATGTACTGAAAAGGATTAGGAGAATTATGGATGATAGTAAGACGTCGATGACGGGTTTTCTAGATTTTAGTAGAGCTTTCGATTCCGAGAACCATACATTATTGATTCAAAAACTTAATACACGATTGGGTTTCGCATCATATGCCTGTAAACTCATGTTATCTTCTGTAAATGGAAGATGCCAATTTATAAAGGAAGGTCAAAGAACATCTGAGCGTATTCTTTTACATAGAGCTATTCCTCAGAGGTTTGGTGGTGACACTACTTTTGTTTATGATGCACATCAATGATTTATTTCATAGTCTCTTATTTTATATGCTCATGATATCCATGGAGTTCCTTTAATGGAGATATATCTTTTTAAAAGTGTTTTGATGCATTTAACAGAGAATAAAGTGCTATTTCCGATTGGTCTACTGATATCAGATTAGTGCTGAATCCCTTGAAAACGTATGCTACGAAATTTGGACGTTGAAAATGTTCCTTGTTTAAAGCTAAATGGTGTTAATATTGTCTATGTTCATAATTACAAATCATTAGGTTTACCTTTAGATGATAAACTATCGTTTGGAAAGCATATTAATGTAATCATTGCTAGAGTGTCCTTTAATCTACGTAAAATAAATAATTTGGTTTATTATTTCCCTCTTCTGAATATAAGGAAAAACAATAATAATGTCGATATTTATTTATGGAATAGAAACTTATTCATCAACGTCATCGGGTAACTTCAGTAGGCTGAAAAAGTGTTTTAACAGGGTCACACGATATGTTTATAAGCTGGGATTTAGGGATCATGTTTCCGCTGAAACTACTGACTTCCTCGGAATTAACTTCGAAGATTTCATTAGAATAATAGCAATGACGTTTTTCTATAAAATAATAAAATTCGGTAAACCAGAACACTTGCTTGAGTTATTTCAATTTTTAACATTCTAGCCGAACATCTTCCATCATTTCTCCAAGAATCAATAGCCTGTATATGCATCGTTGATTTGTTGTCAGGATTATCGTATTTTTTTTCATTATTAAATTTCAAAGATTTTAAAAATGTTTTTGAAGAACATTTGTAAGAAAATTGTTGGCTGGTGCCTCTTTGTTATTTTTTTGAATAAAATCTAAAAATAATTGATTTACACCAACGCGCGGCGTACAACGGATAAAGTTTTTGAATTATATATAATGTATATAAGTAATTAATAAAATTATAATTATTGTTTATAAGTGGTATATAAGAAGTAATTATATTATATTAAAACTACTCACAAATTAATCAATTTGGCCAATAGGATTTTCGATTATATTAAATAAATAAATATTAAATCAAACAAGTAAAAGTGCTATATTCGGCCGTACCGAATATTTTATATCCTTCACGACGGTGATTTTATTTATACATACATATATATTGTACAGCATTATCCATATTGTTGACTCTTTACTTAAATTAAGTCGTATAAGAAAAATTTATTATTCATGATTTAAGGAAATAAAAGACAAATGAAAACAAATTCCGTTGGCTACAATTGTCGCCGTATTTTCAGCTACTTAATGAATAATTAAACTCTGACATTGTTGTAGAAACACTTGTTTTGCTTTTATAAAATTAAATAACTTTTTAAAAAAATTATAAATATTTCCTCCAGAACTTTTTGTTTGTATATCAATTTGTAATTTACAATTTTGTGACATTTTCTTTTGTGGAATAAAATATAAATTAGGCTAAGTTGACGACAGCCACAACAACGGTGGTCGTGTAGCCATGTAGCTATACTGGCTTCAAAAAAAAAAAAGAAAAACGTTTACCTATAGGCGTGTGTATTTTATTTTTGACAGTTTTTATTCGGTATCCTGATGATGTCTATGTGTTTAATGCACCTAGGTTTTAAAACAGAGATATCATCTATTTAAAACTCAAACGCATTTAAAAAAAAATATGTTACTCTATATACAGACATTCTTAATATTAAATATATGTTATGTTACAGTCATGATTTTCATTTTCAAAGAAATATTGAAATTTTTGTTCTAATTTTTCGAAAATTGTTTGTAAAAATTTTTTGTAAAACTATTTTTCTAAAAATTTTTTAAAAAACTTTTTTTCGAATATTTTTCTGTAAAATATTTTTTTGAAAATGTGTTGTAAATTTTTTTGTAAATATTATTGAAAAAAGATTTTTAAATTTAAAAAAAAAATTTTAAAAATTTTATTGAAATTTTTCTGTTAAATTTAGGACTTTTCTGCAATCTATATTGAGTAAGGATGGTCAAACTAAAGCAAAAATAAATCTTTACCAGTGGGTACCCTGTGGGTCCATTGGCTACCACCAATGCAATCGGTCTCTAATACAAATCAAAGCAGAAAAACCCTACCAATCTAAAAACAAACAAAAATCGACTCTCGCAGGCGGTTATTGATACCCCGAGATCTGTATGCACTCCTTACGATCTACCTGTCGCATTCTAATATTTATTTGACAAAAAATGCAAAAGAGAATCATTAAAGCCGATAAAAATTAAAAAAAAAACTTGAAAAAATATAGGTGGGCATGGTTTTTGGCCCGCAGCCTCCAAAGGAATGAACCGATGTTGTTGAATTGCAATACCATAATTTTCGAAACTATGCCTGACAGATTGGTGTGCTTAAATTTTTTGTATTTCTTCTGGTACCTTGGCAAATGACATTACAACACTAACACGGACAGACGCACATCGCTTAATCAACTTCTCTATGTATAAGGATCCAGAATATATATACTTTATGGGGTCGGAAATGAATATTGTATGAATATTTCCCCCAGTGGTGAAGGGTATAAAAACACCATTATATCAAATTTCCATCTCTGAAAATTTTAACGACTAATGTATAAATGCAACACTTTTTTATCGCTTTTATCACACAATATGTTTCACCATAAACTGCAGCAACTGTTGCTAGTTTTGTGTTTGTTCTAACATCAACAAAAGCAGCAAATACTTGAATTGTTATACGAGTAGACAGAGTCCGCAGACATGTAACAATATTCAGTAATTTTCACAAACGCACAAACCAACGTGCAAATAGTATCCCAGCAAACACAATATCGCACATATCAATAAATTGGCTGAAAAACCATTGCACCATTTGTATATTTGGTATAGGTATTATCGAATCAGAAGTAAAATGCAAGTATGATAGAAGACAATATTACGTCATCCTAAAAATAAAATTTTAATTTTCTGCGGAATTCGGACTAATGACGTCACAAAACTGCCTTCCATTTGGCTAAAAATTCTCATTGAGAGTATAAGTTGAAATTATGAGCATTTTTTATATAACTTATGACAGTTTATTTGCAGGGTTGCCTATTACTTATATTTATTTGTACGTACCTATTTGAAGCGATTTCTTGAATACAGACTTTTCAACCTTACATTGGACGAGGGGGTGCTGTAGCTTAAGTGGTTAGAACGTTGACTACTAAGCAATGGTCACAAGTTCAATACTCAGCCATGGCAACATCAATTTTGCTGATATGTATTAATTTCTCTTTATAATAATGCATATCACATTGGCGTCCTTTGCCGGTATTACCACATAGCACTAAATCGCCGGCGAAGTAAAATAATTATAAATTGGCTATGCTAGCTTCAAATCCATTCCCCTAAATAACACCAGAGGCGCTTGCTCCACTATTCTTCAAATAATCATAACGTTCAATTGCAGTGTTGCCATAAGCGAAGCTTTACTATCACACTAACCATCTGTGTTTTCTACTACTATCCCTTTCCAAAGGAAGTAACACGGTTAATATCGAATTAATTGCCTGGGTGTCACTTCTCTTAAAAAACATGCGCATGGTGTTGTTCCATGAACAAAACACATTTTTAGAGTCTTGATACAAGTATTTGGCAACCATAGCTTTTTAAAACGGGCTAGGTTAACAATTTGACCTATTTGATCTCCTTGATATTAATACCATCTATACATAATACATCTGTTGTGTGTCAAATCCATTTTGAAAATTTCGACCACGAATAGAAAAGAAAATCATCATTAGTGGGCCATCGGAATGTAATAAAGACTTCCTATATCCAACTCTATTTTAAGTGTTTTATTTGAAATTAAAAAATGGTTTTAATGTTATAAACAAGATTAACATAAATTTTATGCTTTCACTTGATATGGCTTACTGGGTAATTCTTATGCATCTACAGTAGCGATCAAGTGTGTGAAAACATAAAATAAAAAAACTAAAGTTTACCACATATAGCATAGAGTTTCATTTGCCATATATGGGCTTATTTATCTCTTGAACCATAACAGGCTCTCTTGAACCACAACAGGCAGTTATCAGCAGATAGCTGAACAAGTATTATTACAGCTCTGATGAAAGGAACATCTATGCATTAAGGTGGACTAATATTTAATGTTAATGAATTTACGTTATGCCTTTTTATTTAAATAAATAAAATAAATACAACACTACCTGCGAAGCTCCTGGCATTTATTGTACAAAACACCCAGGTATTTGACGGGAATCGAACCAACAACACCCAGACTGACAGACTATTACACTACCATTCGGTCTATCCAGTCAAGCTTTACATCACGATTTCGTCTGAGATAAACTATAGATAGAAAATCAGGCAGTGGCCATACAATAAACATATAGCGCGCCAAGATGGTAAGATTAGCCCAAACAAACCCTCAAAAGGCGACAGTGGATGTGGCTAAATCGAAAAATAAGCCTATCGGAGTTCACACAGAGCACCGTATATTGAATGAAGAAAATTTGTATGCTAGAAGATTTGCCCAGAAACCGCTAATCATATCAGTCAGAAAAAGAAGCACCTTGACATTTTCAAAAGAATATGAAAAAGTAAATGGTGGGTTAAAGTCTTGTATAGGGACAAAAGAAAATTATTTGTATCTAGATCTGATCGATGAAATTTCGTACTGAGGCTACAAAAACAACGATAATCGTATAGATATCTGCTGCCAATAGTGAACATTGTGGTTATCAATTGTGTAATGGGGCGATGTTTACAATTAAATCAGTGAATAAAACCTTCCCAAAAAGGTGGTATGGCTTTTTTGCTTGTATAAATTAAACTTACTTGGGTAATAGTAAATTTTTTTCAACTATTTTAAAGACAACCTAAAGCAATTTCGAATAAAAGAAAAATTGGTTCATAAATTGTAACTGGAGGAAGCTCCAGCGTTATCCAAACATAGCCAATTTTATAACAAAATTTTTGATTTATTGCAAGATACCTCCGAGTGCAAGGCAGCGATTGAGAAAAAGTATACAGATTTTAATAGCCCCATATCTTGGCTATATACTACAAGAAGAATCCGATAGTCCCAAGGTTAATATAAGCGACGTAACCAATTTTATAAAAACAACATACTTTTTGGGAGCATATTTTTCCCATTTTAGGAATTCAGGAGTTAAAATATATAGTATTCGAAATTTTTATTTCCACTTGTTTAAAAGCTCTATTCTCTATGTTATTTTAAAATTTCGTAAGGATTTCTGAGTCCGTTTAATTCAAATATTTTACTTTATTTTTCAAAAAATCACTTAATCGTGAATTTTCCAGTTTCAACGCCAAATAACATTTCAATAAAGCAGCGCGAATAAAATTTTAATACGAAACAGTAATCGAGAAGTCATACACTTTTTTCTGATACCAATTACTTGTATCGAAAATATATATTTAAGCTGTAGGAGATCAGAAACCTTTGCCTATTAGTGAATTTTTTGTCGCTTTCTATATAAAAATTTAAATATGTTTATATACATTATGTGTTTATACACATTATATGTTTATATACATACATTATGTGTTCATATAGATTATATGTTTATATACATACATTATGTGTTTATATACATTATATGTTTATATACATTATTGCGAATAATGTGTTGCAATTTTTCTGCTCGCTACTGCATGCATTTGCATAGAAATATAGTAATGGGTTTTAATATTTTTTCCCTTTTTTTGAGTTTATTTTGAAAGGAATATTTAAAATTCCACACTACACTTTTGGGCGAATAACTCACAGGTTGATAGTATGCGATTATGCGGTGAATGAGTGCAGTCAGAACCGGTTGGTTGCCAAAACTTATTAATAACAAACAAGTAACTACCGGTGTTTGTTGGTTCCTTCGAAATATTCATGGTTTTTATTTTATTTTGCAGCACAAACACCACAAATCATTTGAAACTAAATATATATGTATGTATATTCTGATAAAAAAAATATATAAATTCAGGATTTCCGACACAGACCTGGTGTAATACTTAAATTTACGAGTTTTTATTGTTAAACTCGACACACAATTGAAACTGTTTTTTGAAAACAGCTCTTTGTTGTGATGCTGTTTTGGGCGATTAAAATGATTAAGATGACCTACTTTAATGCTTTCAGAAGGAAAAAAAAAACAATTTCTGAACCTCCTTCTTTGCCAGAGAGTTTCTTTTTTTTTAGGTAAAACAAACAAGGAAAATAAACTTATTCTTTGTGATTCACATTTTTTTTTGTTTGCCAAAAATAAGGGGTAGAAGGATTACCAAACAAAGTCTTTGTGAATTTACTTTCAAAAAGCTTGCAATTTTTGCATTTTATCTTAAAGTTCATTAACTTGTTAAACCATAAATTAAAGCTCTTTAAATAAATAAATTTTCAATAATTTTGTTTTTATTCTTCAAAAATTTTCTTTTAAGTTTAAATTTCATTTTGTTCCCAAAATCCCCTGTAAAAAATATTTTTTAATATCTTTAGGTTTCAACTCAATCATATTAAGTTGTGATATTTTTCAGGACTTTTCTTTATGTTGCAATTGAAATACACTGAAAGAATTTTTTTGTCATATATTTTATTGAAACTTCGCTTGACTAAACTCCCCTTCAAAGTTTTAAATTTAAAATAAATTCAATTAGAAAAGTCTTGTAAGCCATTTTTGAAAGAGCGGACTTTTTGTTATTTCTCTTTCTGTGTCTTTAGTTTAAAATAGTTTATAATCAAATTAACAGTTATAAGAAAAATTAGAGAAATCCCATAATTCCTAAAAAATTATTCAAAATATCCAAAAATAAATTTGCGATTATTTTTATACGATTATTTTTATATCGATTATTTTTATATCACAATTTTGAAAAAAATACGTTTTAAGATTGATATTTTCATTAAATGCAAGAAAGTAGTAACTTAAATTTTGAAATGGCATCCTTCTTTCGCCCAACTAATAACAAAAATCGTATTCGCTTTTTGTTTTCTTTACTCACTATACTTAAATGATAAGAAATTTATCTTCAAACTTATGGGGAGGATCTTGCCTTATATACCACTTTACAATATTCTAAAACATACCACAATGTTTGAGAGTGTTATGGAATGTTCTGCAATTAACTGAAAAGGTTTATAATATTCTTTCAGTGTTTGTGTTACTGTTGCATAAATAATCGACTGTATGAACAAAATTGTTGAAATTCTTCTTAACAGAAGTTATTAGGGAGGCACCTACTAAGCAGGACTTTAACTGTTTACACCATTAAATAGCGGGAAATATTTCTTAAGGAGCCAGAAGAATATTTCGAAAACCGTTAAAACATTGGAAAAATGGACTGATAGGAATAACTATTCATTCATATGATAGAAAATTAAATGAAGTTGTTTTGAGCATTTAATAACTTCTTAAAGAGTTTGAAGAGAAAAAAGTCATAAAAGGAGTCTTTATTATAAAGTCAAAACATTTATAAATGGCTATGCGAACACTTTAATGCCCTTTAGCTTGATATCCTTCAGAATGCCTTGCAAACCGACTTAAAAACATAGGAAGAAGGTAACCAATTCGTCTTCATCTATACATATAATAAAATATTAACTTATTTCCTGTGTGTCTGTCTTTCTTTTTTTGTGTTCGCATCACGTATAAACTACTGGAAGGATTTTAACCAAACTTTGTGAGGAGGTATCTTAGTATCCTGATTCTATTATAGGATACATTTTTTCCGAAAAAATGTGTTATTTCCAAGATAAAGAGGAGAAAAAACAGTGAAAAAACGCCGATTTTTTTTAACGACTTAAAGGTAGTGCATACTTTGAGGCATCTTTTATTTTTGACAGCAATATATTTTAAGCAACGTTGCACAACAGATGACGCTGTTTTAAAATAATGAGTAACTCATTTTCTGTCTGTCTTCTACAGTGCTTTACAATAATACACTGTATAATTTTTTAAGTCATGGCAAAATAACCATATACGGACACCACTACGTGATAAAAGAATGATCATTTACTCAAGCTCATATTTTGCAAACCGTTTGGAATTTTGATATACTCTCTGAGGGAAAGTTGTAGCTCTTGTCATAAAGAACAAAAGTTGTTAACATATAAAATTAAAAAAAAACTTCATCTTCAAGGTCAAAATCGCAAAAAACTTTAAAAAATTCAATTTTTTTTACCTTTTTCCCCTGTTCAGGTCCATAGGTAGCAAACCGTTCAAAATTAAAGGAAACAATCAACTACAAGAATGAACCTAAGATCTCAATAAACAACTTTCTAGAACATATGAACTTCCTAGGAATGATTCTTAACACCGTTTAGGTAGCGCTGAAAAACTTTTGCGGCTACCTAAGAGCTACCAATTTTTGTTCTTTATGACAAGAGCTACAACTTTGCCTCAGAGAGTATATCAATATTCCAAACGGTTTGCAAAATATGAGCTTGAGGAAATGATCATTTTATGGCAAAAATGACATCGAGGCCCCACATCTTTGAGGGCCCATAAAAAAAAAACCTGGAGGACTTTGGGAAAAACTGGGAGACAGGGGTCTTTTTTGTTTGGTCTTTTATCACGTAGTGGTGTCCGTATATGGTTATTTTTTTCCGTGTTACACTGTGTAATTTTTAGAATTTTATATAAATTTTAGAATTTTATCCAGGGATGGGTAACCTTTATATAAAGAAAATACTTAAATCTTAAAATATGTTGTGGATTACTTTCAAAGCAAAATCGAATAAAATATTTTTATTTTCTATAGTTTCAAGGTCAAGTTTTTTCTGTTTAAATAAAAAGACTATTTAGCATTGCTTTTCCGACGTTTCGTTGGCATTTTTTTCCAACATCATCAGAGAAATTGATATTAAATCTGGGAACATTATAAATACAAAAGGAAAACTTCGTTTAGTCAAAATGTTGTCAGGACGCACAGAACGTGTGTGGGCATAGCTAGTTTTTTTATATAATTGTGTTTGCATAACTTTGCCCTTTCTAACCGATTTTAATTTTTCACTAACTGGTCTCATTAAAAATAAATTTATTTATTTATTTATAAATTTCATATGGTTACGAAACCTGGCGCGGCAGGTTCCAAAAATATTTGTTATTTGTAAGAAAAGCATAATATGTCACTAGAAATTTAATTTAGTTAGTTTAATTTATTTTTTAAATAAATTTATTTGATTCACCCGGTCCTTGGCAACACGTTGAGTCTACAAGCATATCTTTATCGACTTTGAAAACGGTGGCACTTACTATTTCTTCTGTTTTCTTGCTTGATGTTGAGAGTTACAGGTCTTATTTTATCAT
This sequence comes from Phasia obesa, assembly GCA_949628195.1. Lineage (NCBI taxonomy): Eukaryota > Metazoa > Arthropoda > Insecta > Diptera > Tachinidae > Phasia > Phasia obesa. The sequence continues at coordinate 163,015,757 of OX451215.1, forward strand.
ATAGTCACGTTGCTGCTTTCGTTTCATTATGAGCAGAGCCACATGTTACCGCGCACAGAGAAAGGGACTTATGAGTAGGTTTACTGATTTTTGTTCTTTTGAAATAGTGGTGAAATTTACTGGAGAATAAAATGGTATTGGTCCCGGACCCTGTCTAGCACGTGTCGAAAATTTTGTGTTTTTGGATGTACAGAAAAATAAACTTTTATTTTAAAAATTTTAAAATTTTTTAATTTTTTAGTGCACCGTTTTAAAGGGTTAATGAATTTGTTTTTTACTTGGGGTAAAATTTTGTGAGATATCGAGTAGAAGTGATCCCAGTTCTCCCCGAAAGGTTGAAAAATTAGTTTTTCAGTGTGTAATTTAAGTACCAGAAAAAATTTAATAATCGGTCATTTTGGAGACATAAACAGCATTTCCACTCGTAAACTTATAACGGCTCTCCTGTAAAATTTACTTTTTTAAGCATACGTCCTCTTTTATTTGTGCGGTCACATATCTATAAATAGAAACAAAGATAATATATTAACAATTGTTTTGTCCATACATAAGCGGCGAACTAATTTATAGTATTGTGGCGGCATATCCCCTACCAGTATAAGGTGCCAATTCATAACTTTAACTCTACTATACTTCTACTATAGCTATGTAAAGTTTTCATGTAACCAGACCAGCCGTTTTGGAACTACAGGTTACTTTTAATTTTTTGCCATATCCCCCACTGTGCACATCCCACAGAATGTCGTAAATTTATATATTTGTTTAACATGTTCTCAACTTTCACATCTATAATTTTTGGTGTTGTTGTGTAATTGAAAGCTTATCTATTTAATGAATTAATTGTGTTTAGTCCCATTTTATAGCTAAATTTTTATTGTAGGTCTCCTTAGGTATTTATCAGGATTCAATCTGCAATAAATATGCACCACCCTATTAAATGACTTCTTTGGAATGTGCACACACATTTTATGAAAACATTAAAGTGCCCATTCATTATTTGGGCTTAAATTTAGGTCAAATTAAAAAGTAAAAAGAATTCTATAAAATTTTTGGAAATTACTTCAACAATTATCAAAAACAAGTTTATTTGCGTAAAAGGCAATTATAGTTAATAATAAAGAAAAACATTGATTGAAACATTTTTATAACGAAAGTGACTTGGTCTTAAGCTTATAAATTTTATAAAACTCCAACAAATATATAATTTTGTTAATCTTTTCTATTTTTTCTTTTTCTATTTTCAGGTGAGTTTTGGTTTGCTTTTTGCTCAATGCAACCGATCGAGCGGAATATTTGAAAAATTGCTTATAAATAGTAAGTCAAATAATTGTTTATCAAATTTTATTTTTGTGAACAGCTTATCATGAGATTTTTTTGTTTCCATTGTTAACGGACTTCAAAGAAATATTTATGTATATATGACCTCGTAAGTAGAAAGGGGCCACTGGGCAATGCTATTAACTTGCCTGTTATGACTCAAAAAAAAAAAAATTTAATTTTTTTCCGGTTCTCAAATTACACACTAAGAAACTAATTATTTTTTTTTTATTTTATTAGAATTATATAATACAGTGAATGATATCATATAATGAAAGAAAGAGAGTACGAGCAACTATTTAATTTTCGCCCTCAGCAACTCTTTGGGGTCTTGGACCACTTTCATTTGATTCCTCGCAAAATTTTACCCTAGTTAAAAATTGGTTATCCCTACCCTTTTAAAAAAATTAAAATTGCATTTTTATTAAAAAACGTTATGGGTAATTAGAATAATATTAAATAATTAATATTTAAATTCCCAAAAATTTTATTAATATGAAAAGTTTTATATTTTTTTTTCTATCCTGTATTTTACATATCTGTGGCCATAAGGAATAAGTCGACTTAAGCAAAAATTATGTTACTGGCACCTTTGAAATCTCCGTACTTCAAAGTACCCATGTGCAAAGTTTCAATTATTTTGTACTATTTTTCAGGAAGTTATACCAAAAAAACTTTCTGCTTATCTTTTTTCTATGCCGAATTGTATTTGGAAAAAAGCTTAAGATATTTTTCAAAATCATACGTTTGACTCCCACAGGTAAACTTTAAAGATAAGATGTTTTTTTAAAAATAATTATTTTAAAGTTTAAAATTGCTCTCCAACAAAACTTAAAAATCAGACTTAAGCACTTTTTCCTTATTGCCACAGATATATTTATGCCATCAATTCTAAACCACTTTTAAATTTTCATATTTTTTTAAGTAACACTACCTGCATAGCTTCTTGCTTGGTTGCAGAAAACACCCAGAGTCTTTGGCGGGAGTCGAACCCGCAATCCCCAGACATAGATTAGCACACTCCAAATCAGTCTATCGAGGCATTAATTGAAAGGTTAAGGTTAGCAAATTGATCTATGTGTATAAAAAAAAAATTAATATTGAAAATAAAAGGGTGTCCCAAGACAGGTGATTTTTTAAACCGTATCATTATTTTGTAGGGGGATACCGAAGCAGACCCCATGGGCCCCATTTCAACTCCCTTCGTTCTTTAATGATTTCTGGTATCCGTCTGTAAATTTACGTATAGCTTACTTTCGTTGAGTCTCGTGCTGTCACTAGTAATTTCACTGTCGACTGTAGTAATTTCAGACTGGCGACTAATACATGTCGCCATTCTTCGTCGTCGCAGAGTCTATGGCAATTGCTAACATTTGCCTATGGCTAAGGTGTCCACAACATCTCCATACTGTACGTGTCTGCCCGTGGTACAAAGCCTTTTTATATTAGGTGCAAGTATCGTCTTACCACGATTTTAAACTTGGCCAGATAAAATCTTGACAGTACGTGACCTGTCACAAATGCAGTTAACCATTGGTAGGCACCCATATTATATCCAAGCTCCTTCTTGGTCTTCGTACCAACTTGTAGTGAAAAATTCCAGAGTCTTTGGTGGTGATAGAGACTTGAAATTTCCACAATATATGCACATATATGTATATATATGTGTACAGCTGTACACATATTTCCAAAACGTCCTAACTTCGTTTTAGCCATTTTAATTTGAAAGAATATTTTTTACAAATTAGGTGATTAATTTTAAAGCCAAAAATGGGAAAATTTTATTTTAGACACCAGCAGAAGGTAATGTATTTTCTGGATCGCTACATCCTTCTTACGCATTCTTCGCACCTATTTATTTTAAAAACTTAAAAGGACAGTTTAAAACTAATTTTTTATACATTTTTTTGTATTTTATTATTTTTAAAACATTTTTTTTAATTATTCGAAAGTTCATACAGAAAAGGATCTTTTTATTTAGGAAATTTTTAAAAGTAATTTATTTATTACAATTTTTTTTAAATATTTTTAATAACTTTTAAATAGTTATTTTTAGGGTTCCGTACACAAAGTTTTAAAATGTCCGTCTGTCCGTCTGTCAGCGCCTTTTATCTCTGGAACCGTAATAGATAGACTATAGCAATAAATACTAAAATTTATAGGGTGTTCCGATAGAGAGGCGTTATTTACGAATATGTGCATATTTCGTGAACTTTATATTTACAAACACTAATTAAAACTTAGTTCACTTTATAAACAACTATAAAAAAATAAAAATTAATGGGTGTTCCCATAATGGTGTGATTTGCATGTATAAGGCCTAAGTTTTGAACCATAATAGGTAGACTTTTCAAATTTTCACAGAAGGTGTTTAGCTGTAGCCGCTATATCAATAAAAATTAAAACTTATAGGGTGTTTCGATATAGAGGAGTTATTCACGAATATGTGTTTATATCTTGAACTGTAACAGGCATACACTAAAAACTTACAAACAGTAATTAAAACTTAGTTCGCTTTATAAACAAGTCTGAAAAAACAAACCTAAAAAATAAAGGGTGTTCCGATAGTGGTGTGATTTGCATGTATAAGGCCTAAGTTTTGAACCATAATAGGTAGACTCTTGAAATTTTCACAGAAGTCGTATAACTGTGGCCACTATAGCAACAAATACTAAAACTTATAGGGTGTTCCGAAAGTGACGTGTTATTTGCCTTGATATCTTTATTTCTTGAGCTATAGGAAGCAACCATTTAAAATTTGCGTTATAAGCAAGTATACAATATTAAGCTTAAAATTTAACGGGTGTTCCGTTAGTGAAGTGATTTGTATGTATATGGCATTGGTTTTGAACGATAATAGGGAGACTCTTGAAGTTTTTACAGGATGAGTATTACTATGGCCACTATAACAAATAGTAACAATTAAAGGGTGTGCCGACAGTGACGTGATTTGCATGCACATTGACTAATTTTTTACCATAATAGATAGACTCTTGAAATTTTCACAAATGGTGTATTACTATGACCCCTATAAAAACAAAAAAAAAAAGTAAAGGGGTTTTCGACAGTGACGTGTTTTGCATGTATATTTGCATATTTTTTGAATAAGTAGACTCTTCCAGTTTGTATAGAAGATGTCTTGCCATGAAATTTATGATAATTACTAAAAATTAAAGGGTGTTCTGATATTGACATGTTTTTCACGTATAGTAACTTATTTTTTTAATAGGTAGTCTCTTGATATATTCATAGGAAGAGAATTGCTATGGCCGCCATAGCAAATAACAAAATTAAAGGGTGTTCCTACAGAGACATGATTTGTACGTAAATAGCCTTATTTTTTGAACCGTAATACGTAGACTCTTTAAATGTTTACAGTAGATGTTGTACTTCGGCCATTGTAACAATTACTAATATCTAAAGGGTGTTCCATCAGTGACATGTTCTTCACGTATATTACCTTATTTTATGAACCGCAATAGGTAGGCGTATGTATATTTTTATAGATAGTGTATTACCCTGGCCACTGTAACAAAAATTGCTAAAAATTAAAGGGTGTTCCAACAGTGATGCAATTATGACTTTAATTTTAAAATTAAAGGGTGACTCATAACACATAAAAAATTAACAATTAATAGTACGGAATCCTATGTGTGTGAGTCTAACTCGCACTTGACTAATATATTTTATTATTTAAAAGTCTGTTTTGTACACGGTATTCTTAAGGTAAATTTTTAGGTTAGGTTTTAGGTAGGGTTTTTACGTATCTTTTTTAAGGTACTTTTGAAGTGTTTTCTCAAAGGTACTTTTTGAAAGCATTCTTTTAAAATAAAATGTTTCTTCTAAGTGCATTTTTAAAAATTGATTTTTTCACGTTAGTTTATTTCTAAAGTAGTGAAGTCAAGATGTGTATTGACTTCATTTAATATCTGACCCTATTTAGGCAACGTCGTGTAAGGCTGGTATAGATAGGCTCCTATATGAGGGCATTCACGGTATTTAATATTGGTCCGCAATCAGTAAGGAAGAACTACTGGCCCTCGATATCGCTTCTTGTAGGTACCATAATCGAGTCCATGTTCGGATTAAAATGTATTTTCCGAAAAAATCGGCTAACTTTTGAATATTTTCAACAGGTAAAGGTTTTTAAAAATTTTACCATTTAATATCAACAACCTTATAAATCACACCAAAAATCAAAACATTCCAAAAAAATTACTATTTTACAAAAAAAGCGTAGGTTCTCTTTTTAATAAAAAAAGAAACTTTCAGAACAAAAATCACAAACACATAGATAGAAACATAGACAATATACCATAAACCACAAATTAAACAAAAAAAATTCAAATTTGACGAGAAAATCGCATTTTTACCAAAATAACACCATAAATTGAGGTTTAAAAAAAAACGATAAATGGGTAAAAATTAAATTTTATGTCGTTCTTAAGTTCACTGTCATAAAGAGATAAAGAAAAATTAGATGCTTAGCTAAATGCAACAAATAACTAGCGACGATGGTCTTCACTGAAAAGTATGACAACAGAACAAATCTAATGAACTTAATACCAATAATACCGTTCCAGAGAGGGAGATGTAAATTGTGATAAAATTTACTGGAGAATCGAATATCGAATGGAAGAGTTGCCGGACCCCACTAAAGCCAAATTCGTGTTAAAAATTTGGGTTTTCTGCTCGCAAGTCAATTGCAGAAAAAAATCACACAATTTTTTGATATCTTGAGTGGCCTACACTCAACTTTACCATACCCTATGGAAACAGATATTTTTACGGATATATTACATAAAGAATATAAGTTCAAAATATATTCGAATCGAAAAATTAATTAATTCCATATGAAATCAAGCAAGTTCTATGGTGCCGAAGTCGTCTATTTTCCATTCAAAAAAGAAAGGAGCCTTTAGAAATTTCTAGAGCAATACAAAATATTCGAGAGCACTCCACACCATTCTATAGCGTTCCGGAACATCCTCGAATACAGATTGTGAAATGTTTGTAACATTCTAGCAAATTTTCACACACATTGTTCTGGAACATCGTAAACCGTTCAGAGCCTTTTTTATTTTACCGTTGTATAAGGTAAAGTATAGTAATGATGAAAAAAATCGAGGTCGGGATTTCGACTGATTTATACGTTTTGAGGTCTCTACGTTTTTATACGTTTTGGCTATTTTTTGATTTATTTTTGTGGTGTTTGTACAGGTCATACCGTTTGACATATCGAAATGTAATTTAGTATATGGATTTGGTATATGGAGATGCAGATGCAGAGCAGTGTTTGGGTATTGTCGGGAGGGGGCAGGGGTAGTTTACTTACTCCCAAATTTTGCAAACGTTCTACAGGTCATACCATATGACTTATTAAAACGAAATTTAGTACGTGCCTTTGGTATATGGATATAAAGAGCTGTATTAATTTTGGGCATAATCGGTAAGAAGCCAGGGGTAGTGTACTTCACACCCCAAACCGAAAATAATTAATTTTTCGATTCGAATCGTATATATGCACTTTGAACTTATATTCTTTATGTAATATATCCATAAAAAAATATGTTTCCATTGGGTATGGTAAAGTTGAGTATATGGGTTGGGTTAGCCTAATTGTCTTATCTACAGTACTTTTTCAATTAAAACATAATCTCATATCAACACCCTGGGCGAAGCGGACTAACCCAGCTAGTTATAGAAATTACTTTGTTTTGAACATTATCATGTAATTTGTTCTTCAGCGATAATTTTGTTGGACATTCCAGTTATTTTATTACCGATTTCCCAAGAAAACTTCGGTAAGTGGCAGCACCATATTCAAATTCTCCTTTTATTTGTAATGACTAACTGGTCATTATGAATAACGATCATGATTAATTCATTGTGCAACACATGTAAAATTTTTTAATTAAATTTTTTCTAAATTTATTGCTGTTTGTTATTCTTTTGTTAAATTTTTATGATGAATACTCGTATCAAATTACCTCAATAACTTTTTGCGTGACATTTTAACATTAAAACACATTAAAAAGAAAAACCCAAATGTAACAAATATTTACAAAATAACTGCAATTTTTTTATATTTTTTTTTGTAATTTTAATGTCGGCATAATAACTACAATGAATAACGCATATTTATTTATAGTTTCATACCAACGTAAGGGAATATAATATGCACTTTGTTTGAGCCGTGACATTCAGAAAGCGGTTGTTGGGTTTTTAGTTGGTGGTCGATAGTGGCGCGCGGCATTGAAACAGAGTTAAATGTCACATAAATATAATTTTTCCACGATTTCCGCATTTTAGTTTTCAAAGCAGTGAACTAATTTTGAAATAAAGAAAAGTTTTTTTTAATTCCACGTAATATTTTGCATAATGCTACTAAATAGTGCTTTTACAAGTAAAATAGCGTGTAATAAGTCAGGGCAAAAATTTATTCATACTAGTCGGCGATAAAATATTGCCCGCATGCGAATGCATGTAATTCTGTACAATTTACTAGTGATTTGATTGATGTTTAATTTTTCTTGTTATTAATTTAACCAGGGTACATGTCACATATACATGAATCATGTTTTTAATTAGCATTTGCAAATGCATTACTAACGCTTTCGTTAGATCACTTTAAAGCTTCTAATTTCTTAAAAGTTTTTATTGAAGTTTTGAATTACAGGGATGTGCATCAATCGCGACATAGGTGTATATCTTTTCAATCACTTACACAAAAAAATGCTCTAATTAACGATTTTAATTAGATTCACATACAAGTTCAATAAAATTTTTAATTCATTCAATTATTTTTTCAATTACAATAACGTTTTATTTTTTTTTTTTTCTTGATCTAAACGCATAATAAAACTGTAAGTTTTTTTTTTTTTTTTAAATTGTCAGCACCTTATACTGGGAAATTTTAGACAGTATTTAATGATCTCTACAATAATTGGTTCCCGTAAAAATTTACAAGAGAAATTAGATATAAATTGGTGATAGTGCGAAATTTTAACAATTTAATGGTATTGAAACTTTGGCAGCACCTTTTATTTTTTTCAGGACCCAGACGACGTGGTGGGCGGTGTTAGTCCTCAATATATTTAAGTAGCTGACTACACGGCGACGACTGCATTTGGAGATGTGTAGCTGCGGCCGTCTTTGTTTTTAAAGTATAAAGGTTCATGAGCAAAATAAATAAAAAATGGGTGTGAGAGATAGAGAGAGAGAGAGAGAGAGAGAGAGAGAGAGAGAAGGCATAATTAGAGAGTGTACAAACGATTCTGCAGATTAGAATTCGTAGAGGCTGCAAAATAGATTTTTATTTTCAAATATGACCTCTGCATACGACACGAAAATATTTTCGACAGGCCATTTTCTTTAATTTAGTTAAATCTGGTCAAATATGGAATCCGTTGAAGTTTAGCATGCATGTATAACTCCTATAGCAATGCAAGAATTATATTATAAAGTGGGAAGTGTCACGCGCATTATATAAAAATAAGCTTTATTTTAAACTTAATTCTATTATAAGTTTGCGGTACCGTGAAATATCTCCCAAATTAAATAAATCCCAAAAAAAATGAAATTACTCCCAACAAAAAATTCAAAAATCCCATAAAAATTGGAAGTTATTTCATAATGAAATAACTCCCAATTTTTTTGAGGTTATTTCATAATTTTTTTTTTGGGAATTATATCGCAATGAAATAACTCCCAAATGAAATAACTCCTAACTTTTTTCTGTTGAGAGTTATTTCATTTATTTTGATTGGGAGTTATTTCATTTGACTAAAATTGCATTATTCTGGATACAGAGAAAATTTTGGTCAGCGAAGCCGGTGTTTGTTATACCATAGAGAAGAAAATCCTTGCGCCCGCCGAAGACCGGCGAAGCAGGAAAACTTTAGTAAGCGAAGCCGGTGTTGTTTATACCATAGAGGAGAAAATCTTCCATACTGCCGAAGGCCGGCTACACAGGCCGGGATGGCTCAATGATCTCTCTATGGTGTATGGAACAGCGGCTTCGCTAACAAAATATTGTTTGTATAGCCGGCCTTTGGTCATATATCTATAATATATGGTATGATATCAAAGTTCATCGGGAGGTACTTGTTATACCATAGAGCTTAAAACAGTTAAACAGTGCCCGGGTGCAAATATAATTTGTATTGGGAGTTACATATTTCATTTTTGTTGGGACTTATTTCATTTGGGAGTTATTTCATTTTTTTGTGTAAAAATATAATTGTTTTGAATTAACGGTTAAGTTTTTGGATCTTATTTCATTTTGGCGTTGGGAGTTATTTCGTTTTTTAATTTGAAAGTTATTTCATTTTCGTTGGGACTTATTTCATTGGGAGTTATTGCATATTACCTAAGTTTGCATATACAATAAATTATACTGAAAATACTAAATTTACTTTAGCAAAAGAGCGGAGCCATGCCCCTAGTATGTCCTTAAAATACTTATTTTCAAGTAAATCTATTAAAACTTTCTGAAAAACTTGTTCTGAAAATACAAGATTATAATAATGGACGTGGGCAAAGCCACGCCTATACGATTATTATGTTTTTGAAATTTCTTTCTTCTATCGGTTATTGAAACTTGCCTCACAAATTTAATTATTTTGACTGTGTCAGATTGTAAGTAATTGTAAAAGTGGGCGGAGTCCATGCAAATTGTTAACTTTTTAGTTATTTTTTTATAAACAACTACTACTACATTTTTTTTAATTTTTTTTTTGTGAATTTTTGGCTTGATTAGCCCAACAATTATTTATTTATTTATATTTTACTCATTGGTTTTCCGCTCTCCAAGCAATGAACTCACTTATAAACATGCTTAATACCAGCGTCCATAACTTTTACTTTCTTGTCTTTTTGCAGATTTTCTCTTCAAATGTATATCTTTATATATAGTTATTTTGCCAATCATTTCCTTAGCAGCTGTCTTAATAGTTGGTCTTAAATGATAATAAAGATGTGCCAAGCACTTTATAAAACTCGTCTTGGGTTTTTGGAAGACTTTCAAAAAGAAGAGCTTGATGACTGAATAAAATGTTTTATTTTCTGTTTTTCAAAAAAGCAAGAGCTGCCTCAACGACAACTTTTTTTCGAAAACCTACTCTGATTTCCATTCTTAGTTCTCCTTTTATGATTTTGCAAGAACTTGTTTACTTACCCTGGTACAATCGGTACTATATTACTAAGCCCCAATCATAAAAAAAAATTTTTTTGTTTTATAAAAGGTTTATAAAACAAATTTCTATACAAATTTTGTTCAATAAACCTTTAATAAATAAAAATATTTTTTATGAATAAGGCCCTTAAAATATAAGAATAAATTACTTAAAGGTGAAATAGAACTGGGTCATAACTATTTTTTTATACAATTTTATACGGTTTATTCAGTGTAAATGTTGTTAGCATATCTGCTAGGACTCCGAAATTACCGATTATGACTGATTTTCCATTTTTTCTGGTACTGGTGGGGGGAGCGGGACCACTTTCATTCGATTTTTCTCTAAATTCTGCCCCCAAAGATTTCAAAGTATTCAAAAAAATCGAAAAAACTTTACAATGTTTTTCGAACAAAACTTTAGACACAAATTCCGCTTCAGCTGGGTCCGGGACGACTCCCACTCGATACTCCAGTAAATTTCACCCAAAATGAAACAAAAAAAACTCGGTCAACATAGCCTGTGGGCCCTTTCTCTGTGTGCGGTCAATTATGCCTCAGAGTCATCGAAAATTTGGAGCATCGGATAGAGGTGTGCCGCCGAGGTCGCGGCAGCCATTTTGCCGATATTTTGTTCCATATATAATGGAACCATACCAATATTATCAAAATAAAAAGAAACGACAATAATTTCCTAAATAATTTGTGTGTGATAATCAACATCGGCCCTTAAAATTTAACCACCTTTATGTCACTAGACAGCTCATCAGTGGATTTTTCCCCAATTTTCTGAATAAAACTCCAGATTTCAATGTGCCTACTGACTGCTCCTGGTTCCCAGTGGCCACCCTGTGGGTCTATCGGCTACCTCTATGTGTATTGCTTTCTTTTACACAAATCAAAGCAGGAAAATCCTACTAACCTAAAAATAAACAAGAATCGCCCCTCGCAGGGGCTATTGATCTCCCGAGATTAATATGCACTCCATGAGATTTACTATTCGAAGTCTAATATTTATTTATAAAAAAATAAGCAAAAGGGAATCATTACAACTGAGAAAATAAAAACAACATGAAAAATTATATGTAGGCCTAGTTTTTTACCCCACAGCCTGGAATTAAGTGGTCTGATGTTGCCGAATTCCATTAGCGAAATTTTCGAAACTTTGCTTGGCAGATTGTTGGGCTTAAATTATCTGTATCTCCTTTGGTGCCTTGGCTAAATTGATTTCAATCCGAACACAGATGGACACGGCTAAATCAACTTCTCTATGAATAAGGATCCAGAATACTTTATGGGGTCGGAAATGAATATTGTAGAAATTACACACGGAACACAGAAAAAATATTTTCACCAATTAAAGGTTTTAATTAGTTTCATACACAAGTTTGATTAATTATTTAATTAATGCAATTACAAACTTAATTAAGAAAGAAAAAAAAAACTATTGTTTTTGTTTAATAAATAAATATACCAATTAAAAATTTAATTAATTTATGTGTGAAACTAATAAAAACCTTTTATTGGTGCACAAATTTCTTTTCGGTGAATGACAAACTGTGGTGAAGGGTATAAAAAGTGCAAAACGTCAAGAAAATTTTAAAAAATTTTTATTTTTTTATTATAAACTTTTCACAGAATATAATGAGACAACTTTGCGGGAAAGCAAAAAAGGTTTTATGTTTATTTTTTAAACTTTTTACTGCTAACATTGCCTCTTTCACTCTTTCAATGTTAAATTATGAAAAGACGAAAACAAAGTTTTCGTCATTATGGTTTAAAGATTTTTTATTATTTTTAATTTAGATTCGATGTCCGTCTGTCTGTTTTTAAGTCGTCTTTTTTTATTGCAAAAATTATTTTCCGCTCAGATTAGCATGCATAACGGAAAGACAACCACGACCCCATCTCCCAGCAACAGCACAAAAATAGACAAACTAATTTGAATCACTGATCTAGAACACATTAAATATGCGTTTGGTGCGTTTGTTCATTTCCGTTAAGTCACTCTTTTTTCTTCCGCCTAATGCAAAATGTTAATATTCTGAAAAAAAAAACCCGGGCATAATTATCAATCATAAAAAGCATTGGTAAATAGGGTTCCGCTAAGGTTTTTAAAACTGCTTATTAAATAAAATTTTATGAATTTTAAAAGAAACTAAAACTAAAAACTATTTCCTGTTCAGAGATTTGCAGTAGTTAAAAACACAAACAAAATTAGTAATTAGCACATACACACAACAAGTTATTACATAAATTTGTTAAGTTTCCCTCCTGGTTATCGTTATAGTAGATTAACTGCAGCTATAGTAAATTAACCAACAAATATAAAATTATGTTTGTGCTGCAAAATTAAAATGATTTCTATTAAAAAGCAGTTCAACCTAACATTTTTTCCTTAAATGATATGTTTTCAAAGACTTTTGTAAAAAGTACTTTTGAAAAGGGTGCATTATAAAAGTACTTTTCTCACAAGTTGCGAGCTCTTAGGATAAAAAAGTTTTGAATTGTAACAATCCCACCGAAAGATCAAAAAATAAAAATTTATAAAACAAATTAGACCCAAAAAATAGATTTTACCACAAATCCAAAATTGTGGAACAAGATTAACGTGAGTACCTGCCTACACGGCCTAACCTCACGATGGTCTTACCACCGAGTGAAACTTAGGCGTAGACTAGCGCCCCCATTGTGTAGTATAACAACACTTTACGATTGCCACCAATCGCTTTTTGTGTGTGATACAGTCACAATGAGTAGCAATTGGAAAGGCAAGCCTTTCCAAGGCAAGCCTAGATCCACATTATAACCTCTTGCTTAGGGGTTTGGAGACTATCCAAACTCCGTCTGTTGAGAGTGCAACAGCACACTTGATCGACTTTGCACCTTACCTACATAAATCGATCTTAAACAACAACCACCACGTGTACCCCCGAAGGGGACCTCACCAATAACCGGTCACAGAGAGGATAGGCTCTCTGTGGGGCCACCGATTTCCGTGGTACCAGTCCTTTGGGCACTGGTCGGGCCTCGAAGAGGACCCGTATGTTTTAACACACAGACCTTTTCTTCCAGATTTAGGCTCTAGGAACCCTAGCATCTGGTGCCCCTATTTTCCCCGAGTGAACCGCGTCAAAGCATTTGCCATATTCCTGAAGTGACAATTGGAACCCCCGGGGGTAACCACAAATCCAAAAACCAATTTTTGGTAAAACAAAAAAATATAATCTCACAAAAAGTAAAAAACCAAAACGAAATATTCACCAATAAATATGATATTTCGCCAAATTTCGTTTTAAAACAAAAACAAGTAAAAGTGCTATCTATATTCGACCGTGCCGAATCTTCTATACCCTTAACCACTGTGATTTTATTTATAGAGACATGTACAGCATTATCCATATTGTTGACTCTTTACATAAATTAAAATAAGTCGTATTAGAAAAAACTCATTCGGGTATGTTCTGTAATCCGAAACCGAGTGAAATTGAAATCGAATACATTTTTAAAGAAAAATATAACTTAGTTACGTCTATTATTTTAAAACATTAGCAATTAAGGAAGTTATGTGAATAGTTTTATGTCAATGGTCTTTGTAAATGTATAAAAAATAATATCAAAATGTTGTAAGATTTAAAAGTTATGACAATTTAAAATTTCATTCGGATTCAATTTCACTCGGTTTCGGATTACAGAACATACTCGATTATTCATGCTTTAAAGAAATAGAAGACAACGGCTACGCAGCTAAATGAAAATAAATTCCGCTCGTCACAATTGTCGCCGTGTAGTCAGCTACTTAATGATATTGAAGATGACAGCATCATCGTAAACTCCGACATTGTTGTAGAAACACTTATTTTTGCTTTTATAAAATTTAATAACTTTTTCAAAAAAATAATAAATATTTCCTCCAAAACTTTTTGTTTGTATATGAATTTGTAATTTAAAATTATGTGGCATTTTTTTTTGTTGAATAAAATAAAATTGAAAATATAAATTAGCCTAAGCTGACTACAGCCAGAATGGCTTTGCTGGCTTCAAAATAATCGTTTACCTATTAACGGTTGTATTTTATTTTTGACAGTTTGTACTGTCTACTCTACTCTATATACATACATATATTCTTAATATTAAAAATATGTTATATCACACTCATAATTTTCATAGAAATATTGAAAAGTTTTTTTAAATATTTTAAAAATTGTTGCAAAAATTTTTTGTAAAAATATTATTTTGATAATTAAAAAAAAATTGTTTTCGAAAAATTTTCTGTAAATTTTTTTAATAAATATTTTGTCATTTTTTTTAATATTTAAAATTTTTTTTTTTTGTTAATTTTTAAAATTTTTTTTTATTTTATTGAACTTTTTTTATATTTAGGAGTTTCCTGCAATCTATGTTGAGTTAGAATGGTCGGACTAAAGCCAGAATAAATCCTTAAAAAAATTTCCTCTTAAGCCCTTTAACTGCTCCTGGTAACCAGTGGGTACCCTATGGGTCCATTGGCTACCTCTATGTGTTCTGCTTTCTATAAAGGTCTTACAACCTAAAAAAAAAATCGCCCCCTCGCAGGGGGTTATTAATCCCCCGAGATCTGTATGCCCTCCTTCCGATATACCTGTCGCGGTCTAATGTTCATTTGACAAAAAAAGCAAAAGAGAATCAATAAAGCCGAAAAAACCGTAAAAAATATAGGTGGGAGTGGTTTTTGGCCCGCAGCCTCCAAAGGAATTATTTGATGTTGCTGAAATTTCGAAACTATGCCTAACAGATTGATGTGCTTAAATTGTTTGTATCTATTCTGGTGCCTTGGCAAATGACATTACCACCCGAACACGGACAGACGGACATCGCTTAATCAACTTCTCTATGTATAAGAATTCAGAATATATATACTTTATGAAGTCGGAAATGAATATTGTAGAAATTACACAGGGAATGACAAACTTATATATTCTTTCCACCTGGTAGGGTGGAAGGGTATAAAAAATATATAAATGTAACTCAGATTTTAACTAAAAGCCCAGAAATGTAGTAAAAACATGTTTCAGCAAAAAGCAACAAAAACCAAGATTTCACTAAAGAATAACACAAACACTTGGAAAAGTATGGCCAATGGATTAGGATAATGGGAATAGAGGTACCATTATACTAATCCAGTCTGTTTTGCTAGATTATGCACATAAGTGCGAGGATTACTTGTTACCAAATTTCAAGACTACATATTGTAGTTCTCTAGGTACACGATAATATGTGAACACTTTTTATATTAATAAGGGGGTTAATGGTGCAAAATTTTAAAGATCTATCTATTTTAGTTCTCTAGCTACTTAAAAAATGGGCATACAAGTGGGCGTGGTCAATTTTTCTTTTCGTAAAAACTTAAGTTGGGTTATGATGAAGATTAAAAAAAAAAATAGCTAAATCTTTTAGACGGTTTTTAAGTGATGCAATTACCAACGAACGACATTTCATTTTATTTATGTGCCTTTCGTATATAGTGGTGAAGTGCTATAGTATCAGCCAAAACCTCAGCAGCCCCTCAGTATATTTTTTTAAATGATAATTTTTTTAAGAAAACGAAGTTATTAAAATTTATTATTTTTATTTTTTATTTATTTATATCTTTATTATTGAAAAACTTAAACTTAGGCAATTTAGAATTTAATAAAATAAAGTTAAAATTCAAAAAAACATTTTAAGTCGCAAATATAAGCGGACTAAACTAAAGCACCCCCAATTTAAGATACAAAAAAAAACTATTGAAATGAATATTTTGTTGCGAATCCTTTATTCTGGATGACACACGCCCATCTTTTAGGCATAGAGGCTATTAAATTATTAATTATATCAGGTGATATTGCTTCCAGGCTATTTTTGCGGCTTCAATTAAATTTTCTTTGGTTTTGCAATTTTCTCGGTTAATTTTTAAGTTAACGATCTCCCACAAGTTCTCGATTGGGTTAAGATCGGGGGATTGGGCAATCCAACGGAGAACTTCTATCAAATTGTTCTGCAACCACTCCTTAACCACTTTTGACGTATGTTTTGGGTCGTTATCTTGCTGGAATGTCCGTTTAAGTGGCATGTCTTCTTCAGCATAAGGCAACATCAGGTCTTTTAATATGAGAAACAACCCCAGACCATTATATTGCCGGCTCCATGCTTTATTTAGGATTCAACCGTTGTCCATTTGGTCTGCGTACCCGCCTTATGCCATCTGAATCCTTTAAACTAAACTTAGATTCGTCAGAAAACAGCACAGTCCTCCATTTTTGGACTCTCCAGTTGAGATGGGCCTTGGCGAATTCAAGTCTGGCTTTTTACTTTTTTGACGATATGCAAGGTTGTTTTTGCTGGTCGTCGACTGAATAATCCACCCTCTGTACCGCCCTTCTACGAATCGTTTTTTTAAATCTAAGCGGCTTCGTATGTGACTAGAAGATGCTGTAGGATTATTATGGATTGTCTTTTTAATTAAGGAGTCTTCATGTCGCGTGGAGTCTTCATGTTCACGTGGTATAAATAAATAAAAAAATAAATTTTAATAACTTTCTTTTCCATAATAATCCGAAATAAAACTTATTTGCAATGTATTTTAGAACAACTTTTAGACGAAAAATTTGTTCTAAAATAGATTTGAAATATACATACATATTTTATTTTTCATAAATATTGGGGTTATTCTCCATGAAATATTTTTACAACAATATCTATTTCCATGTGCTGTAGTAAAGTTGAGACTGTAGGCCACTCCACATTTTTTAATGGGGTTCAATTTGAATATTGTATATAAAATAGTTATTAATTCTGCGTAAAAAAATTAACATTTTTTCTCTTGTTTTTTTTTTTAATTAAAGCTGGATATGTTTCTTTCATCACAGCCTAAATTAACTTTACTGAAATTGCCGATCAAATCTGTGTGATGGGTCAGTCAACTTTACAAAATGAATTTTCTAGGCCTCTTCAACCATTTTTACAAAAAAAAATTTTTTCAAAAAACTACAAATTATAGTTTTATTGCAACAAAATGATTACTTAAATACGGAAAATTATATTTTGAGTAACCAATAGAATGTCTGTTTTCTTTTTTTTTATTTTTTAACAGAAAAAAAGTGAAAGTTCAGTGTAAAAAAATATTTATTGCAGCTAGCTTTTATTATTTTTAGTGGATAATTTACTTAATGGTTTTTTGAGTTAATTGGCACAAACAGTTAAGGAAATGGATACTTAGAAAAAATTAAGGTAAATCGATCGATCAGCATTTTATCAGAAATAAAGAGATACAAGTTCAATATCAAGCAAATGTGGTGTATATTCTGAAGTGAGATATCTAAAGCCACAGTCACCTCACACTCTTTCATTTTCCGATCGTTAAATACCATTACATCGATTTTATCGTTCTCTGTTGGGTGACCTGAATGTTTGGCTTCATTTGTGTTGTGTTGAAAGTTTAAAACGTATGTAAGGGTTTTTTCCATGTTCCTTTGATATTTTAGCTTCACAATAATTTAATACTTTCAAATACAGTCAGTCACCTTGCAATCACAAACTTCTCAGCCGAACTGCACAACGACGAATTTAAACTTATTAGTAAATTGACGGAACATATTTTCGAAACCAAAACATAAAATTAACAATGGCATATTATTATGCCTGTAAGTAGTCATTTTTGTTTTAGCCATTCACTTTTTAATTTATTTTTTAATTCTCTGAAAACAAAAACGCTAGAGAGATAATGACGATGATCATCTTTCAAATAAATTGTCTGTTAAATATGCTTGATTACAATTATCTAGAGTCACAGCATTTTAGGCAACGACCGTAAGATCGTAATCATTCATCATCTCTATTATAATCGCTATTTAAATCGACATTATAATAACGTCGCTGTAATTTATATCGAATGTCTAATTTTTCGTCATTGGCTGTTTTATATTTTTAGTTAAAAGTTGA
The DNA here is from genome assembly GCA_949628195.1 of Phasia obesa. Taxonomy (NCBI): domain Eukaryota; kingdom Metazoa; phylum Arthropoda; class Insecta; order Diptera; family Tachinidae; genus Phasia; species Phasia obesa. Next base: position 163,034,208 of record OX451215.1, read on the forward strand.
GAAATTTATTTTTGTTGTTGAGAAATTTAATTTAACAAAAAGATTGTTTAATTTGAATGTCTTAATTTTTGCATTATTTTTTAAATATGTAGCTCTTCATGGTGCTTAACTTTCAAATAACGAAATTCCAAAAAAATTAAAGGGTTTGTAAATTTGTAAGCGCCGATGTTGATTTTGATTAAAACACAAATTAGTTAGGAAATTATTGTCATTTTTTTTTATTTTATTATTAATATTGGTATGGTTCAATTGTGTATGGAACAAAATATCGGCCAAATGGGCGTCGCGACCTCGGCGGCCCACCTCCTTCCGATGTTACAAGTTTACGATGACACTGAGGCATAATTGAGGTTCTATGCCGTTAATGTGCCGAATTATCTCATCCTTTAGCTCTTGAATTGTTGCTGGCTTATCGACGTACACCTTTTATTTCAAATAACCCCAAAGAAAGAAGTTCAACGGTATCAAATCACATGATTTTGGCGGCCAATTGGCGGTCACGTGAGATAACACGGTTATTGTATTTGTCGTGGTTAAGAGCCAATGTTTCATTAGCTGTGTAGCAAGTGGCACCGTCCTGTTGAAACCACATATCGTCCACATGCATATCTTCCTATTCGTGCCAGAAAAAGTTCGTTATCATCTCACGATAGCGAACACCATTTACTGCCTGACTGGCCTGATTTTGGAAAAAATACGGCCGGATGATGCCGCCAGCCCATAAACCGCACCAAACAGTCACTCTTTGTGGGTGCGTTCGTTATTCGATAATCACTCTTGGATTATCATTCGCTCAAATGCAATTCTACTTAATGACGAATCCACTGAGGTGATATTCTGACCATTGACGACGTTCTTGGTTCAAATTGAGTTAGTCTGAAATTGAGAAATGTCAAATTAAATGCAGCAAAAACTTAACTTTTAGATGTGGTTCACATTCAACATCGGCCCTTAAAATTTAACCACCCGATAGTTCGATTATGGATAGCAACTCAACCTGAGTTGCTTTGTCAAAAGGCAACGCAACTGGGGGAAAAATTAGTACTATGTAGGGCAACTTTTTTCAGTTGCCATAAAGTTATCGATAATCCTCTTTTGTCAGTCTAGCAACTGGAAATAAATGTAAACAATAAAATAGTTTTTAATAAATAACAAAGAAATAAAAAAAAATTATTTTATGCCTACAGTTCTGATTCTCTTTGAAAGTACTATTTAATCTCTTTAAAAAATGTGCCCAAGCACACTCGTATATTTAAAGCAAGTTTATCATCATGTGTCAGCCAAGGCGATAAACCTAAAAAGAAAACTTACAATAGTCCTCATCCAACTAAAGATCCTCCTGAACATTACAGCCATCCGTGTCTTGAGCTAAATCCTTTCATATGCCAAGTTTCATACCAGCAGCTATTTTTTGACCATTTTCATCCAAAGTTAATAAGCTGGGACCAGTTGTTGATCAAATGTGTGTCTATAAAAATACGGAATATTATTCGTATCATCGTTATTCTTTTGTTGGATTGATTATGTAAATATCTCAGAAAGATATGAAGAAAAATGAACTTAGTTTTCAGTTTTAGTGCAGTTTTTACTTTATAATTTGTGAAAAAAATAAACAGCAACTACGAATTTATGGACCATAAATTTTAGTTGCCAGTTGCCATACGTAATACAATTTCGGCAACTGACAACGCAACAGCGGTTGCGTCGACCTATTAGTAATATTTTAAAAGGTGAAAACCCTTGCATTGGCAACACTGGTTGTTTGTAGTTTTAGTTAGTTTTTTGGTCAATAATAAGTCTAGGAGATGCAGGCACACGACTGATTTAAAATTTCAAAGAATTACCCCAGAAAAATCCTTTGTTTTTGCTAAATCTTGGATTTTTTCTAACCATTGAGTTGTTAGAAAAATTTGTTATTTAAATACAAGTTTACTTAAATAACCGTCCATCTAATCTTTTACAAGTATTTTAAATTATTTTACAAAATGTATAAGAGTCTCATAATGACTGCTATTATAGATGACTGCATAAATAAGACATAAATCTTAATAAAAATAAAAGAAAAACTAGTTCCATTTTTACATATATAAACTAAGGCCGGTTTGTGTACTCTGGTATATGCAGTTTGTATGTATATTCGGGTTAGTCAGCGAATTGATTTCATGTAAAAGAATAATAAACAAATACATGAACCACCTTCTTTAGCACCCGCCACTTGTTAGTCTGACTGTCTAACAATATTGTTTTATTTATGTTTCTATTCTCCTCTAAATCTCATATCGAACTATCTGATCTATAATCGAAGGCAAAAAAGTTTTATTTTTTTTCGTTCGCATAAAAAAACTATTATTTGTTTGTAACTAGCTGTGCCCATACACATTGTGTGCGTCCTGACAATATTTTGTACGATTTTGCTTTGAAAGTAATCCACACCAAATTGTAAGACTCTTACTTTTATAGTGCTTCACGTATACGTATTTACTTTATATAAAGGTACCCATCCCTGGATATAATTTTTAAAATTTATAGAAAATTCTAAAAATTATTGTTAAAAGGTGTCTAAACATTTTTAATAAAAATGCAATTCGACAAAGTAAAAATACAAATCAGTTAGTAATTCATATTTTATCATTATTTTAAAACAGCGCCATCTGTGTTTAAAATAACCCAGTACTTTTAAACCAGAAATTGCGTATTTTCGTTGCTTTTTCTCCTCTTTCTCTTGGAAATGAGATATTTTTGCGGAAAAAAGTATCCTATATTGCAATCAGGATGCTAAGGTACCTCCTGACAAAATTTTGTCACACTCCATCTAGTAGTTTTTACGTGATGCGAACACAAAAAAAAAACAGACAGGCAGACAGACAGACAAACAGACAGGAAATGAGTTACTGTTTTATTATATGTAAAGATTTATAATTATAAATCCGAAGAACAAAACTTGTTAACTAAATAACTGACCAACACATACATATATTGAACACAAAAAAACATTTATTAAAGCCAGAAATTAAGCTAAGCGAGCCTGATACTAAAGCTTTAATAATAAGTCAAAGGCCCTAAGGATCTTTTGTACAACCTTTGTATTCATCTCAAACACGTTCTGTGCTGCGCATAAGTATTATTCACTCGACTGGGAAACTCTGGTAGCCCAGATTCTCTTGACACTTTTTTTTCTTAAGACTCTGAGAGTAAAGATTATTAATTCTACATTCCACATCCCACAAGAGTATCTTGAATGATAAAAGGACATAAATCTGTGTCTTAGAATTAGAGCTTTACTGAAACTGAGTTTAGCAGAACAAATCTAGTACAATTTCCAGATAATGATTTATGGCTGAATACGATGAACTGTACGAGGGGTGCGCATTTATGCAATTGGTGTTTAAGTGAATACGAAAGCGTCTGCTAATGAAGAATGGACATATAAAGGCCCTATAGGCTTTAAGATGGAGCTTGCAAAATAGGTTTCTGAAAACATGACTATATACATTAGGGTGTCCGTTATTTTTAAAAGTCTTTATTTCAAAACGCCCACCCCCCATTTTTTCCCTTTTGTTAAAAGATGAAAAATGAGCCGTCACTCATTAGGATCGGAGGTCGGGAACCCGTGCCGCATCAGACCAGAACTTGAGAATGCGCGTTTCCAGTTGGGAGCCACGGCCCGCTAATTTTTCATACCAACACTGCAGCTGGTATGCTGCTGGCGAGCATGTAAAAGTGTTAGGGAGACGTCCATGAATTTTTCCAAATCTGTGAGAAGACTTTCACTAGTCCTGGTTCCTGTTTTTTGTTAAAAATCTGTGCGGAAGTGCTGTGCGGGTTTGAACGTTTTTCGTTTAAATCCGCCCTCAAATTTGAATATAACCCATGCAACATCGCCTTGAATTTAGGGGGGGGGGATGTATATCAAAAAAAAAAAAAAGGATATTCATTTTATTATTCAAAATTTTTTTCCTTCACGACATACATATATACATATGTTTAATAAAATAGTAATTACAACTTAAACAAATTTTCCTTTAATGATGTTTTTGTGCAATCCGGAAATTGCTTACTGTGGTCTTCAACACAGTGAAGATGGAATTCTCGTTGTTCTTCGTTTGATGTTAACACACCGTTAAAATCTTGTATTAATTTCACAACCCTCTCTGCCGTGTCATTTACTACTCTTAAATTCCTAATTATTTTTTGACTGTCTAAAGTTTGGCAACTTTTAACTTTTGACGTACGTTGAAAGCTATAAATTGGTTTCTCTTTGCTTCTCTCTCTCAAAATTAAATTTTTGTGTTGAGTGGAAGCAAGGCTTAAATAACCAAGTGACTCCACAAGGCGGAGCTAATATTAGGTCTGTTCCAAGTTCATAACAAAACAGTCCCAACTCGCACAAATTAGTCCGAAAGCGTTCCAGATATCAATTTTTGTATAATTTTGAGAGAAAATGAGAGATCAAAACTTTTTATTTCCTGAACAAAGTTGTACGAACTTTTTCTTTGGGTAAGTTCGGACTAGAATTAAATTATCAGCTGTTTTTGTTTACATTTAAAAATCAAAGAATTTTTAAATAAGGAAAGAAAGAATTTATTTCAATTGTGTTTTTTTGCATTCCAGCAACTTTGGACAACTTTGTCACATTCAGAGAATAATTTTGTTTTTACTCTTAATAGTTCGGACTGTTTTGTTATGCACCTGGAACAGACCTATTAAAGAGAAATTTTTTCAATTTTTTATATGGAGTTTGACATTAATCATGTAGTTTAAGAGAGAATAAAAGAGATATTACTGTCAAAATCCATATAAAAAAAAAAATCAAACAATTTTTTGCTGATATTTCCTCTCCCTTACGCTATCACCTTGTTAAATATGCCTTGAGTGGAAGCAAAAATAAAACAAAATACAATAAACTAATTTAATTTAATAGAGTAAAATAGAAAAAAAAGCTTTTCTCGTGTTTTCTTTTCTGATTTAACATCCGTCAACAAAGTACTGATTGTGTTAACCTTTTCCGTTGTTACTTTGATTTCAGTTGAGTACGTTAAAGGATGACAATTTTTAACAAGAACCAGGATCAGTGAAAGTCTTCTCACAGATTTGGGAAAATTCATGAAGGTCCCTAAGGGTCTCCCTAACACTTTTACATGCTCGCCAGCAGCATACCAGCTGCAGTGTTGGTATGAAAAATTCGCGGGCCGCGGCTCCCGCCTGGAAGCGCGATAATGAGTGACGGCTCATTTTTCATCTTTTAACAAAAGGAAAAAAATTGGGGATGGGCCCTGAATTACGAAGTTTATTTTTCACCCAATAAATAACGGACACTCTAATATACACATAAAAAGCTAATTATTATATATTATAGTCAGGCAGTGCTGAAGTCCTAAAAGGGCCACAGTGGCAAGTGGAAAAGGGTTCCGGATGCTGGTCATTGCCTTGGCGGGGGAATGATATTACTAATGATCTAGCAAGGTTGGCTTTTATAATGATTTGTAAAATCAGGGAAATATCAGTTAAGTTTTGGATCAAAAATGGCAATACAAGACAAAAATATATTGTTGGAATGATTTGTTATTTATTATAATCTTTTAGATAATATAAAATGAAATTTATAGTCAAGCTTAAGTTCGTTTTTATTCTCTCTAAGAAAGAATTAATTAAATTACAAATTAGGTGATAATATTAAAGACAAATTGGGAAAATTTTATTTTTAGACACCAGCAGGAGCGGAATGCACATTTTCTACAAGTGTATTAACATGACTAAGGTTATTATTAAAGATTATACCGAGATTCTTAGCACTGTTCACGATTTAAATTTTTTCCCCATTAATTAAAATGTCAATATTTATAATAGGACTAATAGATGTCTTATGAATTATTATGCAGTTTGACTTGAGAGGGTTTAGCTAAAGTCCGTTTGCAGATGCCCAGCATACTATTTTATCTAAGTCATCTTTAATTCGCTCAATGTTTTGGGCAACGGAGTGTAGTTCACTGCTTAAATATAACTGCACGTCATCTGCGTACATATGAATTTTGCAATGGGAGAGTTGGTTTAGTAAATCAAAAAAGAAGTGGTCCAAGAATTGACCCTTGAGGCACTCCTGTGCATAACTTCGCATAAGCATATTGCCAACGGTTTGTCAAATAAGATGATAAAAGTCGTGTTGAAGCACGAGAAAAAAAGAAAAAGTACTTCAGCTTTATTAAAACGACACTATGATCAACTGAATCAAATGCTTTTGAGTGGTCGAGCAAGATCAACTAATTTGCTTTCTTATTATCAAGTTCGTATCGAATGCCCTCTGATACATCAATTAAGGCAGAAAGACAACTATGATTCGAGCGAAATCCTGACTGTTTTGCAGACAGTAACTGCTTTTCTGCAATCCATGAAGACATTTGAGTATAAAGAAGTCTCTTCAAAACTTTTGATAAATAGCAAAGAATAGCTATTGGTCTAAATTCAGATTCAGATTTAGGAAGTGGGATTATTTTAGCAATAAAATTTCATTGGATTTATTTTTAAAAGATGCTTTTCGGCATATATCGAGTGACATGGTCCAGTTGGATAGACCACTCTAGCAGTATGGCGTCAATAGTGGCTTAAATACTGGCTTACAATGTTTTAAGAGCTGCAGGTTTATCGCCATAAGCCTATGACTTAAAAAACCGCCATAAAAAGTAATCTAGAAGCTTTTAATTATACGAACAAGGGGGCCAGTGAACAGGACCACTTCTTATTGGAAAAATAAAACTGGAGTGGCCTACACTCAACTTTACCATACCAAATGGAAACAGATATTTTTATGGATATCTATATATATAAAAAAAGTTGCATTGTGTTAGAAATTGATGTTCTCTGGACTGCGTTAACCGATTTTGTTCCTAAAAAGTTTATATGAAAGGTAATGTCAATACCAAGGTTTTTATGTACAAACGATCTTGGTATGTGTATTGGTCCATGAGTTATAGCGATAATAGTTGGCGTGGTACAGCCCATACAAAGTAAAAATTTATTATCGTGTTCCTGGCGAACTGCAGTAGATAGCGCCTTGAAACTTTTCAAGAGTAGCCTTTGTGCTAAAGCGCATAGTCTGCCAAAATAAGAATGAATTGGGACAGTGGGCGTGGCACCTCCCATACAAAGTGAAAAATGATTATTGTGTATATAGAGAACTATAATAGGTATGGTCTCCAAAGTGGGTACAATTAAATCCCATACACATGGGTATGCTCTAGAAAAACATAGGCTGAATTGGGACAGTTAGCGTGGCACCCGCCATACAAAGTGAAAAATTATTATTCTGTATCTAGAGAACTGCAATAGGTAGCGCCTTGGAATTTTGCATCAGTAACTCCCATATTAAGATACATTGTGTAGAGAAACACAGACTGAAATTGAATGGAGGGTGTGGTACCTCCTATACAAAGTGAAAAATTATTATCGCGTACCTAGAGAACTACATTAGGTATAGTCTTGCAACTTTGCACAAGTAACCCTCATACTAATGTGTATAGTCTAGCAAAATACAGACTGGATAAGAATACTAGGAGTGGCACATCCCATTAAAAGTAAAAAATTGTTATCGTGTTAATATGTATAGTCTAGCAAAAAACAGGTTGGATGGGAACATTTTTGACTTCGAATCGAAAAATTAATTTTTTTCGGTTTGGGGTGTTAGGTAAACTACCCCTTGCCCCTTACCGATTATGGCCACAATTTATACAGCTCTTCATCTCCAGAAACCAAAGCCACGTACTGAATTTCATTTTGTTATGTCATACCGTATGACCAGTAGGGTGTTTACAAAATTTGGGAGCAAGTAAACTACCCCTTGCCCCTTCCCGATTATGCCCAAAATTTATACAGCTCTTTATCTCCATAAACCAAGGGTTTATCCTGGAAAATTCTTTTAATTGTGCAAGAAGACACTAGATTATATTTTAAATGTTTTTTTTTTACAAACAAAATACCAAAAACCGTTTTAAAAATGCATAAAAACACAGGATAAAAGTTCTTAATCCGTAATAAAAAATTAGCAAACAAAGGAAAGAAGATACAACGTGCTACAACGCTCGTCAAACCAGTACACAACATGCTTTGTAGCACGAACTCGCATCAAGCTTCATTCTGACTCTGACATGTTTTGAGCGAACACATAATAAAAATAAATGTATTGGTTATAGCATGTTGAAGCGTTGTATTATAGCTTCGGTTGTAGTGCGCACTCTGACATCAACCTAAGGCCATCAAGTTCAAAACGGCGTCTTTTCCAATACTTCTTGCAGCAATATTTGCTTCGTTATGCACTTTTCTTTGTCGGGAAGAGTAAAATTAGTTCGAATAAGATCAACAGCTCCACGAATTACCTGCTTAAGGCCAATTATGTTTACCGTAAAATGGACAAAGTGCTCTATGAACATCGCGAACAGTTTTATTATATTTTCAAGATACATTTCCATTTTATAATGGAATGAAACAATGCATAATGACTTGCCAAACCTACCTGAAGAGAAATGTCCACACAATTTGTCATTATCAGCTCTTAAACCCTAGTTATCGATAACCACAGTTCTTATGCAGCTAAAACAACAATCGATATATAAACTAAAAGAGTTGCATTTATTTGCTCCCTAACATGGTTTTCACTGTTATAATAAAATTTTAAATATGATGCTTTTTGTAAGAGAAACCAATTGTAGTTAATTTTTATACACACTCAAAAGAGTGCTCATCAACACCAGGAGATGTATTGCTTACCGTTATTTTCAAACACATGCATTCAAATATCATATGATTTAGCGTTGCAATTTTTCTGCTCGCTACTGTATCTATAAAGATTTATAGCACATTACAGAGATTTATCTTAAGTTTGTACTTTTTATTATTTTTTTTTGCACTTTTTTCTATCTCTTTTTACCGCTGTTGCTGCTTCAGATTGATTATGTGGTTTTATGGCTTTATTGAAATATTGTCTTGTATGTAAATTGGGTTAAATAAGTTGCAACTTGTCGATTGCTGCATGTTGTTGTCTAAAATTTAAAGCTAATAAACATAAAACACAACACAAGAACATGAGCAGCAACAGCAACAGCCGCCGCTGCCTCAGCACAAGTTGGCACATGTAAACACATGTTTCATGCACACAGATAGATACTCGTTTCGAATTTGTTTTTCATTTGGAAGAGTATGAGTTTCTTTATTGATGCATTAGATATATATTTTGTTATTAAAATTGTTGAGTTTATGTTTTTTGCTAAACTTAAATTACTGCTTTATTGACCACTTAAATTCATTATGAAAAATAATTGAATTTTTAATAAATTTGTTTTTCGCTCCTTGACGATGGACGGGTTCAGCAAGGAAAAGATAATGCTTTATAAGCCTGGGTTTATGTTTGCTAAATTAGAAAACTCATTTACAAAGAAAAAATTTGTTTACCAATTAAGGGTTTTAATCAGTTTTAAATCAAAGTTCAATTAATTTTTTAATTGATTCAAATATTTATTTGTTTAAAACAGACTAAAAACAATTCTTTGAATCAATTAATTATTAATTTAAATCAATTAATAATTTAATTAAATTTTAATATGAAACCAATTAAAACCTTTAATTAGTGAAAACAATTTTTTCTGTGTATAAAGTAACACGTGCTTTTACCATACATATGATTGAACAATTTTGTTAACATTTTTGAAATTTTCGTTTCAAAAATTTGTTAACTGAATTTTCTATATTTTAATTATTATATATTTTGAACCATTTTTTAATGTTAATTGAAAATTTTAATTAATTTTTTTTTATAACTCACATTGCTTTTTTTAAACAAATTTTTGATTTGTGTTAAAAGCAACAACTTCATTAACGTTCTAGTTTGGACGTTAACAAATAAAGTGTTAAGCATTCCAAAAAAAATTTTTTTTTGTTAAACAAACTTCAATTAATTTTCGTAATTAAAGAAATAAATTAAAGTAGCAACAACAGCAAAACTTTGAGAAAACATGTTAAGTTCATAAAAGTTATCAACGTTACAAATTTGTTTAATTAATTCGTTTATAGCACGAATATTTTGGTCTCCACTGCACCCTGTTTTTCTATTTTTTCTTGCATTTTTTCAAATGAATGCTAATTATTTCTAAAATAGTTGTAGTTTGCAAACAATAATGCCTTAAATCGTGTTCTCTGTCACTTCAGTAGTTAGATGCTGTAAAGCAAATTTGTCGCTTATTTTATTAAGGACCACATTCGTGCTGAAAATGTACCTTTGTACTGATTTACTACTTTTGTAAATTAGAAAAGGTATAGTTGCTTTAAAATCGTAAAAATAGTAAACTAATAGATCAGGTATTCTTAAAAAACAGATGTTTTTGTACCAGGTACTTTTTGTGAAAGGTACTTTTTTAGCTTTCACAAAAAGTTATTTTAATAATGGTACTTTATATAAAACGTCCTTTTCAGTAAGATTAGTATAATAAATGGTATTGTATGCTATAAGAGTACCTTTCTGCAAAAAGTATCTTTTGTAAAATATAATTTTTAAAAAAGTACCTTCTTAAAAAAGGTATATTTTTAAAAAGCACTATTTATAAAAATTTATTTTTAAAAAAAAGTAGTTTTTGAGGACTAGATTTTGATAAAATGAATTTTATAAAATGCATTTTATACCCTTACCACAGGTAGAAAGTGTATATATGTTTGTTCTTCCGTGTGTAATTTCAACAATATTCATTTCCTACTCCATAGAGTATATACTCCATTATTCAGGATCCTTATACATAGAGAAGTTATCTGTACGTCTGTGTTCGGGTTGAAATCAACTCTACCAAGGCACCAGAATATATACAGAATATTTAAGCCCACCAACCTGCCAGGCATATTTTCGAAAATTCCGCTAATGCAATTCAGCAACATCAGACCACGCACAACTATATTTTTTCACTTTGTTTTTTTTATCGGTTGTAATATTTCTATTTTTTGGTGTTTTATAAATATTAGACCGCGACCAGTAGATGGCATGAAGTGCATCGGGGGATCAATAACCTGTTATAGCGATTTTTGTTTGTTTTTAAGTTGGTAGAGTTAAAAAATTTAAATTTAAAATTTTTTACAAACAATTTTTTATAAAATGTTTTAACAAAATTTTCTATAAAATGTTTATAAAAAATTTTCTATAAAATGTTTACAAAAAATTTTAGATAAAATTTTTACAAAAAACTTTCGATAAAATTTTTACAAACCATTTTCCATGAATTTATTACAAAAAAAATTCTATAAAATTTTTACAACAAATTTTCGATAAAATTTTTACAGAAAATTTTGGTAAATTTTTTACAAATAATTTTCTAAAATATTTAAAAAACATTTTTCGAGAAATGTTTTACAAAACATCTATAAAATTTAAACAAAAAATGTTCGATAAAATTTTACAAAAATAAAATTCTTACCAAAAAATTTTCGATAAAATTTTATCAAAAAATAGTCGGTAAAATTTTCACAAAAAATTTCCATATAATTTTTCCAAAAAAATGTCGATAAAAATTTTACAATCAATTTTCGATGAAATATTACCAAAAAAAAGTACGAATTTTTTTTTTTCAAATTTTGGTAAATTTTAAACAAAAAAATTTCCATAAAATTTTACAAAAAATGTTCTTTGAAATTTTGTCTAAAATTTTCAATAAAAGTTTTACAAAAAATTTCGATAAAATTTAAAAAAAAATCTATATCTTTATATTCTATTCGGAATGATGAAGTTGAAAATCATAAAAGTAAAAACTGAATGTATATATGTATATTATTGTGAAATTGGGAAACATAAGAGAGTAAGGGAATATATGAGATTAATATGGTGAAGGGTATATAAGATTCGGAATGGCCGAATATAGCATTCTTACTTGCTTAAATAAAGGTTGATTTACAACACTTACTTTTTATAAAAAGTTTAATTTATAGAATGTCCTTTCAGCAAAATCTAATTACTTTTGAAAGATAAATTTTAATAATTTGTATTTTGGGTATTAAAAATTCATCCATTTTACTTTTTCATTAATAGCGTGCTATTAACATAAATTATAAATTCACTGAAATTGACTACGACGGGGTAAGCTATTATCGATGGCCATTTCGCTAAGTGCTTAATTTAACTTTTAAGTAAGGTACATTTTAGAAAATGTACTGTTTATTAAAAATTCTGTTCATAAAAGGTACTGCATGTAAAAGTAAAAAATGTAAAAAATTTTTTGAAAAAAGTACTTTTTATACAAGGTACTTCTTATAAAAAAATTTAATAAAAGTTACTTTCTATAAAAACTTTTCTTATAAAAAATAAATATACTTCAAATAGTATCTGTTTTAACTTAAAATACTTTTTAAAAAGGGTTTTTTTTAAATAGGTATATTTTAGAAGATAGTTTTTTTAAAAGTAAATTTTGCAACAAGTACTTTTTTATAAAAGGTACTTCTTATTAACGGATTTCAAACGGATTTTTTACAAAAAGTTTCTTTATAAATGATTATAAAAGGTACTTTTATATAAAAGTATCCTTCTATAAATAGTACTTTATATAAAAGGTTATTTTTAGAAAGTTACTTTTTATAAAGGGTTTTTCTATAAAAGGTATTTTTTATAAAAGGCACTTTTTATAAATGGTACTTTTTACAAAAGGTACTTTTTATAAAAGGAGCTTTTAATAGAAGTACTTTTTATTCTATACAAGGTATTTTTTATACAAGGTACTTTTTATACAAAGTATTTTTTATTAAAGGTACTAAAAGCAACATTTATTTTCTGTAGAAGGTACTGTATAAAAAGCAGTTTTTATTAAAGATTATTTTTAAAAAATTTTTTTTATTACCATATTTCTCCAACAGTATTAGATATTGCTTTAAATCGCCCAATATTTTTTGCTTTGGCCCACTTATGCAATTCATTAAGTTAAAATTAAAACCATTAATTAGCGTAACGCTTCACTGAACAATTTTACATATAAATTTTTATTTAGTTTCCAATTATTTCTGTTAACATTTAAAGTGGCGATTTTAAAGACTTCCAATTTAATCATTTTTAAGTTAATGATTCGTAATATTTTGTTCATAGTCAAAGTATTGGTTGCACAAATAATTGTGTTAAAACATTTTACTTTTATTTTGTGCAGTTAAACAACATTAAAATAGCGTGAACATTTGTTATAAAAAAAAAAAATAATTTTATCAATATCACAACGTATGACGATGATTTCGTAGAAAATTTACCAAATGCCAGGCAGCCGGTCGATTGCCCGGCCGGCTGTTTAACCTGCTGGGCAAATTGACATGTTGATAAACTAACTTCGCCGGCTTTAGCGAAGTAAATGCAATTACCCTCACAGTATTAGATTTTTTGGGTGGGTGCTGCAGGAAGCGGGCAGTGTGTATATGCCGCTTAAACAAAATTGTTATAAAAATGCAAACATAACGTGCCAGTAGTCAGGCAGGCGTACGCAAACGCATTAAATAATTTTTTTCTTAGTTTTTCATACAACTGCCAGCAGTGGCAAAATATCTAGTTAAAAACGCAGTAAAATTGCAACAAATATAAAATATATTTGTTTTAATTTATGCAAATAAATTTGCACTTTGCACAAAATCCAAATAAATTATATACGAGTACTCATACTTGCATACAACCGGCAAGCCGGCAAGCAGGCAGGCAAGCCAGCGAGCACAGCACGCACGTTATACAAATAAAAAATGTTCAAAGAAACGTTTGAAATTTATTTAAAGAATACAAGAAACCGTAAAATATAAATGAGAGAGAATTAAATGAAAAAGAAAACAGAAAACAGAAACGACCGTTGTTTGTGCCAGTTTTGTTTTGGATTTGGTTAAAAAACATGTAAAAATAAAAATAAATGAAGTGCTTAAATTGAAAGCCAGGTAAACAAGTGCGTTAAAGCGGGCGGAGTTTTTGACCAAAATTATACCGGTTGTATCAATGCACCTCAAACACCAAATTGGATTTTATAATAAAAATGAAACCAAAACTTGTTTTCGCAGAATTTTAAGCAATTGAATCATTTAAAGTGCAATTTTTTGATTTCATGGAAAAATATTATTATAAGCCATTAATCGTTTTAAAATATTGAATTTTTTTAACGCTTTTTATAAATTCACTCGCATCTCTATTTTTCTCGTATAAATTTTAAAATGTTAAATCTTTGTATTGATTAGATCGACATTTCCAATTTTTTTAAAATAAAAATCATACTCTTGCAAGAGCATGGTAGCCCTTTAGGGTTTTATATCCATAGAGTAAAATCGCTACCCTACTAATATAGCTCTTGGGACTGTCTTTATGTCACAGGCTTAGACTGTCTGTCTGTCGGTCTGTCTGCTTTTCTTTTGCGTTCGCATCACATAAAAACTACTGGATGGATTTTCATAAAATTTTGCGTACCTTAGTATCCTTATTCCAATATAGGATACTTTTTCCGCAAAAAGGTACTGAAATTTTCAGTTTAAAACAATAATATGGATTGACTACAACCATATAGTTCAATCGTAGGTATTAATACGTGTGATATCTAAGGGACACTATACGCGTCAACATCAAGTCTTTTACGGGTCCACCCTTTAATTTTATATATAATTTTATTATTTACTAGCCGTGACCGCTACGTCGTGAGTCTCCTGACAATATTTTGCTCGATTTTGCTTTGCAAGTATTCCACACCAATTGTAATTTTATTATTTTATAGTGCTTTATATAAAGGTACCCATCCCTGGATAAAATTCTAAAATCTATAAACAATTTTAAAAATTATTTTAAAGCTCTGTAGGAGTCGTTTAAAATAATGTAATTCCACAAAGTAAAAGTACAAATTTTATTCAATTGGCGCCATCTGTTGCCCAATTTTGTTTAAAATGTCTCACTTGCAAAAATAAAAGGTACGCAACCGTGTTTAAAATATCCCGGCTTTTAAAATATAATACTATCAAAAATAAAAGGTCTACAACAGTGTTTAAAAAAAATGAAATTTGTACATCGCAACCATATATTGTTACAGAGATCATAATGTGATTCTTATGATCACACCACAACCATGTTTTTAAATAGAATCAATTATGGTGTGGGATTACAATTTAGCCGACTTCAAAAAAAGAAGCAGGTTACCAATTCGTCTGTGTGTTGCCTTTTTTTGTATGTTTGTGCCTTCAGAACTCGGTAATTTCTAAACAGATTTTAAACATTAGAAAGGTTATGGTTACAGATTGGTCCCCTTTTAAACAAAGTTTAAAATTATAAAAATTAAAGGGTGTCCCCATACAACATACATGTTTTTTACATGTATTATAAACTTTATAGGTCACCAATTTAAAATAAAAAAAATCATGTATCACTATAGCTCCCAATAACAAAAAGTAATTAAAAAATAAATTTAAAAATTAAAGGGTGACCCCATAGGTGACGTAATTTCACCTTTATGATCCTATCTTTTAACCGTTATAGACAAACACTTGAAAGTTGCACAGAATGTTCGTTACTATGTCTGTAAGTATAAGTATAAATATTTAAGATTAGAAATTAAAGGGTGTCCCATTAGTTGGTTTAATTTGATATATACATAAACGAGTATGGCCAAACTTTTGAACCGTTATAAACCGACAGTTGAAATTTACAAAGAACTTATATTGCTACGTCCGCTATAATAACAAGTGTAAAATATGAATTTGAAAATTAAAGGGTGTCCCAATAGTTAATGTAAAGTGATATATATGGACAAACTTTTGAACTGTTATCGATAGACAGTTGAAATTTACAAAGAACCTATATTGCATAGTCCGCTATTACAATAAGTATAAAATTTGGATCTATAAATTAAAGGGTGTCCCCATTATTGATGTAATTTGACCATTATGTCCTCATCTTTGAAACCTTTATAAACAAACACTTGAAAATTAGACAGTTATACTATGTCCCGTAATACAACAAGTATAAATATTTAAAAATGGAAATTAAAGGGTGTCACAATAGCTTATGTAATTTGATGTATATGACAAAATCCTCTATAACAAGTATTTATATTAAAATTTGAATTTAAAGGGTGTCCCAATAGGTGACGTCTTTTGATATATATGGCCCTATGTTTTCAACAGTTATTGACAAATACTTAAAAATTAGACAGAATGTCCATTACTATGTTTGTTATAATAAGTATAAATATTTAAAATTATAAATTACAGGGTGTCGCAATAGTTTATGTAATTTGATGTATATGTCCAAACTTTTAAACCATTACAGACAGACGGTTGAAATTTACAATGAACCTGTATTGCTACGATCGCTATAACAAGTATAAAATTTGAATTCGGAAATTACAGGGTGTCGCAATAGTTGGTGTAATTTTATGTATTTAGCCAAACTTTTGACCCGCTATACACAGACTGTGGTTTAGCATTGGTTTGACCTGAAAAACACTTGTGCCCCTATATACTCCGGAAGCACTACTCCCCCGGTAGAAAATCTACTTATATTTTCTTTAGATTATTGAATTCAAAAATTAGTTTTTTTATCTGAATTGACAGTTTGTGCTACGACATTAAAAAATCCCGCTACAATCTTCCTCGATTATAATATAATCATTGTATAATTACCGTCTTAAGGAAACGTGATTTTAAGTTTGTCTGTTTTGAAGTCGGTTTTTTTAAATAATTATTTGTTTTAAATTAAACTCTAATCTAAGTACAATTTTATATGAAATTAAAATTTAATTCTAATTATCATGTATTAAAATCTCGGAAAGTTGCATTTTTTTCTCTCTAAAATTTTTCACTACATTTTAATACCTCGTTGCATTTTTTCTGCTCGGTGCTGTATATTTTTGTTCTGTTTTCTTAATTTTAAATATAAATTTTAGATTCTGTACATCTGTGTATTTTGAAGACTGTTTTATTTGGAAGAATTATGTTTTAGCTTTATGTGGGTACGAAAATGAGTGTTGTTAACTATATAAAAACCAATAGGCAAATTTGGACGATTTAAGCACCGCAAGGTTCTTACCGTAAGCAGAAATATCTCGTAATGACTGGGGCTTCTTTTGTAATAGTATGATAGATGCATTTTAAAAGAAATTTTTATGATATTAGAGACCGGTGTGAGATAAAGTCAGTTTTCTTTAAATTACATTACTTTTACGGAAATATAATACATTTTCACTTAGTAGTAGGGGAGGCTGTGAACTTTTTCTAAAATAATAAATTTTCTGAATCTGAATAATAAAAAGTAAGGAATGGATTAAAAGTTTACAAAAAGATTTTGGTAGTTTTTAAAAAAAATATATTTTTTACGTGTATTAAGAACCGTAAAGGGCACCAAATTAAAATTTAAAAAAATTGCGTATCGCTATAGCTCTCAACAGCAGAAATGAATAAAAAAATAAATTTAGAATTTAAAGGGTGTCCCCATAGTTAACATAGTTTGACCTATTTGGGTCTATCTTTTGAACCGTTATAGAAAAAACTTTGAAAATTTGACAGAATGTCGATTACTATGACCGTTATAATAAAATGTATAAATATTCAAAATTTTAAATTAAAGGGTGCTCCAATAGTTCATTTAATTTGATGTATATGGCCATACTTTTGAAGAGTTGTACACAGACCGCTGAAATTTACAAAGAACCTGTAGTGCTAAGTAAGCTATAACAAAAAGTATAAAATTTGAATTTGGAACTAAAAGGGTGTCCTAATAGTTAATGTAATTCTATGTGAGTGGCCAAACTTTTGAACTCTAAGAGACAGACAGCTGAAATTTACAAGGATCCTGTATTGCAAAGTCCACTATAGCAAGTATGCAATTTGAATTTACAAATTAAAGGGTGTCCCCATAAATTATGTAATTTGATCTATATGACTCTATCTTTTGAACCGTTAAACACAAACACTTAAAAATTAGGCAGAATGTCCACTACTATCTCTGGTATGATAACAAGTATAAATATTTGGAATTATAATGTAAAGGGTGTCCCAGTAGTTCATGTAGTGTGATATATATGGTTAAACTTTTTAACCGTTATAGACAGATAGTTGAAATTTACAAAGAATCTTTGTGGCCAAGTCCCGTATAACAACGAATATGTGATGTTATTTCATCTGTGTGCCCCTATCTGTGAAACCGAGACAGAGGCTTGAAGGTTGCCCCTATAAATGACGGATGCTGATGAAAAGAGGAGAGGCTTGACATTCAAATAGTCTTCATTTTTTCCCTCTAAGTTTGGCGCATCTTTTATTTGATTCAAATCTAATTCTTACAGATTATTTCTTACATTTTTAGTTTAGAATTTGTGCCCTTCTATCTGTTTTGAAGTCGGTTTTTTTTGCAAGAATTATTCATTATTTTAAACCTCTGTTTTCACAAAACACTACACAAACCGTTTTAGCCGTCTGCATGGAACAAAAATAAAATGTGGACCAAGGTGTGTCCAAATTAAAGGTTATTAAATTCTTACTAATAAAAACATAAAAAATATTTAACAAAACAAAAAAAAAAATAAATAAAAAATAGCAACGAAATCGTATAAAAACTTAAACACGCAAATTAACTGGGCTTAAATCATAATTTGTCAAAACTTTACAAAAACATTAACATAAACAAAAAAATCTCTGACGTTTAATTTTCTTAGTCAATATTTATGAAATACAAAAAATGTTTAATTGAAAATAAAACCGCAACGACAGTGTTAAAAAATAGTTGCCGCAATGCTATCATGAACCAGGCAACAACAAAAAAAAAACTTGGTTTAAAAATAATTTTGCAAGGGCTTGCTTTATTGTCGTATGTGTTCTTGTAATATCTACCCTAAACTATTTAGAAATTAATACGTTATAATGTCGTATGTACTTCATGGTATGCGTCACGTGATAACATTTTATAAACACATCTAGAGCGGCAGCTTTATTGTTGCCTGTTTGTTGCACATGCATGAATGCATGATTAACTTGTTTTTGTTGTTTAGGCCAATCTGTAAAAAGACATAAATCAATAATTACGATTTTAAACCCTTTTATATACGGAAGTAATTGTTCAGCAGCAATCTAAAGAAACGATATATTATGTAAATTTTAATTTTATTTGAACTATTTACTAATCCAATGAAATTTATCAGAATATAAAAAATATATCTATGAAATGAGGGTGGAACTTACTCACACGAAGGGTTCTGTACCATCATAGAGTATTTACCATTACTTTGAAAGTATGATAAATAAGGTGCTTAAACTCTTCAAATTTTGTTTTTAGGGAGTTAACAATACTTATTTCGGTACCCACCAAAAGGCTCGATATGAATCGATAAAAATTATTCATTTGAAGGGTTCCGTACGTCTGTAATGTCTGTCTGTTAGCACCTTCTACTTTTAAACCGTATTGGTTAGACTCATGGTATTTGCACAGAAGTTGTATTACTACGGCCGCTATAACAAAAAGTATTCAAACTTAGCGAATTAGGTTTTAATTACTGTTTGTAAATTGTAAATGCATGCCTCCTGCAGTTCAAGAAATAAACACATATACGTGAGTAACACGTCTCTATCGAAACACCCTGTAAGTGTTAGTATTTGTTGCTATAGCAGCAACAGTATACATCTTCTGTGTAAATTTCAAGGTAGACTCTTGAGATAAAAGGCGCTGACAGACGGACAAACATTGTAGCGAAAACAATAGGGTTAAGTTTTAACACTTTGGGTACAGAACCTTAATAAACCTAAATATTAAAGGCTATTTCGTTAGTGACGTGATTTGACTGCATATGACCTAATTTTTGAGACATAACTAGTTCCATTGAATTTTTACAGAAGGTATTTTTCCTTATAACATGTATATAATATAAAAAAGAAGGGTGTTAAAGGGTGTTCCGATAGTGACACAACTTTACATATACATTTGAACTAAAATTTTAATAGTAAAAGCTGAAACTTAAAATTTACACATATTATATTTTATAACGTCTTCTGTAACAACAAGTAACGAAAATGAAATTAATAAAACTTAAAGGGTGTTCCGTAGATATAGCGAATTTGAGGAATTTGTACTTTTTTTCTAAACGTAGACACTTGATATTTACACAGGGTATTTAGTACTACGCTCTAGTATAAAAAACAATTAAAAATTAAAGGGTTTCCCTAAGACGTAAAAAATGTTTAAAACTTGTTCTTTTAAAGTTATATATTAAAGGTAGTACGGAACTCTCCGTGTGAGTGGCTGACTGGCAATTGACTGATTTAATATTTCATTAGGATTTGTTTCTAAATAATGCTAATAAATGTTTTTCTTTTTCCATTACCATTATTTTCAATTTATATTTTTTTTATTCTATATTTAAGGTAGTACGGAACCCTACGTGTGTGAGTCTGACTCATACCCGACTGATTTATTCTAAGTATATATGAGCCCTTCAAATAAAAAGAGACGTTAATTAATAGCGTAGACCCGTCCTTATCGAAACACCATGTTTTCAAGTTAAATTTGTTATTTTCTGTTGTACAAGAAAATTAGCCAATTGATTAAATAAACAACGTTTTCTAATTGCATTGAAACGCTTGAGTGCCTCTGATAACATTGACTCAATTAAAATTATTTTAATTAACGTCTAAACATAAACACCAAAAAGCATGTATACTGAAACGTTCAATTAATCAATTATAGCCATTACGTAAAGTGCAGTTTAATTTGAGTGCAATTGTAGCGCAATTGTAAATACAAAATATTGGAAGGAGATTAGAAAATTTAAAATTTTCCTAAACCTCTTTTGCACTCAAAGACTTTTTATCATCTCATACCAACAATGCGAACAACAGGAAACTATTCCATATTTGTATTAAAAACTACAGCGTAAATTTAGCAACAACAACAACAAAAACAAGAAAAACTCTTGGTATAAAAAAGCACTTCTTCTATGACCATAAATTGTTGATTAAACAAAATATTGGAAAAACGTAAAAACGTGTTGCATTCAACACTTCCGTAAACAACAATTCTTTCATGCTTTTCAGTCGTCACAAACACCACACAGCAGTAATCGATTTTTATTTATTTTTTAAATGAAATAGAAGAAAAAAATAACAAAGAAAAGCAATAAATAAAACAAAAAACTTTAATTTCACATTTGTAACAAATTATCTTCAACAACATCATAATCATCAGGTGCAATGGACAAATAAGCTGTAAATACAGTCGCGGTAATATATTTAAAGGCAAATAAAATAAAAAACGAATGTATAATCAGGATGTAAAAGGGAACAATATGTAAACAAATTGAAAAAAACAAGTAAGAGTGCTATATTCGACCATACCGAATCTTGTATGCCCTTCACCAATATTAATGTTAAATATTCCCTTTTCATCGAAATTTTTTTCTTAAAATTTTATCGAAAATTTTTTGTAAAAATTTTATGAACAGTTTTTTGTAAAATTTTTTTTCGAAAACTTTTTGTAAAATTTTAAAGAACATTTTTTGTAAAATTTTATAGAAAATTTTTTGTAAAATTTTATAGAAAATTTTTTGTAAAATTTTATAGAAAATTTTTTGTAAAATTTTATAGAAAATTTTTTGTAAAATTTTATAGAAAATTTTTTGTAAAATTTTATAGAAAATTTTTTGTAAAATTTTATAGAAAATTTTTTGTAAAATTTTATAGAAAATTTTTTGTAAAATTTTATAGAAAATTTTTTGTAAAATTTTATAGAAAATTTTTTGTAAAATTTTATAGAAAATTTTTTGTAAAATTTTATAGAAAATTTTTTGTAAAATTTTATAGAAAATTTTTTGTAAAATTTTATAGAAAATTTTTTGTAAAATTTTATAGAAAATTTTTTGTAAAATTTTATAGAAAATTTTTTGTAAAATTTTATAGAAAATTTTTTGTAAAATTTTATAGAAAATTTTTTGTAAAATTTTATAGAAAATTTTTTGTAAAATTTTATAGAAAATTTTTTGTAAAATTTTATAGAAAATTTTTTGTAAAATTTTATAGAAAATTTTTTGTAAAATTTTATAGAAAATTTTTTGTAAAATTTTATAGAAAATTTTTTGTAAAATTTTATAGAAAATTTTTTGTAAAATTTTATAGAAAATTTTTTGTAAAATTTTATAGAAAATTTTTTGTAAAATTTTATAGAAAATTTTTTGTAAAATTTTATAGAAAATTTTTTATAAAAAATTTACCAAAAATTAAATAAAAAAAAAATTTGATTGAAATTTTTTGTAAAAATTTTAACAAAAATAGTTTGTAAAAATTTTATAAAAATCGTATGGAAATTTTTTGTAAACATTTTATCGAATGTTTTTTTTAATTTTATCGAAAGTTTTTTGAAACAATTTTATCGAAAATTTTTTGTAAAATTTTATCGAAAATATTTTTGTAGAAATTTGATTGAAAATTTTTTCTAAAAATAAGGGCTTCAGAGATAAAGTAGCTCAACTATTTGGACACCCTTTAACTCAGTGTAAATTCCAATTGTCTGCCTATAATAGATAAAAATATAAGGATATACATAATAAATTACTTTACCTATTTTTTACTTGTTATTGTGGACACCCTTTAATTTCCAATTTTAAATCTTATACTTTTTGTTAGAGAACATTGCAATACACGGTAAATATTAACTATTTGCAAATTAATGCTCGAAAGGCTGCCTTAACTTACGCATCAAATTACATCACATGTGGGCACACCCTTTAAATAATAATTTAAATATTTATACTTGTTATTATAACAGAGAGAGTAATAAACATGCGAGATTTTCTTCTGTTTTTCGATAACAACTCTGAAAAAAGGGCCATATAAGTCTAATTTCGTCACTTATATTTTAATTTTCAGCTTTTTCAACTTTTGTTATTGGTAGTTGTAGTAAAACGCACTTTGTTAAAATTTTAAAGTGGTGGCCTCTATAGTTCAACAGACACACGTTGTGTGCGAACACCCTTTAACTAGTCCGAGAATTTTGCTTGTGACGGAAACTGCATTATAAGAACCTTTAAGGTAGGACCTGTAGCCTCATGGGCACTCCTCTAGTCCCTGTGACCACTTAGTAATTCGGAGAGTAACTTGGATGCTATGGTTTGGACCTAAATCGCAGGAAAGTCTTGATGTGGCATACAACAGAAGCTATAAACGTTATGACGGGATTTCAGAGCATCTATACTGCGTTAACAGGTGCATTGTTTATACCCAGTGGTAAGAATCCCGCCAGGTTAAGACGAAAAACTAGGCCCCGACGTAAATCTATATTACATTTATTCCTTTTTTATATTTCAGACTAGCTGTGCCCACACAAGTATTTTGTTCGATTTTGCTTTGAAAGTAATCCACACTAAATTTTAAGACTCTTACTTTTATAGTGCTTAACGTATACGCCTTTTTTATATAAAGGTAGCCATCCCTGGATAAAGTTCTAAAATTTATATAAAGTTCTAATAATTATTTTAAAGCTCTGTAAAAGGTGTTTGAAATATACAATGTATAGATTTCGACTTTACCACTTCTCTAATTCAAAAAAATCATTTACCCATATTTCCCGCACTATGGCCTCATAAAACTTAAAATAATCTCTTATCGTTAAAAAAAGATATTGCAAAGTAAGTAAAACGTTTTTGTTTCCAACTTAACTTCATGCACTTGACTCTTCTAAAATGGAAAATTCACTGCTCGCATTTTAATACTGTGCTTTTGTGTTGATGGTCTCGTGAATTGAATTTATTGCAAATAAATGAAAATATCGAACAAATTTATAGCTGCTTTAAAACTTGTTAAAATAAATCCATAAAAAGAAGTTTTTATTTTGGTTAATTTAATTTTTAAATAAATAAATTATCAGGATTTTATGTGACATAAACTTGTTATTGCTTTTACGATACTTTTGCTATTTTCGTAAATTATTGACAAGATACTTGTGTCACTGAATCATCAATCACCACTTATGTGGTTGTTAAACTGAAAGTTAATAATAGATAATTATAGATAATTATTGTGGTGTGACATCGGGTGGTAGCTAGAAGGGTGGGGTTTACTGTAACTAAGTGTACGGAAAGATAGGCGGATTAATCTCTAAGGCAAAATATCCTCGGCACCAAATCCAGAAAGTTGCTTCGATATAATCAAAGTACCTTAAGCTGGAGCACTGAGTTAGAGACATTTCATGAAAACTTTAAGTATCATCTAGTCAAGATGTAGATCGAAGTGGATGATACTTGCAGACTGTAAGAGTCAGTAGCCAGCACTAGCTGGCGTAAGAACTATGGGTAGATATGTATATGTAAAACGTGGATGCCATGCGGGATCTAAGCCTGAGTGAAATGCTAGTAATTACAAGGGATCTCGTGATGAGGAATAAGATAGTTGGAATAAGTTAGTTGCCATTTGACATTCTCAAATCACTTTTGGAGTTGTAAGTTAAGGCACGAGACTTAACGAAAGAATGGAAATGATAAGATAGTAGGTCGACATTTATCACTCGCCAGTCTGAAATCACTACAGTTGAGAGTAAAAGGGTAGTGACAGCATGAAACTCAATGAAAGTAATCGGTTACCAGAAATTCATTGAGGAACGAAGAGACTGCTGCGGTATCCCCCTCAATTCGGTACTGTGAAGGGAAAAATGTCGGAACCTTTTAAATAGAAAAATAATTTCTTTTCTTGGTAAAAAATTTCCATCCATAGAGATCGATGACTTCGACACAACATTACGTGTTATCTGAAGCAAAACACACTAAGTAGGTGTGTGTTTTGCAAGTAGTATTTATATATTTTTTTATTTCTATACGTCATTGACATTGAATTATAAATGTTGTTTATCATTTTGTCAGTTGCTTGTTTTTTTCTCTAATTTATTTCTATTTCAAATACAAGTTTCAAATGCGTGTAGGTTGTTTGTTTAATTATTTTTAATTGTGTGTAACTAATGAAATAATTTTGTTTGCAGTTTTTTTTTATTTTGTATTTCAAATTGTTAAATGTGAAAATGATGATGATGAGATAAATTTTAAGTATTTTTTTATTAAATCCATATCTAACGTTTGTATAATATTGTGCTATTAAATGCATTATTTAATTAATTAACAGCATTTTATTTCGCGGATAGGAATTCGTCGTTACGGCCATATGGGCTTTCGGATGACAAATGCGTTCGTTCCGAGATGATAGTAATAAATGTCTGACAACTTGGCTAGGTTTTAGAAGGTCACTATTTATGTCGACAGCCAGTCAGCGTCGAAGTGTTCTATGGTTTCACAGTGACAACTTGATGATAGAAAACTATTACTGAAGGTTGCACTAAGTACCGGTTCACAGGAAAGTCGAGGCTGAGTTCTAAAATAAACTTTAAGATAAGGAAGATATCGGTGCAACCGCCGATCAATTACTATTATTA
The DNA here is from genome assembly GCA_949628195.1 of Phasia obesa. NCBI lineage: Eukaryota > Metazoa > Arthropoda > Insecta > Diptera > Tachinidae > Phasia > Phasia obesa. The sequence goes on from OX451215.1 coordinate 163,059,607, forward strand.
TTGAAGAGATAAAGAGGATTGGAGGATTTAAAGGATCATATGGCTCAGACTGGGCATGACAAGGTCCTATTATACTTCTAGGTTTGGGCAGAAAAGATTTGAGACTGATTTTTTCTAATATTTTTATTGAAATTACAAAATCACATTGTCTCCTTCAAATTGGAAACGATTCTTTCATTCCTCTTAGCAGTGCTGGAACTGCGGTACTGGAATAGCTTTCAGTTGGTAGGTTTCGGCTGTTCGACGTCCTTTCAGTTTTTTCAATTTTGGGAATAGAAAAAAAAAATCACATGGACTAAAGTCCGGTGCATTAAGAGGTTGAGGAGCCACAGGAATCTTTTACTGGCCAAAAACTCGTGCCCATTTGCTCTTGTGAAAGATTTTTCGGAACCATTTTTACAAAAATTTTTCTCATCCCCAATGCATGGTCAAAATTTTATGAACTGTTGTGTGATTCAAATTCAACTCTTTACCGAGCATTCGGACTGTCAAACGACGATCTGAACGCACAAGATCGAGGATTCTGGCAAAATTTTCATTGTTTCTTGAAGATGAATCCCTTTTGCTGCGAGGCTTGTCTTCAATTGAATGACTTCCTTCCGAAAATGCCTTAAACCACCTAAAAATACGAGCTCTCGAAAAAGACTGTCTCCATAGGTCTGACGCAGAAATTAATGTCACTCATTCTTTGAACGCACTAAAAACACCTATCTCGCAAAAAAATGTGTTAGAGTAAGAATCATTTGTAGGATATGCAAGAATCAGTAAGAACTTGATACTTTGGAGCACATTATCAGTCATTTTATGGCTGGACGAACGAAGGACAAGCTGGCTTCAAAAATAATTCGTACTGAAAACCGAAATTTTTGTAAACAAGAGTCCAATCGAATTAAAATTATTCAATTAATTAAAGCAAAAAGATAAAACTTTTTTAAATGAATAAAATTTTAAAATTAACAAATTATTCGAAAAAAAAAATTTTACGAATAATTGCAAAATTTTTAAACTAGGATTTTGCTCGTATTTTATACGTAGTTGAAATTCAAAACAATATACATAAATAAAATTTGTAAGTTTTGAATGAACAATTATTCGGTTAATATTGGACGAATAATCGGATACCGGACTAAGTTTTTAGTAAGTTTTAGTAAACTGATAAGGAAAATAATTCATTAATTTACACGAATAAAATTTGTAAAGTTTGAATTAAAAATTATTCGCTTAATATTGAACGAATAACTAAAACGATTTTGTACAATAATTTTTACTAAAAAAGAAAAAAAAAATAATGAAGAAAATTAAAAATTATTAATTCAAAAAAATATAGATGAATATTATTTGTAAATTTTGAATGAAAAATTATTCGCTAAATATTGGATGAATAATCGGATACCCGACTAAGTTTTCGGTCAATTTTATTTTACGAAAAAAGACAAAAAAACTAGTAAAGGAAATGAAAATAATTATATAAAAAACTATACACGAATAAAATTTTCAAGGTTTGAATTAAAAATTATTCGCTTAATATTGGACGAATAATCAAAATCGTTTTTTGTCAAAATTTTTATTTTACAAAAAAAAAAAAAAAAATTATAAAGAAAAGAAAATAAAAATAATTAATCTAAAAAATATGCACGAATAAAATTTGTAAGGTTTGAATAAAAATTATTCGCTTGATATTAAACGAATAACTAAAACGATTTTATACAATACTTTTTACTAAAAAAGAAAAAATAATTAATGAAGAAAATAAAAATAATTAATTCAAAAAAATACAGATGAATATTATTTGTAAGTTTTGAATGAAAAATTATTCGCTAAATATTGGATGAATAATCGGATACCCGACTAAGTTTTCGGTCAATTTTATTTTACGAAAAAAGACAAAAAAACACTAATAAAGAAAATAAAAATAATTAATTTTAAAAATATACACGAATAAAATTTGTAAGGTATGAATTACAAATTATTCGCTTAATATTGAACTAATAACTAAGTCGTTTTGTACAATATTTTTTTTTACTAAAAAAGAAAAGAATGAAGAAAATAAAAATAATTAATTCAAAAAAATATTCATGAATATTATTTGTAAGTTTTGAATGAAAAATTATTTCATTAATATTGAAGGTATAATTTATACCCTACTAAGTTTGTTGTCATTTAAAAAAAAACTAATAAAGAACATAATTAATTGCAAAAAAAAATATACATAAATATTATTTGTAAGTGTTGAATAAAAAATTATTTGATTAATTTTATTTTTTTAAATAAGCACAAGGTCTTTTTTGTTAAAATGTTTTATTAATTTTTATTCTCAATATTTCGCTACACCATTGGGTAGCATCTTCAGGAAATAGAAATAATGAAAGTTATCATTTAAATATTGACAATAAAAATTAATAAAACATTTTTAAAAAAGACCTTGTGCTTATTAAAAAAATAGAATTCAAATATAAAAAAGGTCAAAAACTACAATAATTGTTATTTGATTAATATTGCACGAATAATCGGACACCCGACTAAAATTGTTTGCCAAATTTTATTTTACAAAATAAGAAAAAAAAAATAAAAAAGATTTAAAAAACAGTTATTAATAAAACATCCCTGTTTGACTGCTAATTTTTACATTCAGTTTGTGAAAACTCTGGTTTATGGGCTTTCACTACTATAGACAATTTTCGAATAATTAAATAATAAAAGTTAATATAAATAATTAAATAATTCTTGTTTTCTCAAAAGATTACTATTTGAAACAAAATATTTTACGAATATTTCCTAAAGAATGTTCGATTATGCGTTAAATAAAAAATCAAATAATTTGTTGTTACAAATTTTCGGAAAATTTTTATTTACAAGGAAAAAACGAGAAATGTTAAAGAAAAAACAATCAGAAGAACAAAATCACTAGAAAATAAATTTTGCGAATAAACTATTGCTTTCTAATATTTTGCGAAATAGATTGGGCCTAAAATTCAAACAGGTTGCAACATTTCTTAAATAAAAAAACTTAAAAACTATGAACAAGATTCATGTCCTTCTCGAAATCAAAAGAAATATTTAACGTACAAATTAATTCTCCTGGAATAAGCTCAATGATCTTAAAAAGGGGAAAAAATGTAAATAATGGCGTAAACTCAACTGGGACGATCGACGAACTTCGCACAGTAGAACGAATTCGTCGACAAAAATTCGTTGCGTAAATTTGTCGACTGTAACATAACACTGTGGAACAAATTCAAGTTAGCAAAAGTTAGGTCGATTCTGAGAGTGAGGGGTGAAAATAGAGGCTAAATTAGAAGACCCTATCGCTTCGTTTGTTATGTTAGTTCGAATTTTTTTTTAATCGACTTCGAAAAAAAAATTCGAACTAATATAAAAAAAACTCCGCGATACGGGTCTTCTAATTTAGCCTCTATTTTTACCCCTCACTCTTAGAATCGATCTAACTTTTGCTAACTTTAAATTTGTTCCACAGAGTAATTAATACGAACAAAATTTAAAGAAGTGGCAAAACTGTCAGATCTCTGGTTTTCTCTGGTCACTTTTATATTTTTGGTACCAGATTTTATCAATATTAATTGTTTTTCACTTACTCATAATTTATATCCATTTTTATATAAATTATGACAAAATTAAACCAAATTGCATAAATTAATTAATTTATAAACATATACATATGTACATTTTTTTTACATTTAGCAGCTGATAGTGTGGCCATATTCGAAAAAAAAGATAAATTAAAAGAGAAGTTATATTAAAAAAGCTAAATTTAAAACGAAATTATTCAAATAAAAATTTTTTTTTTGAATTGATGCATTTCGAGGTACTTTTTTCAATAGTCTTTTTTTGACAGGCCACGAGTGAGTTGTATCATGCTGTCATGTTATTTTTGTTTAGTATTGTTTGGCATTTCATAATGGAAAGACTTACGCCTGAATAGCCTCGCTCTATAGGATCTTGAAAAGTTCCTAGAAGATCCAACGTTTTCGAGGCAAATTTTGATTAGCGATGAGGCCTATTTCTGGCTCAATGGGTACGTAAACAAACAAAATTGCAGCATTTTGGACGAATAGCAACCTAAAGAGATTTAAGAGCTGCCACTTTATCCAGAAAACATAACGCTTTGGTGTGATTTGTGGGCCGATGGAATCATCGGTACATATTTCTTTAAAAATTACCATTATTGTGGCATGATAACCGACTATTTGATCCCTGAAAATGAAGCTCGTGATCTTAGCGACATTTGGTTTCAGCAAGACGTGCGCCACTTCCCACACATCGCATCAATCAATGGATTTATTGAGAGAACATTTCAGTGAGCACATAATTTCACGTTTTGGGCCGGTAGATTGGCCATCGAGATCGTGTGATATCACGCCGTTAGACTTTTTCCTGTGGGGATATGTAAAGTCTAAAGTTTATGCGGACAAACCCGCTTTGATTCAGGCCTTGGATGAAAACATCACGCGTGTCATTCGCCAGTTACCAGTCGAAATGCTCGAACGAGTCATCGAAAAATGGACTCAATGGATGGACCATCTGCGACGTAGCAACGGCCAACATTTGATAGACATAATCTTCAAAAAATAAATGCCAAAGAATGTTCTTTCAAATGATAATAAACATTTCCCATTTAATTTGAATTTTCTGTGTTTTTTTTTTCTCTAAAAAAGTAGGGAACCTCGAAATGGATCAACCCTTATAAATAAAGAAGAAGAAAACAATTCTTTAAATAAAAAGTTACTTTAATTATTAAAAATCTTATAAATTTGAAAAGAAAAAAAGGCACTTCAATTTAGGCGTCGGTATATGAAATAGAAAAAAACCTATGGCAGAGTTCGTTACGCACGACGACTTTCGTCGACTGTGAATTTTCATAAACACAAATGTATTTTAGTTTTTTCGACGAATATTCGAAACGAAAAATTCGTTGTTCGTCTCAGTTGTATTTATAGCATATTTTTTTTTTCCAATTTCTGAATAAATATTTTTCAAAAATTTTCTTAATATATTTTTTCCAAATTCAATAAAAATTAAAAGAAAATATTTCTTCTACCCCATTGAGCTGTTAGAGAGAATGGACGAACTTGGGCCGACTTAAGAATGCTTATTTTATATTAATAAATAGTTCGACTAAATAAATTTTAAGATCTATTTAAAAAATGATTTAATCGGGTGAAATTTTGATATTATTAATTGTTGAAATAATTACATAAAACATTTTTTATTGAAATCTCCCACAGACTAATAAAAATTTTATAATCTTTGATGCGATCAAAATAAATTTATTTATTGTTTTTTTTTTTCTTTTCTCATTTTCTTTGCAGGTAAGATAAGTTATTTTGATGATGTGGAAATTTTTTGCTATAACGTCAGGTTAAGTACAACGTTCGAAATTAATATAAATAATTAGTTAATTAATACGAACATTTTGTTAATAAAAATAATTTTTTTTTTGTTTTAAATGACTAAGATTTATGATAAAAAATTGGAAAATTATTGCATTGTATTGTTAGTTCATTGCATATAATTAAAATTTGTATTTTAATTAAAATATTTGAAAAACTTGACAAGTAGCTTTCATTGCTAACCAAAAATAAATATTAAAGAAAAACACATGAACAAGTGAAGCGCTTTAGGTGTTGGTAGTTCGTTCGCACCAACTGACTCTAAATGATTGGAATACTATATCTCGTATTCTATTATCTGAGTTTGATTGGTTAAATAGATGATTTTTACAACTAAACACCTTCTAAAGTAGATAGCTTCGAAGAATGCTAAAGAAGGATGTAGCGATCCAGAAAATACATCATCACATAATTTCAGTTAAAAACTATTACTAGATGATGGCCGGGATTAATCTGTTAAAAATTTGTCTTCTCCGGATTATGATAATTGTGGAACAAGATTAACGTGAGTACCTGCCAACTCGGCCTAACCTCACGGTGGTCTTACCACCGAGTGAAACTTAGGCGTAGACTAGCGCCCCCATTGTGTAGTATAACAACACTTTACGATTGCCACCAATCGCTTTTTGTGTGTGATACAGTCACAATGAGTAGCAATTTATATAATATGGCAAGCCTTTCCAAGGCAAGCCTAGATCCATATTATAACCTCTTGCTTAGGGGTTTGGAGACTATCCAAACTCCGTCTGTTGAGAGCGCAACAGCACACTTGATCGACCTTGCACCTTACCTACATAAATCGATCTTAAACCACAACCACCACTTGTACCCCCGAAGGGGACCTCACCAATAACCGGTCACAGAGAGGATAGGCTCTCTGTGGGGCCTCCGATTCCCGTGGTACCAGTCCTTTGGGCACTGGTCGGGCCTCGAAGAGGACCCGTATGTTTTAACACACAGACCTTTTCTTCCAGATTTAGGCTCTAGGAACCCTAGCGTCTGGTGCCCCTATTTTCCCCGAGTGGACCGCGTCAAAGCATTTGCCATATTCCCCCGGGGGTATCCGGATTATGATAAGTTAAAAATCCGTAGAGCTCTTCACATTTTTAGTATAAACATTTACATTTAGTTCAGAAATATATCACCTAAGTTATTCAAGGCGGCTGACAAATATTGGCCGATGTAAGCCACTAACATCGGAAACGGCTAAATCTCTGAAGTAAAGATGGCGGCGTAATGATCCGTCATCTCTGAATCACAACAATTTTTCTCCATACTTGCGTTAATTTATTTCCGTAAACAAGCACTAAAAAGTTATTGGAAATACAATAATTTATATAATTAATATTACGAAAGAAGTGTTGTAAAAAAACTGCATTAAAATCTAAACGATCTGGAAATGTAAAAATCATTTTATTTAATGGCTGTAAAACCATTTGTTAGAGATTGTTTTTTTTTTTTTATTTGTTCTTTAAGGCTTTTACGTTTGGCCATACACCAACTATACACTAATGGATAAATTATTAAGAAAGAAAAAAATAAAATAAATAAAATAATAATAAAAAATAAAACCAAATGAACCCAAACTGACGGACTGTCTTGACTTCAATTGTATAAAAGTGGAAATTGTTGATCTAAAAGTTTAAATGTTAAAAAAATTGCTGTAAAATAAATAAATTTATACCCAAGGTTAAATGAATGTTTGCTGCTGGCTGGCTGGCTGACTGGCTGACTGGCTGGCTCGTTCAGTAGAGCTGATGTGGCCTAACAACGCACGAAAAGAACTTTTAACAGAAAGGTTTTAACAATTCAGTTTATTGTGTTTTATTGAATTTTGCAACCATTATTTTATATCAAAAAAACATTAAAAACAAGAAACAATAATTGTTCAGTTTGGAAACAAATCGTATTGAAGCAATAATTATTGTTTTGTTTGCTTTGCTTTGTTTTATTATATTTGTTTGTACTTCATTCAGTTGATTGAGTTGCTCAAGAAAACCTGATAATTTTGTTTTTGAAAGAATTAACATTTTTGTAGAAAATCGAAAAGTTTTACTTTATTTATTTGAACAAGGTAAATTTCGAGCGGAGGAATTGCGGAAACATGTGTATAATTTTTTGTAAAATCATTTAGTCAATCAGATATTTAATTCGAAATTGTATCAATATTGAGCCAACATTGCACAAAATAATTGGAATTTTATAAGTTTCGAAAATGGTACACAAAAGAAAATATTTGCACTAATAAATGATTTTAATTTGTTTCCGATAAAAATGTAATTAATTTTTTAACTGATTCAATTATATTTTCAATTCATAAAGAAAATAATAAATGTTTTATTTTCTCTAAAAAAGAATAATTTTAAATTACAAATTAGGTGGTAGTATTAAGAAAAATGGTAATTTAAAATTATTCTTTCTTAGAGAGGACAAAACGAACTTAAGCTTGACTACAAATGTCATATGTAGTATAAATATTTCGACAAATAAAATTAATAAAAAACAGAAAATGATAATAATAAAATTTCAAATTTTCAAAACAGAAAATGATAATCTTCCAACAAGTAAAAATTTAATTAAATTATTCGCAATTCGATTCTAAAGAAAAGCTTTTCGAAACACAATGTAAAACTCATAATTTTGTTTTCGATTCGAATTTCGCAGTAACGCCCCTGAACTAATTAAACCTTTATTTGCAACAAACATTTTTTTTGTGTATATTTATAATTTAAAATTAAATATTTTATTTTTTAAATAACCTGCATTAAGGCAAGATAAGTTCGTCCTTGTGGTCGTTACCAGTACCGACAAATCAAAAAATTAATACAGAAAAAGCTTTTTTTCGATTTGCCAGTTAGCTCCTTTTTAGGGTTCCGTATACAAAGTGTAAAAACGAAACCCTATTGTTTTCGCTACAATGTCTGTCCGTCTGTCAGCGCCTTTTATCTCTGGAACCGTAATAGGTAGAGTCTTGAAATTTTCACAGATGATGTATAGCTGTTGCCGCTATAGCAACAAATACTAAAACTTATAGGGTGTTCCAATAGAGAGGTGTAGGTGGGATACACTTGAAATTTACAAACAGTAATTAAAACTTTGTTCACTATATAAACAACTATAAAAAAATAAAAATAAAAATTAAAGGGTGTTCCGATAGTGGTGTGATTTGCATGTATAAGGCCTAAGTTTTGAACCATACTAGGTAGATGTTTGAAATTTTCACAGAGGGTGTATAACTGTGGCCACTATAGCAACAAATACTAAAACTTATAGGGTGTGCCGAAAGTGACGAGTTATTTGCCTGTATATATATTATTTCTTAAGCTATAGGAAGCAACCACTTAAAATTTGCAATTATTTATGTTCGCGTTATAGGCAAGTATACAATATTAAACCTAAAAATTAACGGGTGTTCCGTTAGTGACGTGATTTGTATGTGTATATGGCATAGGTTTTGCACGATAATAGGTAGACTGTTGAAGTTTTTACAGGATGAGTATTACTATGTCCACTATAACAAAAAAATTAAAGGGTGTGCCGACAGTGACGTAATTTACATGCACATTGACTAATTTTTTAACCATAATAGATAGACTCTTAAAATTTTCACAAATGGCGTATTACTATGACCCCTATAAAAACAATAAAAATTGAAAGGGTTTTCCGACAGTGACGTCTTTGGCATGTAAAACGACATATTTTTTCAACCGTAATAAGTAGACTCTTCCAGTTTGTATAGAAGATGTGATGCCATGGCCGTTATGACAATTAGTAAAATTAAAGGGTGTTCTAACAGTGACATGTTTTTCACGTATAGTAACTTATTTTTTTAATAGTAATACGTAGACTTTTTATATATTCATAGAAAGAGAATTGCCATGGCCTCCATAGCAAATAACAAAATTAAAGGGTGTTCCGACAGAGACATGATTTGTACGTAAATAGCCTTATTTTTTGAACCGTAATATGTAGACTCTTTAAATGTTAACAGTAGATGTTGTACTTCGGCCGCTGTAAGAATTACTAATATCTAAAGGGTGTACCATCAGTGACATGTTTTTCACGTATAATACCTTATTTTTTGAACCGCAATAGGTAGGCTCATTTATATTTCTATAGATAGTGTAGTACCATGGCCGCTATAACAAAAATTTCTAAAATTGAAAGGGTGTTCCAACAGTGATGCAATTATGACTTTAATTTTAAAATTAAAGGGTGACTCATAAGACTTGACTTTTTAAACATAGTACGGAACCCTAAGTATGTGAGTCTAACTTGACTAGTTTATTTGTTTTTATGTCGACCAAAAAAAAAATCGAATTTGAAAAAAACAGATAGAAGGGCATCAAATCTTAAGTAAAAACTTAAAAGGGAGCGAAAAAAAAAAACATTTAGCATGATACAAAATTAGCGTCTAATATGAAGACACCCTCTTATTTTCAATTTTGTATTACTAGCTGTGCCCACACACGTTCGTTGTGTGCGTCCTGATAATATTTTGTTCGACTTTGCTCTGAAAATAATTCACACCAAATTTTTAGACTCTTAACTTTTATAGTGCTTCACGTATTCGTATTTACTTTATATAAAGGTACCCATCCCTGGATAAAATTATAAAATTTAGATGGTGTTTCAAACATTTTAATAACAATGTAATTACACAATATAAAAATACAAATTTTATTCAATTTTAAACACATGTTAGCCAACCGTTTTTAAAATATCCCGTTTTCAATTAATATTTTGTCATTTTTTAAAACAGCGCCATCTGTTGCGCAAAATCCAACTTTCAAAAATAAAAGGTGCCTTAAAGTATGCAGTAAATCTGTAAAATTGCGTACTTTCACTGCTTTTTCTCCAATTTCTATATTTGAAGCAGGATAGTAAGGTACCTCCTCACAAAATCTTGTTAAAATCCATCTAGCAGTTTTTACGTGATGCAAATGTTGACAGACAGACAGAAAATGAGTTACTGTTTTATTTTATGTATGTATGTGTAGATATTTGTCTCTGTAGCGAAAAAATCACAAAAACTCTCTAAATTTCAAGAGTATGTCCCTTTTGTTATGCAAAAATAGGACAGTATGGTAAAAATCTTCTTGAATATGAGGCACCCTCCAGTTTTTAATTCGAATTTTTTCTGTGAGCTTTATTAAAAAAGGTGAACGATACGTGAAAATAATGCGTTGTATGGGGAGACCCTTGGATTATTTTATTCTTGTTGCTGCAGTAAAAAGAGTTATACACACCCTGTTTAAATGGCAAGAAACTGTCTGCCTGTTATGGTTAGAAATAAAAGGGTACTCTTTAATTCTACATTAAATAATGAAACACATGAAACCAGAGGGAAGCTTTAGGTCGTATAAGACTTCGCTCTCACCAACTGACAATCGATGATTGAATATCTACAATTTTCTCGTATGTTATATAAATAGATATAAAAACTGCTGAAAAGCGATCGCGACGATTCTGAAAATACTTTTCCTTCTGCTTGTGTCTAAATTAATTTTTTCCGGTTTTTTTTTAATTTTTTATACAAAAAAAGAGAGAATAAAACAAAATTAAGCCTTACTTCTGCTTTTACTTTTTTTGTATCGGCCATAGTAATACAAGCTCTCTAAAAAATTTCTAACGTTAACTATTACAATTAAATTAGGCTTGATATGCCGCAATAACGATTCCTATGAGGACACCCTTTAAATATAATTTTTTGATGCTATAGCAGACAAATATGGGACAACCTTTAATTTTTAAATGGATTATTCTACAGTTTAAGGTAAAAAAAGAACACTTTCGGTGTCATTTTTAAGCGTCTAATTTTACGATTACGATACGTTAAAATCAAGTCTTTAAGGGGTCACTCTGTGTAATTGAACATTTACATAATTTCTATCATTTTACAAATAAATTTTTAATATCATAAAATTAGAAAAACTAGGAAATTTTATAAACAACAAAATAGAAGAACAAACTGTTTTAGTTGATTGTTTTTTAACATTATCTTTCTTTAGTTCGATGCACTTTCTCCAACATTCCGGCTTTAATTATTACCTAATATGCCCTAGGTACCGCGAACAAGTTCTAGGCTACTGATAAGGTCAACAATCTTATACGGTATGATATAGAGAGCCTCCTAGGAATTTTGTTCAACGTAATCACAAGGCAGAGCAAGCATCAAAGAATGTATTCCGAAGTCTTTTCGTGCAAACAACAACTGCAAATTCTGATCTCAGTATTTCCTAAATTGAATGAATAGTAACAAAGAAAATAATTGAGTGATAGTAGCTTTTGGGATGTACAATTAGATATGTGGCATAACCAATGACAACCCCACACCTTAGCCCAATTTAGGTTAAATCCCTTAGCGCAGCTTGGCTATACCTATTGTTTTTCTCCTTAAACATTCTCTCCTGCAGAGATGGGGATGGCCTATAATTCTGCCTGAAAGATCATTTTGAATTTGCCAATGGGAATGGTTTATGTTAAAATAAAACCTCTTCATTTAAATCGAATCTTTATACCTCAAACCATTTCTTTATTTTTTACTGGGAAAAGGTGGTGTTTACCACAACTAGGCCACTTAGATACTTTATTTCTTGTTTTTCTGCAGTTAGCAACTTGAGAAATTTCTATATATTTACAATCCTTACTTATTCTCAAATAAATAAGGAATAGATAAAAATCCAAATATCTTACAGAATTTTGAATGCCGAAACTTCTTATGCTTTAAACACATATACAGCAGCGGCTACACAGCTACATGACTACAAACGCAGTTGGCTGCAATCGTCGATATTTAGTCAGCTACTTAATTATACTGAAGACGACAGCTACATTACAACTCTGACATTGTTGTAGAAATACATATTTTACTTATATAAAAATAAAATAACTTTATCAAAAAGTAAATTTATTTGCTTGCAACCTATTGATTGTAAATGAATTTAAATTTTGTGACATTGCCTTCTGTGGTCGCTTACAAAAATATAAGTTAGATAGCAACAGCCACAATGGTGGACGTGTGACTATGTTGTCAAATAATCGCATTCATATAGACGTGTGTATTTTAGTTTTGACATGTTGTAGTCTGTAGCCTGCTGTCGTCTATACATTTACAGCATTAATGAAGGCTGGAGCACACCTTACTTCCAAACCTCTCTGGACAAGCGCTTATCATCTCATTATGAATAGAGTTATGGTGCATCGAGTACCAAAAAAAAATATTTTCTGGATTTAAAGGTTTCGTTTTCTTTCAAACTAACATTTAGTTGAATTTTTAATCGTTTCAATAAAATATCTAATCAAGATTCAAATTATTTATTTATTTATAGTCGTAATTTTAAAGCCCATAAGGGCCAATTGAATAAAATTACAGGTCAACAAATAATTGCAACAATTAAATATTTAATTCGCATTTACACTAAAACTAAGAAAAAGCTTTTAATTGGTGCTACACAATTTTTTGTGCATACCGGGAGTTGCTTATTTATTGTTTATTCCGGTGCACCTTCGTCAAAAATGGTTCATAGTAACTCAAATGTTTCTAATCTGATATTTTTGTAATTGAGAAGGTTGTATAATCTGACAGTTGCATCCTGGACACAAAATCCTTGTACCGGATGACTTAAGCAACGCCCGACTAATGCTCATCACTTGATAAGACTAGACGGTTTAGCTTCAAGTTTTTTAGGCTTAAAATAATCCTCTACCAACGAACCGTCTACTCTAAGAAACCATATGAACATGTACGAATACTGAGGTCTTTAACTGTACCTCTAAACCTATATACCAGCTAACCAGCAATGAATAAAAACGAAAATTGTTACCAGTCATTTAATGACAAATTGCTTTCCAATATATGTACATTTGTTCGGTCAATGCAGCATACATTTGTTAAATAAAAAACAATAAAATTAAATTAAACAAAACAAAACAAAAATCAAATTCCAATGCACATTTATACCTTCGTATAAGGAAAAGACATCTGTTTCGTTTTTTTTTTCTTTTTGCTGTCTTAAATTACCAGGGAGTGGTGTAATTGTTTGCTTTTTTTTTTAATTCTATGTTTGAATTGCCGTTTTTTGTATTTTTTTGAACTAAATTGACAAATGTTTGTTTGTTGTGTTAAAGGCCAAAAATAAAATTATTATTCACTAAGTTTTTTTTCAAATACGTTTTCCAATAGAGACGAGTTTATTTTAGTTTTATAAATACTAAACTTTATATTAAATTTAAGGGTGATGTAGCTTAAGTGGTTAGCACGCTGACTACTAAGCAATGGACACGAGTTCAATACTCAGCCATGGCAACATCAATTTTGCTGATTTGTATTAATTTCTCTTTATAGTAATGCATATCACAGCGCCCTCCTTCGCCGGTATTACCACATAGCACTGAAACGCCGGCGAAGTAAAATAATTATAAATTGGCTATGCTAGCTTCAAATTAATTTGTCTAAATAACACCAGAGGCGCTTGCAAAACTGTTCTAAAAATAATCACAACCTGCAATTGCAGTGTTGCCATAAGCGAAGCTTTACTATCACACTAACTATCTGTATTATCTACTACTATCCCTTTTACAAAGGAAGAAACACACTTAATATAGGCATTAATTGTCTGAGTGTTACTTCTCTTAAAAAAAAATTTTAAGAATTTTTCAATTGGGTTTTATGTAGTTCACAACACTTTTTTCTGTATTCACATAAAGTTAAATAATATAGAAAATATATTTCAAGCAGTATGCAGTAATATACAGAGAAGAAATTAATTAGATTGGATAATTAATTGTCCATTTCATTACCACTTAGTTGTAAATAATGCTGAGAATTTAATTAGCATTACCATTGTGTTAAGTAATTAAAATGATTTTTAACGAAACAGTTTTATTAGTAATTAATTAAAAATTAAATTTATTATATTTAGTAAATTATTGAATTATTCTAAACCATTTCGTCAACTTTTTGGCAATACAATTTTTTTTACATTTATTTGATTGTTCAACTCTATTCTCTGGTGTCCTATTTTGTGCATTTTTTCATATAAAAGTACATAAAAATGATAAAAATATACAAAAATCCATTTAATCCATTGAATATTGCTTTTTTATTTATTTGTTTTCCTCTGATAAGTCGTAAGTAACCTCAAATCAATACCATTTTTGAAAACTCGAATACCGAATTTTTGTCACCAGTTATGACCCTTTCGAGCAAACCTGGATCCTTGTTGAAGTCATTCAACAACTGCTGACCGATACTTATGCGACGTTGCTTTTGCTCAAAATTTAGCAGTTTTGGAACAAAATTCGCTGCCACACGTTTCATGCCTAAAAGATTGGCATGAGCCGATTGATATGCCAACATTCTCTACAATTTCCCTGATAGTGATACGACGATTTTCCAAAACATTTCATTTGTCTTGAGCACTTTAGCACCATTATTAACGCACAATTTAATACCTATTCTTTGATCCATTTTTTTTTCAAAAGTAAAAATCAAAGAACACACACAAATGTGAATAACCTTTTCAGTTGTCAACAACACACTACTAATCCAAATTGGCTAAAAATGCCAACATATGACTAACACCAACATAACAAAAAAGATATCGATACTAGATATAGACGAATGAAGGCATTACGTTACAAGCTTGTACTTACATATATGTATATGGATTAGAAAACTTTTTTATATTGTTAATTGGCAACGGCTGGGATATGAACCATGGCAGTCAAATCAATTACATGGTTGTTATTCAAAGAACAGTTCTTCGTATCTATCTACAAGGTAGTTTCAATTTTAATCATTTTTTCTATTCAAACAACTTTCAGAAAGAAATATAATATGAGAAATTATTTTACCAACCTCACCACCTAAAAAATATGTATTAAATAATTTCTCGTATTATATTTCTCTATAAAAGTTGTTTAGTTGGTTTTAGCATATCACACATGTCAATTTTGGGGAGTTAGAAGCGGGCAGAAAAATGCTGAAGAAGCCATTGAGATTGCACGATTTGACCCCGTTATGCCATTTTTTTAATAAATTTTCCTGAAGTCGAAGGTTTATGCCAATAATATCAAACGCATAATACCTCAAACCAGGCATACAAGTGGCGATCAAATCAATTAAAAGTTCATTTTAAAATCTACCGGTGCCTAATCAATTTCTCTTTAGGTTTAAGTACATTGGAATAAAATTAATTGCATTACATATTAATCTCCATAAAAGTATATAATTAATTTTTACTTTTAAATCTATAAAAAATTTAATTAATTACGGCAGATACCAGCTTGAAAAAGATACACATATGTATCTTTATATGTATTTGGTTCCAAATATTTTATTTTTTAAATACCATTATTTTTTAGTAAATGGTTATAAAAAGTGAACTTAATTTAATTTTATTAACTATAGATAAACATTTTGAAAAATTTCGATTATGATGTGAAACGAAATTGTCGTTATATTTTTTTCTGTGGAACAGATTTTTGACTTCCACCAAAATACATGCGATAAACGTGTACTCAGTCTATAACTTAAATTTTTTCAGTTGATTCTGGTTCTCAGGGTTAACCGTTATGTTAAAAATGAAGAAGATTGCATCACAAACCTAGGCAGGACTTGAAAATGGTTCCTCAGATTTGGTTAATTAAAAAAAAATCCGAAAATCTGTATTCAAATTGTCTTCAGGGGGGTTACTGCGTATTTCGATTCGAAAAGGAAATCATTCGAATTTGTATGACTTTAACATTGTATTTTGAAATAGATTTCTTTCGAATCGAAATACGCAGTAGCCTCCCAGGTCTTGAATGCGCTACTTCAGATCTTTTTAAAAACTGACAAGCAATCCCTGGTTTTCCTAATCTAATCACAGCTGTATAATCTAATCTAAGACGTTCGAAAAATTAACTTCTTAATGCTGCTTAATTGATAAGCATTACATTAATGCAATACGCAATTAGTAAGTCAATATAATGCATTACTCCCATGTATGCATGGCACATATACCTACATGTTCATTTGTTTGAAAATGTTGTCAAGATACTGGCATAAGGCCTTTAGCTATATACTTTCAACCAACTAAAAGACCTTTTCTCAGCTTATAAAAGTTTTTGGGCGAATTTCTTTATCTCTAAGTCCAAGTCGCATGCTTGAAAATCGAAGTAAATTACAAACATATACATTTGCAATTTCTTTTCTGAAAAGCCTTATACTATCGGGAGTTTTTATGGCTGCATGATAAGATAACTATGTTTTGACAGCGGAAAATGTCAAACTATGTGGACATTTCTATTCTGTAGGACTTGGTCATCATGAATCATTTAAAGCCAGAACAACGCTTTCCAATGAAGGAAATTTACTTTGAAAATATAAGAAATAAAAAACTAATATATTAGCGAAATTCATAGAGCACTTCGTCCGTTATACGGTCAACATAATCGGCCTAGTGAGTAAGCAGTTCGTGCAGTTGTTGATGGTTTTCGCACTTATTTTAATTTTCTCTATTCAAAACCATCAACTAGACAACGAAATGTGCGTACCGAAGGGAATACGATGTTGACTCCAAAATATTCAACCCTTATCGTTCTCAACTAGTTGGCCTTTGTCCTTCAACTGCGTGGAATATTTTACGGAAGGATATTGGCTTAAGAGCCAATAAAACAGTAGCTTCGTAGTTTTGCTGACTGGGCGCATTTAAAACTGGCCGAAAATGAGCACTTTCATCAGAGAATTGTGTTTTGTGATTAAGTTTACTGATTGGCATATTTGGAATGTAGACAAACGTTAAACCAATAAAGAATCACCATTGACTGATTGGAGCGGTTTACAGGCTAGCGTTAATATCGGTCCTAATTTCTTTCGAAATGAGCAAGGAAGGTGAATAAAGAGCGCCATCCGTCCATTCTAACGGAATTTTTATTTTCAAAAATTAAACAGCTAAACTAATTGACACCGGTGGGATAATAGTAATATAGCTCTTACAGCTAATCTGAACATGGTTTGCCTAGGGGAAAGGAAACTGATACACGTCACGTGACTAGTTTTTAAGGGAAAGGGCCCGTTTAGAGTTTTAACGCTTTCTATGAAAGAGTTCTGTTACTTTAACATGGCGATGGCCTAGGAGCAAAGCGCGTAGCCGATTAGCTGAAAACCGCCGCCGACATTAATTGTAACAAATAAGCCGCCGCCGAAGTATGCGCCTTATTAGTCCGCTTCATCAGCTAAGCCGTTTTTTTAATTCTTTCTTATATTTATTGCAATGTCTGCACTGTTTGTATTTCATAGTTGGTAAACTTGGTACAATTTTACCATGTTTGGCCCAATTTAAGCCTGCAAAGTACCATGATACACCAATGGCTTATGAGCTACAGTTTAAAGATATTCCCAGTTTCATTCCGACTGCTACTCTTATTTTAATTTATTAACAAATAATTGCAATACATATTGGTCGCTTTTTGTTAACCATAAAGACGACATAATATTAGGAAAGATATACCTTATATACCGTTATTTTCAATTTTCGTGAGGTACGTATGTTCGAATTTCGCATTTTTTTTTAATGTTGGTACACATGTCTGTTATTTATGTTGACAATATCAGCCATTTTATATTGTCAGTTTGTTTTTGACAGATAAAAGGGTTAGTCGTGTTTTGTTGTGCTCTTCAATTTTTTACTATTCCAAAAAATGGATCAAAGAAACTGTATTAAGTTTTGTGTAAAAAATGAAATTAAATGTGCAAGAACATTTGAAATGTTGACTCTGGCGTTTGGTTAGTCTACTATGAGCAGAACTCCAGTTCAATTGTGGTATAAACGGTTTAAGGAAGGCCGAGAAGATGTCACTGGTTGCCCGAGCACGTTAACAGCCGATGAAAACATTGAAGCAGTGAAGAAAATTATTTTGGTTAATTGTCGAATCCCTATTAGGGAGGTTGCTGATGATGTTGGCATATCGTTCGGCTCATACCAAGCAATTTTTGGATGTTTTAGCGAAGATTCTTCCAAAATTACTAAATTTTGAACAAAAACAACGTCGCATGGACATCGCTCAGGAGATGTTAAACACCTTGCACATTTAATTTCATTTTTTACACAAAACGTATTTCATTTTCTTTGATCTATTTTCAGTTACTATAACCTATTATAGCTCTAGCTAAATGAACTTATGATTGTAACAATGACCGTACGATTGTAACAATTGTCACCTATAATATAGACAATTCCCCTACGAATTGTAATTTTTTAACACTTTCAAATAAGTTGCATAATGCCGGTTAAATCTTATTGATAAATTTTTAAAATGATATGATATGACAAGCTGCATGAATAGCAACGCACCTTTGTATTGACAACTTTGCGATGAGTACATTAAGTGTTTAAAAAACTTCAAAAATTAACACAAAATGTCAAGACTGTCTTGAGACAGTCAGTCTATAAAATTTTTTAAAATATCAAAAAATAAAAAAAAAAAAAAATTGACAGACACTATTCGTTATTGTAATGAGGCATGAACTAATGCTACTAAGCAATTGTAACCAATTGGGAAACTTTTTTAAGCGAGTATATAAAAAACCATTTTTGGTCTTAAAATTTAGTTCAAGCTTCAAAACCAACCAACGAAAAAAAAAATACGAAACTCAATTGCAAATAAATGAATGAAATATTCATGATGACTTTGGCTTTATTGGAAACTTGTCAATTTATGGCCAGGCAATTCGATTTTTTACTTTTGCCTCCATATTTGATATAACTTGCCTCATAATTATGTACGGGTATGTGCAACACGTTTGCATGTGTGTGTGTGTGTGACTATTATATGTTTGAAGTATCATTATGAATTGAATTAGTTGGCATTAAAATACAAAAGCCGGTTGATTAAACCAATAAACAAACAACAAAACAGTAGCAATAAATGCCGGTTGTAGATTTAAAAAAAGATACATTTACTTAGATAAACTTTTTAAATGTTTTTTTTTGCGAATTTATTTAATATTTTCTAAGATTTTTATCGTTTCCAGTGTTTTCTTTGATAAATCGTATTATGTGTTTCACTTTGTTATGGATATTTTTTGCATTTGTATTGTTTCGCGGTCATAATGAATGTTGTTTTCTTTGATTGCCTTTGACAATATGTACTTGTTGTTGCAATATTTTGTTATCATCAACTGCACCCATATGTCGCGTCATAAAGTCTGATAGTGATACAGTCAAAACTGACCGACAAATAACCAGCAACAAAAAATGACATTGTGTTACAAATAAATATATATGTATTGTACACATCTGTAGGGGGAGTTAGCTTAGCAGACCCCTCACTTAATGCTTCCCTATTCGACCCTGTTCTTCTTACTTGAGTCTCACAAGCCTCATGTTGTCACTAGCCGTTTCTATGGACTATAGAGATTTCAGTCTGGAGATTGTTTGATAACTGTCGATCTTTTTTCAATAAAGTTTGTCCGACCGTAGTCCGCATTTTTTAGTAATCGAATCCACAAACCAAAACTCGGGACTTCTGCTTTATGTACCCTTTCAATCCCTCTTTGTTTCTTCGTTGTCTTCGGTTTCTTCGTTGAGTCCGCGTAACCGCTTGCTTTAAGGCCAATGTCGCCATGGCATCCTCATTTAATATGTGTTCTATCCAAGTCCCTCACGTTTTATGCTGCCCTCTCAGCCTCATTCACACTCACACTCTACAAACATCAAACTCTTCGATTACGGCCTCGTTCAAATGATATTTTAATTTGTTGTATTTTATTATCAGCGCAGTTATCCAGTTTAAGGTACTACGGTTATATCTAAGAATTTATGGTCTCTTGCCAGTCGAGATTATTCACAGAGTATAAACATTTTAAGATCTCTGTTTGATATATTTTAATTAAGAGTTCTGGGCTAGAGGAAGCCCGGTTTAGGTTTCCGTTGAAGGAACTAATTATTTGCACCTTCTGGGACAGATATGTCATGTGGGTAATTTCGTTTCATGTAGTTTTAACTCTTCTACTGAAGTTATCGAAAAGATCTTCTGAAGTTATCGAAAAGATCTTATGAAGTTATCGAAAACATTAGAATAAATAATAAAAAAACGTACATCTTAAAACAAGAAATACTCTGGTATCCCAATTTCATATACAAGAGACCAAGCTTATCTTACTCTTTCATCCACCGCGGTGCACCGTAGAATAAGTATGCTAAAGGCATACGTTTTTTATGCAACGAACTTTTATAAAAGGGACTTTTAATTAAAGGCTATGTTTATAAAATATAATTTTTATTAAAGGTTTTTTAAAAAGTACTTTATTAAAAGGTATTTTTTTAAAAAGATAATTTTTACATCTTATGAATGATAAATTAAATAAAATGTACTTTTCATATAAGGTACTTCTTTTAAAAAGTGTTTTTTATGTTTGGTACTTTTGATAAAAGGTACATTTGATAAAAGGTGTTTCTTATAAAATAAACTTTTTATAAAATATACTTCTTATAAAAGTACCTTTTTTTTAAATTGTACTTCTTACAAATGTACTTTTTACAAAATGTACTTTTTAAAAAATGTAGTTTTTATAAAATATACAGTTCATGTAATGTTTTCATAAAAGTACTTTTAATAAAAGATTTTATTTATAAAATATAGTTTTTCTAAAATGTTCTTTTTATAAAATATAATTTTTATAAAAGGTCCTTTTTATAAAACTTACTATTTACTTTTAAAACGATAAGCGTTCTTTTTATAAATGGTTTCTTTATAAATAAATGTTTTATAAAAAGTGGTTTTTCTAATAAATAATTTTTATAAAATGTACTTTTCATATAAAGTTCTTCTTAAAACCTACTTTTTATAAAAACCATTTTTAAAGGCTCTTTTCATAAAAACTCCTTTTTATAAAAGCTACTTTTAGTAGAAGGTGGTTAATAAAAGCTACTTTTTATAAAATATACATAATTTTTACATTTTGGTAAAAAATAACTTTTATAATAAAAATAACTTTATTTATAATAAAAATAACTTTTCGTTAAAGATATAAAATGTACTTCGCCTAAAATGTCTTCTTATGAAAAGTACTTTTAAGAAAACGACCGCGTTTTCAAAAGTAAAATTTTTAACAATTCCTATTCCTAAAAAGCCTTTTTTCCAGATCGTCCTAATCTATTGTATTTTTAACCGACTTAAAAAAGAAGGAGGTTATCAATTCTTCTGAATGTTGCTTTTTTATGTTTGTGCCCGCAGAACTCAGCCATTTCTGAACCGATGTTAAAACTTTTTTCTTTATTAGAACGGTTATGCTTACAGATTGGTCCCGTTTTAAAAATAATATTTTAAAAATTAAAGGGTGCCCTCGTCTATTAAGAACTCTAAAGGGCACCAATTTAAAATTTAAAAAAATTGCGTATCACTATAACTCGCATCAATAAAGAGTAATAAAAAACTAAACTTAAAATTTAAAGGCTGTCCCCATAGGTGACGTAATTTGATCTTTATAGGCCTATCTTTTGAAGCGTTAAAGACAAAACCTTGAAAGTTTGACAGAATGTCGACTACTATGACGTTTATAATAAAAATGATAAATATTTGAAATTATAAATTAAAGGGTGCCCCAATAGTTCCTTAAATTTGATGTATATGCCCATACTTTTGAGCAGTTGTACACCGACCGTTAAATTTACAAAGAACCATATTACTAAGTCCGCTATAACAAGAAGTATAAAATTTGAATTTGGAAATAAAAGGGTGTCCCAATAGGTGATGTTATTTGACTTATGTTGGCCTATCTTTGCAACCGTTATAGATAGAGACTTGATATTTACATAGACCGTGTATTATTATGTCCGCTATAAGAATTATAAAATGGAAATGAAAGGGTGTCCATATAGTTAATGAAATTGGATGTATGCCTTATCATTTTTTCAATGTGTACTACAATGGTCGCTATTACAGCTATAAAATATAAAATTAAATGGTGTCCCCATAAAAGACGGATGCTGGTGAAAATATCTTAACTTTTGAACAGTTATAAGGAGATGCTTTCACATAGTCTTTACTTCTTTTCCTGCTAATTTTGGCGCATTTTGTTTATATTTTATTTGGTTTATATATAGTTCTTACAGATTACTTCTTACATTTTTAATTTAGAACTGGTAACCTACAATCTGTTTTGAAGTCGGTTTTTATTACAAGAATTATTTTATGTACGAGCAGTGAAATTTTTTTGGATTAATAGGGTAATTCGCAAATGTACTTTTTGAAAACAATATTTTTTTAGTGTTCAAAAGATTTTGGAAAGAAATTTATATAAAACTGTAGGCAAATTGCATGTTATGTATCGAATTTATTTTTGAAAATTTTGACCCATATCGTACGATGTAGCTTATGCCAAGTAATAAGGCAGTTATTTATAAAAAAATGTGTTATTATATATTTTGAACAACACCCTCAATTCTTGTAATTTTTTGCTTCGCATAAACATAAATTATTATCCACTTAATTATGATTTTACCACTCATGTAAAACGATAACCATTTAAGCCACTTAAATACCGCAAATGCCACATAATCACTTGAATAAATATGTAAAAGTCTATTTGATAAGCAAATACGAGTACGCAAAATACAAGAACTGATAAATATTTAATTAAAAATCCAGTTCCAAAAAACCTTAAGCACTAGTATGTTCATATTACTCGTAGTTAAAAAAAAAATCATTAATAAAATTGTCCTGGCAATAAAAACCACAAAATGCAGAGGCGATTTACAATTCAACCAAATGTAAAACAAAAATTGGGTCCCGTGGTCACTTACAACTATTGAGTGTAATAAAGTTAAATTAATTTTTGAGGTTTTAAATGCAACTCTGAGAGAATAAGTGTTAGTTTGCCGAAAGTAATATAAACAAACAAACTGACATTGCAAATATGTAAATAAATAAATAAAGGAAAATGTGATACAAAATTATATTTTTATTACATGGTTTGGATTGTTATTGCATTCAAAATTGTAAAACTGCATAACACTTTTATTTGTGCAAATGTGATTGTAAATGGAAAAAATTATGCTGAAAACAGTTAAAAATATAATAAATATATTTACGACAATTGCTAAATTCCAAATTTATATTATTAATGGCATTATGGTCTTTTTTGTTGCCTGGTTGGTTGGTTTTATAATGCGACGCCACCTTGGCATCATATTCTCGAAGCAAGATAGTAAAAATATATTTACACACCAAAATTAATATTAGCAACACTATTTGCTTATAATACAATTTTTACCAGCAAATTTGCTATTAAAAGATTTTTTGTTAAAAGCGTGTATGAGTACTGTGCCTTATACAAACAAGTGCTTGGAGTTTTGGTCATAACATTCAACTGGAGGAATTAAACATTTATTCTTTATAATAACGAGGGTAAAGCTCGTTGCTATAACTTTAGGTATTGGCAAGTTATAAAAATGGGCTTAAAGACCACGATTTATCCTACACAATCGTACGATTAAATCACAAAAAAATCTGACAGAATTCTGTCCTACTCAAAAAATCGTTTCAAAATGGCGATGTAGATGCCACACTATCATACAAATAAGATTTTGCAACTCTGATCGCATGTAAATATACTATTTTATAAACTTTTTCAAAAGATTATCAAATCGTACATATCTGTCAAAAAGTCTGTCACACACATACACTTTTAATCCACACTATCATAATTTTTGACTCACATAGTGAATTATGGCCTTAAGCAGCATTATTAGAATTTAATATTCACAGAAAAAAATATTTTTAATAATTAAAGCTTTTGATTGGTTTCAGATTAAAATTTAATTAAATTATTAAGTGATTCAATTATTTGTTTTGTTGGAATTGTTTTGTTCTGTTCTAACTAAATATTTATTTGAATCAATTATAAAATTTTGAGATACTTGCAAACATTAAATAATAAAATTACAAATAAAATTTTAACAACAACAAAAAATCCTACTAAAGCAATTTATTGGATTACCGAAGCAAACCATTAACTAACTGGGTCCCTTTTCCATCCCCTTCGTACCACAACGAGTTCTGGTAGCTGATTGGTAAATTGCGATTACCTCACTTTCATTGAGCCTCATTGTTTTTTTTTTTCACTATGATAAGCCCAACGTTAAATGTTCTGGGCCAATTACATATGTCGATTATGGATGGCAACTGAACTTTAGTTGCTTTGTCAAAAGGCAACGCAACTGGGAAAAAATTGGTATTATGGTATAGGGCAACTTTCTTCAGTTGCCATAAAGTTATCGATAGTGCTATTTTGACAGTCTAGCAACTGGAAATAAATGTAAACAATCAAATAGTTTTTAATAAATAACATAGAAAATACCAACAAATTTTTAATTTAAGTCTACTGTTTTAATTTTTTTTGAAATTAATATCAATTCTGTTTAAAAATGGGCCTAAACATACTCTTTAAAAATGGGCCTAAGCATACTCAGAGATAAATCTAAAAAGAGTACATACAATACTCCGTATCAACCTAAAGATCCTCCTGTAAATTTCAACCGAGTCTTGAGCATAAAGCCTTTGACATACCAAGTTTTATATCAGTAGCTATTTTTCAACCATTTTCATTAAAAGTTGAAAAGATGGGACCAGGTGCTGATAACAGATGTATGTATAAAAATACGGAATATTATTCATATCACCGTTTGTCTTTTGTTGCATTGCAGAAGTTATATTTGAAAGTACGTGAGGAACGCAGGAAGGGGGCCAATATACATTGTCGTTATGATTATGAGGAAAGAGATGAAAAATATACTTACTTTTCATTTAAGTGCAGTTTTTAGTTTATAATATGTGATAAAAATCAACAGCAACCACAAATTTATGGTTGCCATTTTGGTAACTAAAATTAAAAACTTTTATTTGCCAGTTGCCTTACGTAATACAATTTCGGCAACTGACAACGCAACTGGGGTTGGGTTGCTATCCATAATCGACCTATTACCATTTTAGATATACAGTTACATTAGGTAGCTCATATTATATACTCAATATTTTATAACTAGTTTACATACCTGGGCACGCCCTTATCTTTCTTTTTTATTTATACTAAAAAGAACACTTTTGGCTTTTTTTTCCAGTAGAAAACAATGAAAACTCAAGAACTTAGAGTTAGTAACTGATTAAATTATTTCATATTTTTTAACTTTTGAAAGCATTTTTTTGGTCCACAAAAGCAGTATCAGAAATTAAAATTGCAACTACTAACTACAGCTAAAACATTGGTGGGACCACCGCTGGAATGTAAGGTAAATGTAAAGTAAAAATATATATATGTAAAAATATAATACTCCTTATCTCTACTTTTTATATTCTATTGCTGTAGTCTTTTGGCTTTATCTTCCATAGCTATAGTAGGAACATATCACTTTTATAAATTCCGTAAAAGATTGTTTTCAAATTTCATTTTAATCGTCCACGACGTCTTCACTCCACAAAAATTTTGCTTTTATGAGAAAATTTCAAAATGGCGCCCAAATATAAAAAAATTTTGATTTTTGTACAAACAAGCTTTCAGAGGCTGGACAAACACGAAAACAATAATCTAAACTTACAAATGGCTAGTTCAAGCGTAAAATTATTTTGGCAAGGAGCTGATCTGGTTTATTTGGCCCTTAGCTATTGACCTTTTTCCTAATCACAGTCGCCTATTCATTTGTTTAAGAAAAAATTTCCACAAAGCATTCTCATCTATACATATAATAAAACAGTAACTTATTTCCTGTCTGTCTTTTTTTTGTGTTCGCATCATGTAAAAACTACTGGATGGATTTTAACAAAATTTTGTTAGGCTGTACTGTAGTATCCTGATTCCAATATACGAAATTTTTTTGCAAGAGAAAGTGTAGAAAAAGCAGTAAAAGTACGTCGATTTTTTACCGATTTAAAGGTACTGCATACTTTAAGGCATCTTTTATTTTTGAAAGTAGTATATTTTAAGCAGTGTTGCGCAACAGATGGCGCTGTTTGAAAATATTGAGTAACTCATTTCCTGTATGTCCTTTACAGAACTTTACAATAATTTTTTGAATTTTATATAAATTTTAAAATTTTAACCAGGGATGGGTACCTTTCTATAAAGTAAATATATAAGAGTCTTAAAATTTGTTGTGGATTACTTTTAAAGCAAAATCGAACAGGACGTACACAACGTGTGTGGGCACAGCTAGTTTAATATATGACTAACTAGCATATTCTGGGCATTCACATAAAATATACTTTACTGTTACAGCCTCTGCCAAGCATGATCTGCAAGGATAGACTTCCTGGATTTTCTTTAGAGTTAGATGATACTTTAGCTGCTATACCTTTCAATTATACCCAATCACTTGTCTTGTCACCCACCTTTAATCGCACCATTTCGTTCTGTCATATTACTCTAGATTCTGATACACTAACACTTACTGCATCGGATTTTTCAATAGGTAATCTATGGCATGCATCCAAACGAAGTATTTTTTATAAGTAACATACAAATAAAAGAACTTTTTTTTTAAAGACAACATTACCTCTGCGAAACTTTTTTGTTTGTCCGCTGAAAACACCCAGAGTCTTTGGCGGGAATCGAACCCACAACCTCCTGACTGATAGACTAGCGCGTTGTCAATCGGTCTATCGAGGCACGCGATTAGAACCATCAGAAAGGTGCTGAAAGATGTCTCGTAAGCGCCTTTCACAATGATCTTACGATGCAGGCTTTCGACTATTTTTTTATACTCATTCGTTCCATCGGCATATGCCCGGTGTTCAGCTTAAAGCTATCACATATCGCAACAATTTTAATACGTAGGGGTGACATTGCGGCCATTGTCATTCAACCGCAATTGCCAGTGTTGCTGTTGTGCACTTTGAACCACCTATGCTCATAGAGGAAATCCTCTGAATCCTGTCCAACTAACGTTTAATTGTTCATGTTGGCTTTAATATTTATATTGTTAAATGATGAAAAAATTAGTTGCATACCCTTAGGAGGAATTATGATGCCATTGGCCAGCAGTTAATATAGGCAAATAAAAATAAGAAAAACAAAAATTCAACATAAGTAAAAATAAAAAACTAAGTGTTGTTAACTACCTAAAAATCAAATCTAACAAATTAAGCACCCTTTCACAGTGGCATCAGAAACTTTATTTAATGATCTAACATCTGAAACGTATTAATTAAATTTGTACCAGCTCTTAACCATATTTAATGCGCTTCTTTGTTCAAAAGGTACCAAGGACAAAATTAATTCTCTCTTTTTAATATAATTTTATCTTGCAAATGCAATTTTGGTTGCGATTATTTTACTGTTAAAATTCGGCGAGTGACTGTTATTGAAAAACACAATGAAACATTTTTCATGAATTGACAGTAGAGGCACAAGCGACACAAAACACCTCCAACAAGACCGACCCCAGCAACATTTAAAAAAAAGGTATTTTAATATTAGAAAAAAATTCAATAAGCATTTTAAACTACATATTTTCTACTACAAGAATCGATTTTAAAATTATTTTGAATTTAAGTTTTGGAACTGAAAATAATTTAGCCTGGCTGACATTCAAGTATGAATTTTATATTTTGAAAAAAAAAAAATGTATTTATATGGTGTTGCATGTACCCAGCAGTTCTAGTAACCAGTTCGCCAAAAACAATATATTAAGAGAATAATAGCTTATATAAAAATCAAATATAGTATATCGCTTATTTAAAAACTTAAAACGCAAAAGAGCCTTTAAACTTTATGGCTGGTATATTACATAATAAAACATATTTCACATAATAAAACTATGCTAATACCATATTTGGCATGATTCCGTTTAGTTTGGTTATGAACAAAGCAAAAAGTCCCAAAACAACTTAAAATACCAATTTAGTACTCAGTTGCAGCATTGAACTCTAATAAGGAAGGAGTTCTGGTAGTATTGTCAAAGGTACTGCAGGCCAAGGATTTGCTAAGAACTGCTGGGTATATTAATATGTACGTTAGAGTATAATTATGTGTGTCGTATCATAAAACTAAAGGGGTGTGCCTTTAATGTTGCCTTAAACTATTGCCAAAATGACTTAAAACCAAGCCGCTGTTAAATGTCGCCCCAAATCTTATCTTAACTATTGGGTCGTTAATGGTTTTATGCATAACATTTTATTTACTTTGTTTATTTGTTTATTTTTTCTACATAGATTTGTTTACTTTGTGAAAAATCTAAATCAATAATAATAGTTTGTACACAATATTTTGATTATAAACGTTTAAATTTTATTTATATATTTTTGCTTGTCTTTATAACCGAAAATAAACCTTTGAAACAAGGACCTTGAATTAAACATTAAATTTGAATTTGTTGTTGCAGTTAAATGTCAAACCAAAGGAGACAAAGACCAAAAATAAGCAACAATAATTTAAGTTTATGATTTGTTTATCGCGGCTTTGTGGCTCACATTAAATAAGTTGTTAAAAAGTTATAAATTTGTGAATTAAATAAAACGGTTTTACTTCGGTGTATGCTTTTTTTTTTTGAAAACACTGTAGTGAGGTTGCAAGCTTTTACAAAAGTATGTTGCACGCTTGTTAAATCATTGTTTTAAACTGAAATTAAAAAAATTAATTTCATAGTTTAATATTTGTTTAAAATTTGTATGTTTTAGCTATGATATTACAACATCATGGAACCGGGGAGGTGATCATAAACATATGAATACTACTATTTTAGTTTCTGTTAACAAAATTTTGGCATTTATGAAAAAAAGTAAAAGCTTCTCCATTGCTGTAGCATTCTCACGGTTCTGTTTGATTTGAGCAAAATTATAATTCATAAAATTTCCAGCAATCGGAAAAATATGTCCGCCCTCATAAAGCTATATATGCGCTGGCAAGTCTATATTTAAACTAGGAGACAACCAGTATCTAGAGTTCGCTCGACTTACTATAGCCAGACTCCTAGCTGAGACAAGATCTGATGTAGGCTAAAATCAACTTTCATCATTATATCTTGAATATATCGCACACTAAATCATAAATAGTCACAATTACAAATTTATAAATGTTCAAAATTCGCAAAAAAAACTGTTATTAAAAACTTAGTTGTATATAATCAAAATCAGTTCCACACTAACGGTATTTTTATACCCATCACCACAGGTGGAGAAGGGCATTTATGAGTTTGTCATTCCATGTGTAATTTCTACAATATTCGTTTTCGACCCCCTTAAGTACGAGTATATACGTATATTCTGAATCCTTATACACAGAGAAGTCTATTAAGCCCTCTCCGTCTGTCTATGTTCGGGTTAAAATCAACTTTCCCAAGGCAGACAATTTAAGCCCACCGATCTACCAGACATAGATTCGAAAATTTCTCTAATGGAATTCAGTAACAAGAGACCCCTTGCATTCGAGACTGCTATAAATTTGAAAAAAAAAAATTTTCAAAAAGTTTTTTTTTTCAAAAAAAAAGTTTAAAAAAAATTTTTTTAAAAAATGTAAAAAAAAATCAAAAATATTTTCTATAAAATGTTTACAAAATATTTTCAATTAATATTTTTACAAAGATTTTCTATAGTGCGTTTGTCTTTTAAATTAAATCACTTAATTACCTACATATGTCTGTAAAAATAAAATCACCATGGTGCAGGGTATAGAAGATTCGCCACGGCCGAATACAGCACTGTTACCTGTTCCAATTAAAGACGGCAGGATTATAAGGGGATTTACGTATTCTTTAGATATTCGGCCTGTAAACTTGTTTATGCAAAATTACAATTTCGAGAAATTTAGAATTGTGACCGTTCACATACATTGGGAGCTACGGGTACCTGCTTCTAAAGGGTGCAGACCAAAAATCATCTATCTTTATTTTTATCTCGTTTAGATAAAGCCGTGAATCTGAATTAGTACTTAGTACTAATTCCCACGGCTACAAAGAGCTCGCGTACCTAAGTAGGGGATCATCACAGCTATTTAGTGGATTTTTATTTAAATTTTTTATCCAATTTACGATAATCTCAAACGCTAATTGAGATGTGCCATGAACTTCATTTTATTTATCTTAAATATTTTTAGGCGTTTGGCTTTTCATAAGGAAGTGCTTGGTGGCAATAAGAAGTTAAATATTTTTCCATTTCTTAAATGAAGCAAAAGTTGTTCCACATAATGGATTACTGAAAGAAAAACTTAATGACGGTATTTTTTTTCAACAATTTTATAGTCATCTACTAAAACTTGACATTTTTCCGGAACCTAGTTAGTGCTTCTTATACGATTTTTTAGCGAGTTACCCTTATTTCTAATAGAAATGGGTTTTTAAGAAACATTTTTACTCAGGATGCAAGATCGCGAGAAAATAAATTTAATAGCGCACGATCATGTTCGCTATATTAACAAGTATAACAATTTAAACTAAAATTAAAGGGTGTCCCGATAGTAATGTAATTGTTTGGTCTTTATGATGTCTTATTATGAGTGCTATAACCTCAAGTACTAAAATTAAATAGTGTTCCGATCGTGATACGATTTTTCTTTTTATGGTCTTATTTTTAAATCACAACAGGCCAACAATTTAAATTTATATAGAGTATGTTTTATAATGTCCGTTATACGTATGAAACTAAAATTTATTAAAATAAAAGGGTAGTCCCTAGAAAGCTCGATTTTTACAAAATAGTCCTTATGTTGTAAACGTTATGGGTAGATACTTAAAATTTAGTAGCCTTTACTATGCTCGCTATATTATTAATTTGAAGCGCACTTGAAAATCAGTGGGTACTTTCGTTTTTGCCAATTACTCTTGTGCCTATTAGAAACAATCAGACACTTCAAATTTAAAAAGTAATAACAACATCAAATTAAAGGACATTTTTATCTGAACATGTCTTTCTAGAGGCGCTCTGGCAGCCCAGATGGATGGATGCATTAACCTAATCAGCTACTCATCTTAAATCAACTGATTAATGAATTCGAGAGGCCATATCCTTATATGAATAAAAGTAATTTATATACAACTAGTTCTGCTAGTTGTTTGTTCGATTTTGCTTTGAAAATAATCCTCACCAAATTTTAGGACTTTTACGTATTTACTTGATATAAGGGTACCCATCCCTGGATGCAATTCTAAAAATTATTGTAAAGCTCTGTAAAAGACAGACAGGAATTGAGTTACTCATTATTTTAAAGCAGCGCCATCTGTTGCACATCTGTGCAAAAATTATATTGTTTTAAAAAATAAAAGATGCCTTAAAGTATGCAGTACCTTTAAATAGAAAAAAAATCGGCGTACTGCCACTGCTTTTTCTCCACTTTATCGTGGTAATAAGATATTTTTGCTGAAAAAAGTATCCTATATTGAAATCACGATACTAAGGTACCTCCTCACAAAATTTGGTCAAATCCAAAATCAAATAGTTTTACGTGATGCAAACACAAAGAGAAAGACGGACAGACAGACAGACAGACAGACAGACAGACAGACAGACAGACAGATAGACAGACAGTCAGACAGACAGGAAATTAGTTACTCTTTTATTATATGTATAGATTAAAGACGTGAAAAATTGAAACCTAGCTCTTTTTAAGTACTTTTAATGAGCCAATATATGTAGGTGGTATCATAGGAATGGTAATTAAAAGCCCTATTTATTTAAAAATGAATTATGTGACAAAGTTAAAATCAATAAACTAGATTTGTTGCAAAAGACAAAACAAAAATTTAAAAACAACTGAATTAGTTTTCAGCCTATTATTAATTAGTTTTTAGCCTATTGCTCTGAAAACAATGACATCTTTCACCACATTAAACTCTTAAAATAAAAAATAAGGAATTTACAATTAAAATAAAAAAAATTTTTTTAAATATTTATAAGAAGATGGATATGTGTATATACGAGTATATATTTTATCTAGATATTTTTATTTTGCATCATGTTGAATTCTACTACTAATCATCCATACCCTTGGATGTGAATCGTTAAATTTTTCTCTAATTTTTATTTAAACTATAAACTAATCTTCGTGGAATTATTTTTACATCAGTTGTTTACATAAATACATACATATGTATATCAAAAAAGCTTAATATAATTAATTATCAGTTTCCCTCGTTTATTGATAAACTACTACCGGCCAGCATCAGCCAGCTTCTTAAGATATAAACATGTGTTAAATTTGAAAATGTTAGCGATAAAACAGAAATAAAATTGTTAAATGTCTTCTATTACAAGCAACAACTTCCGTTATAGAAATCTGTCTGCACAAACACAAACACATACACATTATCTTCCAATCCCAGCAAACACAACGTTAGAAATGGGATGGTTCTTTTATTTGTTATTAAGAGCAATTGTTTAATCTTAGAAAATAAAAGCGGAAGTTTTATTTAATTATTTCAACTCAAAGCGATGAAGTTATATGAGAAAAGTATTTGTTAAATTGTTTCTTCTCAATTTGATAACAAATGTTTATTTCAAGTTATTTTTGATTGTAAAAATTAGATTGAATTCATCAAATAATAGTTAAACATGTAAGAGCGCTGTATTCGGCCATGCCGAACCTTATTTACCCATCACCATAGTAAAGTTAGATTTTAATATACCCCACTATATTTCCCAATTTAACAACTATTTCGGCTTTTACTCTTATTATTTTAAGCTTCGTAAGTACATAAAACAAAAAAAAAAAAAATTTTGGAAAATGTTTTGCAATTTTTTTTTTATTCTTGGAAAACATTTTTTTGCAAAATTAATTTTTAATTTTGAATATTTAATTATTCTGGTGTCTAAAAATTAAATTTTCCCAATTTTTTTTAATATTATCACCTAATTTGTAATTTAATTAATTCTTTCTTAGAGAGAATAAAAACGAACTTAAGCTTGATTAAAAAATTTTATTGTATGTAATTAAAATTATTTTTTTTTTTAATTTTTAATTTTGAAAAATTGTTTTGATAATTGTTGTACAAAATTTTTGGATTTTTTTTATTTTTGTTTTGTTTTTTTTTAATTTTTTGTAAAAAAAATTTCTTCAACAATTTTTTGTAAAAACCTTTCTGTAATCTATATTGAGTTAAAATGGTAAGACTAAAGGAAAAAACCATTATATACTTCTGCTGATTACGAGTCGGCACCCTGTGAGTCTATTGACTATATGTATTCCTTTCTATAAAGGCCTTTAATGGAAATCAACTCAGAAAAACCTTAACAACCAAAAAACAAACACAAAATAGGACCTCGCTGGGGGTTATTGGTACCCCGATATCTGTTAGCACGACTTGCGATCTGCCTGTCGCGGTCTTAAATTTATTTAACAAAAAAAAGGGAAAAGATAATCATTAAAACCGAAACTAGTTAAAGCAATGTGAAAAAATATAGGTGGGCGTGGTTTTTTGTCCGCAGACTCTAATAAGATGGTCTGTTTTTGCTGAATTGCAATCATTCAATTTTCCAAACTATGCCTGGCAGATTGGTGTGCTAAAATTTTCTATACCTCATTGGGTGCCTTGGCAAATGACATTTCAAGCCGAACAAAGACAGACGGACATCGCTTAAATAACTTTTCGATGCATAAGGATCCAGAATATATAGTATACTTTATAGGGTCGGAAATAAATATTGTAGAAATTACACTTATACATATGTATGTACCCTTTCCACCTTTGGTGAAGAGTATAAAAATGGTAACTTAAGGATACACATCTGACATGTCAAATTTCCCACTGTAAAATACAAACATGTCGTTTTGGGCTGTTAAAACATTTCCTCTGTAAAATACATGCGAAAAGTCATCTGACAAAATTTCATTTAGAGCATATTCTATTTTGATCTCACAAAACATTTGACATCAACAGTGTTTCAGTGTTGCCAAAAACCTTTGCCGTTTGAAAACAATCATTAGCGAAATCATTAGTTATATTTTTTAGAAGAGCATTACCATTTGAGAAAGAGTTAGACTACAAATCATTCTCTATTGGAAATCAATTTTACATGTTTGCTGGTATAATATAACAACCGGAAAGAGTGGACACATTTAGATGTGTATGTGTTGTGAGAATGTGCCAGTTCAAAATTTTTTACCGTTTAAAAAATCTATATGATTGTTAAGGCCTCAAAATGTTCAAACGATCAAATTAGGAAAAAAGAAAAGTTTATTTATTTTTCCGGTTGTTTGTGGTTGGCTTTCTTTTCTTCACTTTGCTTTGCTGGTCAAATACAACAAATTATGTTTTTTTTTGTTGTTTTTGTACAGCCAAAACTCATAAAATGGATAAAGCAAAAAACTCAAAATTAGGTTTTCTTACTTTTGCCTTGTAAATTATTCCTGGTTTTTATTGCCTTTACTGTTTTGGTAATAAACAAATATGCAGGTTACTTATTTGTTTATAGAAATTCACACAGCAAACTTCAAAATTAAACAAAATTAGACAGAAAAACAGACGGACGGACACACACATTGAAAGATAATCTAAACTCAATCAGATATGAGGAGGTAGGAGTCATATTCTGTCACTTTAACATGCTGCTGCTGATGGTGGTGTTTGTTGTCTTTTTTTGTTTTTGGCGACGAAAAAATGTTGATAGAGCCTGCCTGCCTGCCCGCCAGCCAGCTAGCCTGGCCTACTTGACTGCATGTTTAATTTTATTTTTATTTTAGAACGAATAGACGGTTATAAAAACTGAGATATACTGCAAGCAACGCCAACGCCTGTTTGACTATGGACATTTTTAATATTATTTGCTTTGACTTTTTCTTTACTTTTACCAGGTTTATTTAAGCGACCACTAATTTAATCAAAATTATTATGATTAAATAAATTACTGCAAAATTATGAAAGCTTAATAAGATACTCTAAAGCGCTGGGTATATTTAGCTCATAAAAATATTTACTATTTTGAATAGAAAGGACAATTTTATACCGACACATATGTATATGTATATGACAGCTACATGACTAAACACGCTACATGGCTACACGACCACCGTTTGGTTACAGCCAGAACAGAACGGCTAACTTCTATTTTTGTATGCGATAATTTTATTTAATTCAACCGAAGAGAATATCATAAATTTATTAATTCAAATTTTATTTATAATCAGGTTTTGAGCCAATAAATTTAATTGTTTTGACGTGATAAATGTACTTTTTGAAAATATTATTTTATTTTTATAAATGTAATGCTATAAACACAACTGGTGCGAACGACGAATTTTTCGATCCGAATATTCGTTGAAAAAATAAAATACTTTTTTGTTTATGAAAATGAACAAAATCAGTGCATCTACGAAGATTTGCGAAGGTTTATTTCTGCTTCTTATACCGACGAACGAAGACTAAATTAGCGCAGAGTGGACGTTTTATTTCCAATTTTTTTCCAAGTTTTTTAATAATGAATTTAATTTTTACGTAAAGAATTGTAGTCCTTTATTTATAGCATACAATTCAAAAAAGAATTTTTTATTTAGATAATTTTGTTTTAAGCTCCATCGCCACACATCAAACTACTTTGTCAAATTTGTGTATGTGTTGGTAATATTGTATTCTGCTTAGCACAGCCACACATCATACTCATTCCATCAAACTTCATTTCAAAGTTGATTTGAAAAGGGTTTCTCCTACAACTCTTAAACGCAAAATCTTTTTAAGATTTTTTTTTTTTGTTAAAAATGAGCAAAATATATGATTTTTCAGGTCTATTACTGTATTCTTCACTTTTCAATTGCCTTAAAGTAGGAAAATCACAATAAACTTCTATTAACTCTAAAATAAAATGTTGCTCCTCCATTTTGATTATACCGCTTCGAAAAAAGTAGTTGAAGTTGTCGCTTTGAAAATTATGTAAAAATGAAATTTGAAGTAGCTACGGGCACACACATCAAACTACCCTCAAATTTTTACAGCACAGTTAGTGAATATCTAAAGTGTTTTGATATTCATCAAACTCACATCAACCTATACGTTTGAGTTGTTTTCACTAACACAATCAAACAAAAACATGAGTTTGACGAAGTAGTTTGATGTGTGGCCATGGTGCTTTAAACTAATTTTTTGTTAATATTATTTCTTTCTTATCTATATTCTTCTCTTTTAATTTACATTGTCATTGTTAAATCAGATGCGAAATGTAATAAAAAAATTTTTTATAATTAATTAATTTATACAATTTGGTGTAATTTTATCATAATTTTAATAAAAATTGATATAAATTAAGAGGAAGTGAAAAACAATGAAAGTTGATAAAAATCTGTTACCAAAGAATATAAAAATGTCCAGAGAAAACCAGAGATCTGACAAAGTTTTGCCACTTCTTTAAATTTTTTTCTTACTCCTTGTGTTACCGTCGACGCAACAAATTTTTGTTGACAATTTAGTGCGAAGTTTGTCGTTCGTCTTAGGTATGTTTATACCATAAAGTATTTATTTCTACAAAAATATCATAGTTAACGATGTAGCTCTCGTCTTCAATGTAATTAAGTAGCTGACTATACGGCGTCAAGTGCAGCCAACGGTATTTGTAGTAGTGTAGCGGTGAGGCCAATGTGTTTAAAGCATTACTTTTATAAAAATATAATAACTTTTCCAAAATATAATTTTATCATATGAAAGTAGATAAGTTTAGTTGCTCAAAACCTCTTCATTATAAAGGAATTTATAATACTATAATTTTATAAAAATTTCTATCTTCTTGTGTTAAATAAAATAAAACTTGTTCTCTCTCAGCTGCTCTCATTGCTCAGCTACATCGATGGCCGTACAGCCATGTAGCACACTAACGTGTGTATTTTAATCTTCACAGATTGCAGTGGGTAGCCTGAGGTCATCTTTGTGTTTAATGCATTAAGTGAGACATTTCTCACATTAAGTTAATCTTGTTTTACGCAAGGTGGAAAGATAAACTTTTAAAATAAAGTAATGAAGACCAAGTCTAAGATTACGTTGGAGGACTTAGAGGACTGGATCAATATCTGGAAACGATATTGGAAATAGTGCGTGCCGCGTTATGATGATATGAACTTTGTTGAAGCTGCCTGTTTTGCTTTAATTTAAACATACATAATCCCGTTTAAGTGTAGACAACAGTAGCTCGTACTATGTTACTTGGACTATTGCCTTATGGCATCTTCGATATGTGCCGTTTTTCTGTCAATACATGATCATAAGAAGAATACATGATTTGTATTCTCTCCCACGTTAACATCACAAAGCGGAAAGAAAGGACAAGGTAGGACGAATCTGTTCAATTAAGACCTAAAGCTGCTTAGGATTGCAAACGTCCTTTGTCCAGCAATCAAAAGAGCAACCTTGTCAAAGATTTTTCGGATTTATAATATTCCTGAAGATCTTTTACTTTAGAGCTTCAGATCATATTGGTGACGCATAAAATTTAAAGCTTTTTACCACTGTAGTCAAAATCAACGCTACTATGCGAGACAAAGCAAAAAATATTTTCGAACCCTTTTTAAGATCTTTATAAGATAAACGATAATCGATCAATAATTTATATTTTGGGTATTAAAACTTTTATAATTTTCATTTTTTATTAACAGCGTGCTATTAACCCAAATTACTGTATCTTGTAGTATTCACTAAAATTAATTACTACGGGGTTAGCTTGTTTTGATGGCCATTTCGCTACGTGCTCAATTTAGCTCATCAGGTAACCTTAGGCCAAATTTTAGATGAACTAAAGTTACTCTTAAGTTTAAAAATATATTTGACTAAATAAGAATTAAGTAATCGATTATTATTTCAGCGAAGGTGTCGACTCAATACAGCACGATCCAACTTTTAATCGTATAAGCTCTACTGATCTGCGACTGGGTATAAACTTCAACGATCAGCGAGCCTCAACTGAAGGAATTTAAGACACAAACGAACAATATTTATGCTCGTGTTGCTAATAGTTTTAACTTCCGCTAAGTGCTTAGCTTCACTTCAGTATTTCTGATTGTTTAATTAAGTAATTTACCGCCAAGAAAATTAAAAAATCTAACGCTAATGAAATTTTGAAAAAAAAAAAAAAACAAAATTTCACTTTTTATGTGAAATTTTCTATGCCTTTCATTTCTTTTTTATATATCATGCATAACTAAGTGTCAAATTATGCGTTACGCATTGTTCACTCGGACGCATAGCGTGGTGCAATATTTTAAAAATTCACACACACATACTCACACACATTCTTGCATACACCTCTGAATTCATTTGTCTATTTAATAATTAAACATTGTTGCTTGACTAAATTTCACCTTGTAAATAATTTTCTTTGAAATTTTTTGACATTAATTTACCAAAAAAAAAAGAAAAGATAAATAATTGAAAAAAAAACACACACACACAAGCACACAAAATTCGTTCCATATGGCTGAGTTTAATTTATGTCTTGAGTTGAAAAGCAAATTTCGTTAACCGCCAATGACCGTTTCAGTGACAAAAGTTCTAAAAAAAACACTTCAGTCTATTTTAAAACATTTTTTAAATGAAATTAAGAATAACATTTTTTTTCAAATACACAATATTAAAAAATATTAAAAATAATTAAGACCTCCTAATCTCCCCTTAATTGTGTTAACGAATGTGTACAACAAAACTGCTGTTTTTGTTTAGCAGTTGTTATTAGAAATAATTATTTCGTTAACAGTAGATACTAATCTCTTGTTTTAACATGTACTTTTTTATATATTTGTATATTAAAAATTAATAAAATTACAAAAAAAAATATAAAAATATGTTGGCAGTTTGTTAGTTAATCTTAATTTAGTGTGTCATTTTTATGTCACGTAGTGTCAGATTCCTGTCCAGAAATAATTTTAGCTTCTTCGCAAGTGAGACATGAAAATACGAAACATAATTTTTAATCCTAAATATTTTTTTTCGTGTCTGTAGATTGTTATTAGGGAATATTCAATTCACATAAAATAAGTTTTTGATTATGATCTTGCTGGCAGAAAACTTTTGTTACTCCCCTACAGTTCTGGCGCAGTTCCCTAAGCTAGATTGTATACCTAGGATTGAAAATTTTGCACCTATTAAATGACTTAATTGGTATATATCCAGATGTACTTAAAGTTGTTATTTGGAGTACTGGACTTCATTTTGTTACATGAATTTAAGTTTTGCTGATATAAGATTTTGTCTAGAATTATGGAATTACCGTAAAACTATAACGGCTTACACCATTTTGTTAAATAAAAAATCTTATAATCCGTACTATAAATAACTATAAATCTTATAATTGGTACTATAGCCATTACTGGCCCTTGTAAAAAATTCAATATCGCTTCTTGTAGGCATCACAAGGGGACACTGTATGATTAGACGTTTGTCGTAGCGTATGTGTATCTCTCGTGGTGAGAGCTGCGGAAGCTCTATTGATGAGGAAGAGTCAGTTAAAAACCTTCTCTGCGAATTCCCAGCTCTTCAAGAACAGAATATACATGAAAAAAAGGTTTGAGCCAAAGATTCTTTCAGGATCTGGACTGTCTCAGGGATGCGACACCGAATAGCCTAATAGGTTTTGCGAGATCCAGTTTGTTTTTAAGAACTGGAGGTACTGCAGTTCTATAGGGAATAATAGGAGTAGATGGTCGACGTGGCATCACAATGGGCCCAAGTGACCTACGAGTGAACTTGCCTATTGCGGGCGGTCCTTTTAATATAACCCAACCTAACGTATAAACATTGCTATTATTCAAACTGTAAAGTAGTTTTATAGACATCGAGAGCGTTGTTGCAACAAAAATTATTTTAAAGCAAAATTTTAACAATATTGGTATTTTTTTAACTTCAAAAAAATAAAAAATGAATAAAATCTGTCCTTTTTTGCAAATGTTCTCCCTATACAGATATGGCAGATATTAGGCAGATTAAAACCTAAACCTAATTTTACTACAAATTTTCGAAATTTTACTTAACCAATTAGGAAGAAACGTTATCGTGTTATGCTTATATACTAAACAGTTGTATGAGCAAGCTCATCACAAACTCATTCTCATGAGGAGTAGTCATAGTCGAACACAAACTAGCTTACTGAACACATGCCTACTCATACTATACTATTAATGAGCCACCCTCTGTTCATATCATAAACGCAATGAGATGACCGAGTAAAACGAACTTTCTATACTAATGAGCGCCGTGTTTACTTGTCTCATGTTCCAAGTACTCAGTGTGTTTGGTTTAGTAGTTGGGTAGAACTTTTGGAAACAGCTTAGTGGTTTTTGTATTTTGTATTTCTTAAGAAATGAAAACCTTAATATGAACGTAAATAATGTTGTTAAAAAATTCATTGTTTTTTGTTCGAAAACTCGAATTGTATTCGTGTTTGACTCAAATCATAACATTGTTAAACTCGCCCAAGTTCGTTGTTATTATGTTCAACATTTACTCGCACTTATTCAAACTTGCTGACGGAAACTTTGCAAGATCGTCGCATTTAGCTAGAAAATCCTCACTGCTTATTTTTGTTCACTCATCGCTACTCGTGCGCAATGAAGAGACATGAATTCAAATAAATAGTATAATGGGCGTCTTACGAGCTTTGTTTATTGTGCTCATGCAGTGCATTATTATATGCAAATGTATGTACGTCAACATCCCCTATTTTGAATATAACGGCGTATCTCGAAAAATACAATGAAATTAAGACCACAAAGAGCTCTGAAATAGTAAAATTCCCCCCTATAGTGAATATTTTTTCACTGATGTTCCAATCGTGAATAATCGTGAAAAATTTTTACTTAAAAAAAATCCCTTTATCGTGAATGATTTTCATCCCTCAAAACTGGTTCATCTTTCCTTTGCTTCGATCACTGCATTTTATTTAAGGAGCTGTATTAATTATGTAAGTATTTATTTAATGATGCTGTAGCTCATATAGTTAACACGATGAGTTAGTCGTGAGTTCGATCCCGAGCCGTGGCAACATCGGATTTTCTTGATATGTATTAATTCTATTAAAAATAGTATATATCACAGCTCTCTCTTTAGACGGTATTAGCGTATAGCACCAAATCGCCGGCGAAGTAAAACAAATAATAAAATGACTATACTAGCTTGAAATTAATACGC
This sequence comes from Phasia obesa, assembly GCA_949628195.1. Lineage (NCBI taxonomy): Eukaryota > Metazoa > Arthropoda > Insecta > Diptera > Tachinidae > Phasia > Phasia obesa. The sequence goes on from OX451215.1 coordinate 163,101,080, forward strand.
CTAAATAACACCGGAGGCGCTGCAACACTGTTCTAAAAATAAACATAACGTACAATTGCAGTGTTGCCGAAAGTAAAGGTTACCTATCACTCCAACCATCTGTCTTATCTCTTATCTCTTATACCATTCCAAAGAAAGTAACACAATTAACATAGAGGATCGTTACTTCTCTTTAAAGAAAGTATTTATTGCTTCTTATTAGAATCTCAAACTCTCACAATCAGTGTATAGCGGCATAAAAAATCTATTCCGTTCCGTTTATTTGAAAATTATCTATTGTATTTAGATGCAGATGAAATTTTAAAACAAGCTTTAGTTCGTTTTTATTCTCTCTAAAAAAGAATAATTTTAATTACAAATTAGGTGATTAATATTAAAGAAGAATTGGGAAAATTTTATTTTAGTCACTAGCAGAATGTAATGCATTTTCTGGATCGCTACATCCGTCTTCAGCATTTGTCACATCTATCAATTTTGGGTAGTGCTAAGCTGTAAACATCATATATTTAACTAGCTAAACTCAGATAAAGAAATATGAGAAAAATCGCACTAAATCATCTATCGTCAGTTGGTGAGAACGAAGTCTCAGCATTGACGTTTTTACTTTAATATTTACCACCTTATATTTGTTGTTGCTTCAGCCAACCTTCGAATATTCATTATCTATAAAGAATAAAAAACTATTATCGCTTTGAATTGAAAAGATTAAGTAAATGTTATATTAACTAGACATCCGCAAAAATTGCTGTATCAGAACTGCTGGGTTTTCAAATATTCCTTTCAAATTCATACATGTGTATGGTAGTTTATCTCTAGTGCAACGAATTGCAGTCTTTTCATCTTTTACGTCCGCCGTTTCTTGTATCTGTTACTCTTTATCTAATTTGCAAGTTAAATACGCGCTGCAGGTATTTTATTTTTCATGCAACCAAAATCCTGCTAATGACATTGTGCTGTCATTTAAAATGTCGAGAGTAAATGCAATATAATAAGTGTCTAAACCTTTTATGCTTATTTTATTTTAATGTCATAAGATTTAATGCTCTTGGGTTGGTTTTTTTTTCTTTATAGAATTTTAAAATTGTGCCTTGTTGTTATTGTCATATGAAAATTATTTCAACATAAAAGATCAAGCAAAAACATTTATAGATTATGACAGGATAAATGTGTTATAATTAGGACTATGGATAACTACAATGGAGTACCCTATAGCTGGTTAACTATCCCTGTCAGGTGTCATCTATCCAAGATGGTAAATGAAGATAACTAGTCGAGGTTGAGACGGCGGTACTCATTATTTGTAAAGGTCCACTAGTACTGGTGAACATGAGATTAAGCGCCCCTATGAGACACAGTTTTATAAGAACTAAATTACAAAAGTTTACTTCATAAATTATTGATTGTCAGTATGTCAGTAAATAAAGTATGGAGTTTTGATATTTATACCCCTCTACATATATTCTTATGTAAATTATTTATAAGGTACAACGCCAACACTTAAATCATTACTTAAAAGCTTCAAGAACCGAAACAGCTGTTGTGGCCTGTTATATTTTTATTCCTTTGTCTAAATTGAATGTGAACGCATATTGTGCAGTTTGTTTGAGTAGCAGTGTTTGTCTCTGTACTTTGCATACACAAATGTTTATTCGCAATTATGTGTGTAATTTTGTGACTGTAATTGGTGTAGAAAATTTAACATAAATTAGAAGCCTTGTTACTCTACCACTTATCTACCTTTACGCTTTAAATTGAGCCTTAAAAGGATTTCATATTATACTATAAATTACAAAAATTGAGAAATGCTTGAATTATAATTTTTTTTTATAGAAAAAAGTTTTTTGTAGAAAAATTTAAATTTGTTATACTTTTCAAATTAAATAAAACTGCATTGGCCTGCACTCAACTTTACCATACCAAATAGAAACAGATATTTTTATGGACATATTACATAAAGAATAAAAGTTCAAAGTTTATTCGAATCGAAAAACTAATTATTTTCGGTTTAGGGTGTTAGGTAAATTACCCCTTTCCCCTTCCCGATTATGGTCAAAATTTATAAAGGTCTTTATCTCCATCTACCAAAGGCACATACTAAATTTCATTTTAATATGTCATACGGTATGGCATGTACAGCGTTCACAAAATTTGGGGGTGAGGAAACTACCCTTTGCCCCCTCCCGATTATGCCCAAAAACTATACAGTTCTTCATCTCCACATACAAACAGTATGACTTGTACAAACTACAGAAAAAATTCATAAGTGAAAATATTTGAATCAAAAATTTTATAATTTATGATTTACTAGCTGTCCCCGGTGCGCTTCGCTACACCACAAAAAATACAATAAAAATATGAAAATAAAAGCAGTTTTAGTTCCCAGTCAAACAGTTTTTTTTTTTGCTATTCTATGAATATTAACACAATAATAATTTTTCACTCTGTATGGGAGATACCACTCCTATTGTCTCAATCCAGCTTATATTTTTCTAGACATTAGTATTCTTTTATTTGTATTTTATACTAGCTTCCCCCGATGCAGTTCGCTACAGCCATCCACAAAAAATGCAATAAACACTTGGAAAAAAAATATGGCCAACCTTTAACTCAAAAACGCACGCTATTTTCACGAAAAAACTTTCAGTTTATAAGCCAGGTACGACGTACACTGTTCCCATCCAATCTGTTAATAATAATATTTTATTTTGTGTTAGGGGTACCACTCCCACTATCCCAATCTAGTCTGAATTATGCTAGGTTATAAACATTACTCTGAGGGTTACTTGCGCAAATTTTGAAAGCGCAAACTATTGTAGTTAGAGTTTTTACTTAGTATAGGAGCTACCATTCCCACTGTCCCAACCCAGTCTAATTTTTCCTAGATTATGCACATGACTCTACCTATTGTAGTTCTCTAGGTACACGATATGGTGTGGGAGGTACCAGTCTGTCTGTATTCTCCTAGATTATGCACATTAGTATGAGATTTACTTGTGCAAAGTTTCAAGATTGTACCTATTGTAGTTGTGTAGGTGGACAGTAATATTTTTTTACATTACCTAGGAAGTACTATGCCTTCCTTCTCAACCCAGTTTGTGTGTTAAACTGTGCACATTAGTATGAGGGTTACTTGCGCAAAGCTTCAAGAATCTACTTATTTCAGATCTCCAGGTAGATGATAAAAAAATTTCACTTTGTATGGGAGATACCACATCCACTATTCCGATCCAGCCTGTGACTGTGATTGAACTATTTATATTAATAGGGGTTTACTGATGCGAAAATTCAAAAATCTACTTATTCACCCATATCGCAAATAATTATTCTCATTTAAAAAAAAACTCCCAAATTTGCTATTGTGAATGATTCAACTAACAATTTTAATTTTATTTTACGATATAAATCATTCACGATAGGAAATTTGGGAGTTTTTTCGTTGGAATAACTATTCGCGATGGGGTTGAATATGGTTTTATAGCAACTTAAAAGGTGGTAAATTTTTTATTCCGTAAAAACATTAGATGAGATATGATGAAGATTTAGAAAAAAATTGGCCAAATCGGTGCAGGTGATTGCCAGATTTTTTTAAATTAAATGCTTTGCACAAAAATACAATTCATAAAGTAAGCTTACCAACTACATCAATATGTAAAGCAGATTAACAATATGCAAATTTGCAATATAACCATCGTGAAAATCCCTAGTATTTTGTTTATAGTAAAATTTTATTAGTAATAATTTTTCTATACAAAACATTTGGTCAGTGATAAGTTCTGTATATAAAACTTTTACTAGTGATAGCTCCTATTTGCAAAAATTTATTCAGTAAAAATCTTTGTATATCAAAAATTATTAGTCATAATTTTTCTTCCTTCAAAAGAACAAATATAATTTTTATATTTTTCAAGAAAATATCTCAATAGTTACAATTTGTTTTAAAAATGTTCCTTTAATTAAGATTTTTGCATAGACAAGCAAGATAATTATTTCATTTATGATTGAACTTCATTAGTAAAAAATATTAAATTCAAAAATAAAAAAAATTTAATACCAAAATTCTGTAAGTGACAATTTTTCTATAGAAATGTTTCTTTAGTGCAATTTGTTTTTTTTTTTTTTTGTTTAGAAAGTTTTATTAGACTTTATTTTTCTGTCGAAAAATATATTCAGTATTCAGGCAAGCGTTCGTTTTGTTTTTACATCGAATTAACTCTTTGGCCACTTTTGTTGCTACAATGCACAGTGGGGGCAGAATCAAAATATTTTAGAACTAAGTCAACCATTTGTAAAGGTCTAAGCCGATTAATCAATAATTTGACGTGAGTTTAGCAGAGGAGCTGCTGAGCTTAAGTGTCAAAACTGGTTACCATTTTCCAGGGGTGGCGCTATGTGATCACAAATTTGGGTACCTCCTCCAGCAAATTCTTTTACAATTTCTTCAAATTTTTATGATTTTTTAAAATTAAATATTTTGGATCAATCGGCCTAGTCCTTTACAAATGGCTAAGTTATTTCCAAAATATTTTGATTCTGCCCCTCTGTGCTGTGTTATGTGTTTTTGACCCTAGAGGTTTAATTGTTTTACCTTTAGCATAAAATGCTGTTTTAACATGCATAATTTATCCCATTGTGTTGGTTATGATTTATTTTGCATTTTAAATATGTTCTGCTTAAAACGCACTAGTGCGTGAGTTCTAGTTAAAAATTTGCATATTCTACATTGTAATACACTAAACAGAAAAGAGATAAGGGCAAAATATACTGCAGCTTAAATTTTAACAATAACGTTAACCACAAACCACAGTAGTAGCCCTGCTAATTAACAGCTTAACTACCGCGTATTGCCTTTAGGATAAATTAAATTAATTATACAGAAAACTGAAAATTAAAGAGAAAACTGTTGCAAAATGCCGGTCACATTAGATGCAAGTAATGTAACAATGCAACTGTTAATGGCCCTAGACAATTAGAAATTTTGTGTGTTTATTTTTTACACCAGTGCGTAGGTAACGTTCGTGATGCAGTTGAGTGAACTTAAGTGAGTATAATTTTATGTTTTTAAACAAAATTATGCGTAGAGGATAAACAAGAAAAAAAGCAAATAATTTATATGATTTAATGGCACTCCTGCTGATTTCTAAACGCACATTTAAAAAAATACGAATTAAATTATATGTTCTAACCCGCATTAAAGTGAGTAAGTAACTACACCTTTCTTTTTAATTCGTTTGTTTGTTTGTGTGGCTACATGTCTGCCTATTTGTCAGATTGTTGCTGTTTTATGTCTGATATTTTTTATTATTCTGTTCTTTCTTTTTTCCTAAATTTATACGTCATTTATATAAGAAAAAACAAACTCAAAATTTACAATTACTTATGCTTGATGTGTTACACGACAGACTGATAAGGTTCCATTTTTATTGTTATTGCAAAATAATAAAAAGCATTGCATGACATACCGCCACTTTTAATGCCTGCTGCTAAATTATTTTATAATGACAGAAACAGTGGCCGCGACATCGTCAGTTCAATTCAATTTGCATGTAAAGCGCACCTAATTTTAAGGCTCTTGGTTGGTTTACATATTTGCTTTCTATAGAGGTTCCCGTCTCTGGATAAATGCTCTCTGGATACAAAATTGCAGGTTTCATAAAAAATTCTATTATTCTCAAGCTCTGTAAATAGTGTCTAAAATTTCCCTATTTTTATTATTCTCAAGTTCCTGATTTATCCGCATAAACCAATCAATGACAACATAGCCCCATAAAAAGTAATTCAGAGGCGTTCAATCAAATGAACGAAAGGAACAGTGAACAAGGACCACTTCTGGAAATAAAATTGTTACCAAACTGATTTTGTAATAAATCGATTGCTAAATGAAATGTCGTTGATGTTTAGCTGATTATTTTTTCAAAAACAAAAATTCAGTCAGCATGGCTCGAAGCGCTCGTTATTCACCGTAACGGCAGTTTCAAGCTCATTTCGAAAGAAGTAAGGACCAATGATGCCACCGCATGTAAGCCATACCAAATAGTCAATTTTTTGATGGTTATCTTCGCTCGAGATACAGCTATTGTGCTTATTGACTTAAGCATTTAACCAGAGATGAGCTTCATCACTTAACAGAATTCTTTGATAAAATTACTCATCTTCGACCAGTTTCCAATAAGACCGATCAGCAAAAATGCGACGCTGACGATAGTTATTTAGCTTCAATTCTTCTGTACAATTTCCCACCTAGTCGAAGGACAAAGGCCAACAATTTGAGAACGTCGTCGAATCGACATTTCGGCGTCTTCTTCAATATTTCGTGCTCAGCATCAATATAGAGAATATTGTTTTTCTTTGTCTTGTTGATGCTTCTGAATCAGGAAGAGTAAAATTAGTGCGAAAACGGTCATAAACTGCACGAATTGCTTGCTTACTAGGCCGTCTATGTTGACCGTAAAATGCACCAAGTGCTCCATGAACTTGTCAAAAAGATGTATTATATTTTTTTCAAATTAAATTTCCACAATTTGAAACTGTTGTTCTGGCGTTAAAATATGCATGATAAGTTTCCAAACCTTACTAAACAGAAATATCAACACAATTTGACATTCTAAACTGTCAAACCATAGCTATCGATAACCGTAGTTTTAATACAGCTAAAAAAAAATCCAATACATAATTTATCATTTTAAAGTTTTATTTCACAAAAAATCTAGACTCATCCTTAAAAATACGCTCGCATCTGTTGATGAAATCTCAATGATTTAAACTTCTAATTAAAACTTTTTTTTTTAGCAAATTTACTTTATCAGCGACTTAGATCATTTTTAAAATTAGATTTTCATAAATGAATTTTTTATGCATTTTTCTAATGTAAAAACTATTAAAGGTTAAATGCATAATCACGAAAACAATTCACACTTTAAAAACAAAAACAAAAAAAGTTAATAATTAATTACAATGAAAATATGATGAAATAAGACAGCGTGAATTCCGCCATCGGTCTTGTTTTAGTTCAAAACAAAGAAATCAAACATGATTAATTAATTATTAATAATTGAAATAAGAAATAATCACAACCTAAAATTTAAATTTAACAGCTGCATTCGACAAAAGAACAATAAGAAAAAAAAAATTTTTTAAATTACAAAAAGTAGGAGACTTTCAAGGAAACTAATAGAAAATTTATAATAAAAAAATTTAAATGATACGGATCAATAAATAGATTTAAGCAACAGAAATTGGAATATATTGCAATACTGCAGCGATTACGTATTTTTTAAATATTAGGGAAGTTAGCCGTAGTGTACAGAGTTGTTAATGTTGGATTCGTTAAAAAAAAAATACAAATTTACATATCGTACATTAATGTAAAGTTTCTATATTGCAATCGAGAGATTCATCTAGAAAATTTATGTAAAGGTAAATAGAAAACTTCAGCGCTTTTTGTATGAATTTTCTAGGGGATTTGCTCGCCAGCAATACGGAAACTGCACTCAGATTAAAAACAAACTCAACTCAAAGATTGCAAAATGTTAAGGAAAGGCAAACAAATTTTTTTACCCACTAAACAACAGTTGCATGAGCAAGCTCATCTAATGGATGTGCTCATAAGCTCATCAGCATGTGGTCATATTCGAACACAAACTAGCTTACTAAACACATGCCTACTCATACCATACTATTAGTGAGCAAACCTCTATTCTTATCATAAACGCAATGAGCTGACCGAGTAAAACGAACTTTCTATACTTGTCTCTTGTTCGAAACACTTAATATGCTTCGTTTAGTAATTTTGTAGAACTTTTGGATAGTGTGTTTTGCTTGCACTAGTGTTTTTTGTATTTTTAAGAAATGAAGACCTCAGAATTAATTGTTAAAAAATTCTGTATTTTAGGTTTGTACACTCAAAGTGTGTTCGTGTTTCACTCAAAGCATAAAACTGCTTGAACTCGCCCAAGTTCATTGTTATTATGTTCAACATTTACTCGCACTTATTAAGAGCATTAAGCTCGTCTTTGCTTATTATTATTGTCCATGTGTCGTTACTCAATTTAATGAAATATTATAATGAGCTTCTTATGAGATTTTTTTTTTGTGATCATATAGTGAATTATTACATAAACAGATGAAATTGATTTATTTGACTTATTAACCGACTGCAAAAAAAGGAGAAGCTTATCAGTACATATGTTGCTTTTTTGTTATTTATATTTGTGCCCGAAGAACTAAGAAGTCATTTCTGAACCGATTTTAAAAATTTGTCTTTTATTTGATAGGTTATGTTTTATTTTAAAAATGAAAGTGTGTCCCTTTTTTGAAACACTTTAAAATTAGAGAATATATGTATTACTATGTCTGCTAAAAATATTAAAAAATTTAAAATAAAGTGTTTCCTCATAGCTGACGTAATTTGACGTATATGGGCCTTATCTTTTGAACCGTTTTAGGCAGACATTTCCAATCTTAATGTGTTGAGCAATAGAATAAAAATCATAATAAAAGTCAACTGCATAAATATATATACAAAGAAGTTATGTATGTATATTGTTATGTATTTTGTGAAAACCATAGGATTTCTTAGGGTTTAAACCAGCAATTGCCTTTTCAATATCTCGAAATCTAAAAGGAATTGCTGATTAAACAGAAATAAAAAAATCTGGATCAAATCAGACATTTTTAAACGGTTGGTCTGCGTAACATAACATTTTACAGGCGATTAAATGAGTTTAAGTTTTAATGGAGCCCAGACATCTTAGCTTAGGTTCTATATATTTTTCCTTGGGACACCTCGTACATGTAAAGTTTTGAAACTTAGGCCCAAAGTGATGGGAATGATAGCAGGGCTTCAAGGGTCATGTAGGCTAGACTGGATATTGTAATTACCAAAATACTTCAGCTTTAGGAGGTACAGTTGTTAGCCATTGTTAGATCAATTGCCAAATTATGAGCAAATATCACTCCGCAAATTTCAAAGTCAAAGACATCCTTGTTCAAACGAATTGGATGGATTTATTATGTTTAGTTTAGATTATCGAATGACAAGTTGCTTCTGGACATGTTCAAAGGTCTACTAGGTTCCTTAGCGTAGGTATCTAGAATATTTATCATTACCATCCCAAGCCTGATATAACATAATTGTAGAATTTACCGAAACAACTACTTTAACCCAATGTGAGGACACTGCAAGATATCGGAAACAATTCTGGTCAGGCTTTAAGATATTTTTTTTAACAATATTTTATCTTGCAGCTTTTTAAGCTCCGTTGAAGCTTGCCTACAAGTTGACATCTCCAGATGACTACATTCCAAGCATTTTAAAACTTTGGTTACTAGGCAATTATCCAGTAAAGTGTGAAATTCGCAGCTGTTTTCATTTTAGAAACTGGCGCCTGATAACATTACAGCAGTCGTCTATTCTACTAACATTCACACCTATTACTATTTCACTTTCTACAGAGCCAAGCACTTTGGTCTCTTGCGGGTCTGGAATGCCCATCTTGTACGATTAACTCGAGTCCTCAGTAGAGAAAAGAGTCCTGCGCAGAAAAGCCTGTACTTTAACATGAGGTTGATTAGCATCCAGACTCCTTATACTAGCGACTAATTTTCTCATATCCATGCATGGGTGTATCCTATTCCATCGCGAATTTGTACAATGTCTTATCCCTATAATCCAAATTTAATTTTTTTTTTTTTTTTTGATTTTTAAAGAATTAATAGTTTCAAAGCTTTTGAGAAAAGAAAAATTGTACTTTAGCACTCTCATACACAATCCCACAAACAAACACTTATTCTTTACTGACTGTACAATTACCTCATCAAAAGCAAAAAAAAAGCAACACGTGTCGTATGGAAATTATTTTACAAAAACAACAATTAAAATATAGTTTTGCAATAAAATGCATAACAATCCCAAGGGAGTGATAAAGAGGGAGGTGAAAGCGAGTGCACATTTATTACTCAGTACCCCTGTTTTTATTATCATTTGCTTTTTCTTTTTGCTTTCATTAATTGTTGTTTTTTGTTGCTTTTGACAGCGAATACTTAATTGAATTGAAATGCGTATTTCGTTAACGACACTATAAAATCTTAACTGCCGAACATTACATTCAACTCAATTGCATATATGTATGTATGTATGTATGTATGTATGTATGTATGTATGTATGTATGTTTGTATGTATGTATATATGTATGTACATAACATCAGTTGTGTTGTTGTTGTGCTTTTATATGCTAGTATTTTAGTGTAATTTGAACAGTGCTGTGAAGAACTGAAGCAACAAAATGAGCCTCATGTAACGACTTTAAATATTTTGCACTAGCTGCGCCCGCCACGTCGAGGTCGTCCTGACAATATTTTGCTCGATTTTGCTTTTTCTCCTCTTCTTTTGGAGATGAGATATTTTTGCGGAAGAAAGTTTTCTATATTGAAATCAGGATGCTAAGGTACCTCCTCACAAAATTTTGTTACAATCCATTTAGTAGTTTTTACATGATACGCGCACAAATGCAAAGCAGACAGACAGACGGAAATGAGCCACTATTTTATTATATGTATAGATAACTTTGCTTATTTGAAAGTAATTATTATAATTTTTTAACACACTATTTTTTTCATTTCATGATTTTTAATTATTTTCCATGTACCTCGAGAACTACGATATATAATGTCTTGAAACTTTGCACATGTAATCCTCATACTAATGTAATAGTCTAGCACAATATAGACGTCTAGACCCATCAAAAGTCAAATACTGTTATCGTGATATTACGCATAGTCTATCCAAAAACAGGTTGGAACATTGGAAAGATTTAAAATGTAAGGAGAGAATTTTTTGATAAGTTCAAGTTTAAGTTTTGATAAATGTTCAATCGGACGAACGAAAAGTAAATAAAATGTCGTGTAGAGATGGCGAGATATGCATTTTTCAAACACAGTAAGGTATTGAACAGCTATTTCATTAATCTTGCGACAAAGTCATGCTTTATAAATTGCTTCCTCTGGTCTGTTCTATTACACAGTGCAACACGGAAAAAAATAACCATATACGAACACCACTACGTGATAAAAGACCAAAAAAAAGACCCCTGTCTCCCAGTTTTGCCCAAAATCCTCCAGGTTTTTTTTTTATGGGCCCTCAAAGATGTGGGGCCTCGATGTCATTTTTGCAAAAAATGATCATTTCCTCAAGCTCATATTTTGCAAACCATTTGAAATTTTGATATACTCTCTGAGGCAAAGTTGTAGCTATTGTCATAAAGAACAACAATTCTGAACATATAAAATCAAAATCGCAAAAAACTTTAAAAAATTAAATTTTTTTTACCTTTTTCCCCTGTTCAGGTCCATAGGTATCAAACCGTTCAAAATTCAAGGAAACAATCATCTACAAAAATGAACCTAAGATCTCAATAAACAACTTTCAAGAACATATGAACTTCCTAGGAATGATTCTTAACACCGTTTAGGTAGCGCTTAGGTAGCTAAAAAATTTTTCACTTTTGCGGCTACCTAAGCGCTACCTAAACGGTGTTAAGAATCATTCCTAGGAAGTTCATATTTCATCATTTTATATGTTCACAATTTTTGTTCTTTATGACAAGAGCTACAACTTTGCCTCAGAGAGTGTATCAAAATTTCAAACGGTTTGCAAAATATGAGCTTGAGGAAATGATCATTTTTTGCAAAAATTACATCGAGGCCCCTCCATCTTTGAGGGCCCATAAAAAAAACCTGGAGGACTTTGGGCAAAACTGGGAGACAGGGGTCTTTTTTTTTTGGTCTTTTATGACGTAGTGGTGTCCGTATAAGATTATTTTGCCATGAATTAAAAAATTACACAGTGTGTTATATGCTGTAAAAGTATAGGCAGTTTTTTGTAAATAATTAGAACAAATTGAACGCTTTTAAAATGTAGTTATACCGACGTATATTGAAGACTTACCGCGTATCAATTACTGAAGTATTGAGCAGAATGAAAATCTGAAAAATAAAATTAACAAGTAAGAGGGCTATATATGGTCATGTCGAATCTTAAATAGCCTTCACCATAGTAATGAAAAGTAATTGAAAATTGTTTTTGAAATTTTTTTGGAAAATTTTTTGTACAAAGTTTATTTATTTAAATTTTTGTAAAATTTTGTTGAAAATTTTTTGTATAATTTTTTTAAAAAATTTTATGTGATTATTTTTTTTTAATTTTTAATAAATATTTTTTGTAAAAATTTGTAAGAATTTTTTTGTAAAAATTTTTTTAAACATTTTTTGTAAAAATTAGGACCAGTCTGCTATAGCGTAGAATGGTCAGACTAAAGCAAAAATTTCCCCCCTTCCCAATTAGCCTATTGACTGTTTCTGGTTACCAGTGGGCACCTTGTAGGTCTATTGGCTACCTTTATATGTATTGCGTTCTATAAAGGTCTTTAGTACAAATCAAAGCAGAAAAACCTTACCAACCTAAAAATAAATACAAAGTAGGCCCTCACAGAGGGTTAATGATCCCCTGAGATCTGAATGCACTCCTTGTGATCTACCAGTCAGAGTCTAATATTTATTTCAAAATCATTCGAAACAAAAGGAATTAAAAAAAACGTCAAAAAATATAGGTGGGCGTTGTTGTTTTTCCACCTGAAGAGTATAAAAAAATAGAAAAATTTAAGCCACAAAAAATATGATCTTTTTTAAAAGGTAATAAATACATAGCGCCAATAACAAAAAACAAAAACTGTCTATCTGGTCGATAAGATCCTAACATTAGCTATTAGTAAACTAAAATGTCTATGACAGCATGTTTAAAAGATACGACATAGAGATTTATTTTAAAATTTTTAGATCATTCATAATATAAAATACAAGCTTATTTTTTCTGGCGCTATCTGGGCTCACTTTTAGGATCTTTCCTAAGCACAAAAGAAACAGTTTTTTAAATCGCTTGGGAAGCTTTAATGATAAGACATTTGTTGGGCAGTTTGAATATAAGAAACACTGAAGTGTGTTTGCCCTTTTTCTCCGTTTCTTAACGTTGATTCTAAACTTGGAAAAAAACCATTGCACATTCTAGCTAAGTATCTATGGGTGTATTTCAGATTACATATAAATCGGTTTAGCCGAAAAAATTGCCAGTTTTTAAGTTAAAACTGCTCACCTTTTGAATGTGGGATATTTTTACCAAAATTGAGCAACAGATGGCGCCAATTGAATAAAATTTGTATTTGCATTTTTACTTTGTGGAATTACATTGTTATTAAAATATTTTAAACACCTCTTACAGATCTTTGGAATAATTTTTAAAATTTTAGAATTTTTCATACATTTTAGAATTTTATCCAGGGATGGGTACTTTTATATAAAGTAAATACATAAACAATAACTGAAGCACTATAAAAGTAAGAGTCAAAGCAAAATCGAGCAAAATATTGTCAGGACGCCCACGATCTCGAATACCGAATGTTGCTCTGCTCTTAAAAACTACTGGAGTTCTTGAAATTTCTAGAGGGCAAAACTTCTAGCTCTTATTTCCTATTAACAAAATTATAAATCGGGGTAAATAGCTACAACACTCTTACTCTATTTCCAAATCTACAATAAACAAAATAATTGTCTTACTTCTAATATAGTTATGTTGCTTTTTATTTAATTTGTTGTAATTTAATAGCGAGCAAAATTAGTGTGTTGCTTATACATATATCGATAGAAAATTTGTGTGAAAAACACTCAATTTGTTGAGTTAGTTGTATACTAATTTTGTAGAGGTTTGTTCTATTGAAATACAGAAACAGCACATTTGGTATAATAAACTTTTGCTATATTTTAAGTTTTCAAGTGAGTCGTTGCTTTTGTTTTGCACAGCACTGTATGTAAGTACTTCTCAAACAAAACTGACACTTATGTGCTGTTTCTATATTACAAGGGAGCAAATTGTTTAGAAAATTTGTATTAAAAGCTAATTTTTTGAGCTATTTCTCTACAAATTTTGTAGACTATAAGCTTGCTTGCAATATAGAAATAGCACATTCATTTGCTTTAAAAATAATCAACAATAATTGCAAATGTGTATTTAATGAATATCTAGATGTGGAACAAGATTAACGTGGGCACCTGTCTTGATGGTATAATCCCACGGTGGTCTTACCACCGAGTGAAATTTAAGCATACACTAGCGCCCCCATTGAGCAGTATAGCAACACTTTACGACGTTGCCGCCAGTATCGCAATTTATGTGTGATACAGTCACAATGAGTAGCAATTTATATAATATGGCAAGCCTAGATTCCATATTATAGCTTCTTGCTTAGAGGTTTGGAGACTATCCAAACTGCGTTCTGTTGAGAGTGCAACAGCACACTTGATCGACCCTGCACTATACCTACATAAATCGATCTTAAACCACAACCATCACGTGTACCCCCGAAGGGGACCTCACCAACAACCAGTCACAGAGAGAATAGGCTCTCTGTGGCGCTACCGATACCCTTGGTACTAGTCCTTTGGGCACTGGTCGGGCCTCGAAGAGGACCCGTGTAATAAAACAACAGACCTTTTCTTCCAGATTTAGGTTCTAGGAACCCTAGCGTCTGGTGCCTCTATTTTCCCCAAAAGAACCGCGTCAAAGCATTTGAGAATGTACTGCAGTGACAATTGAAACCCCCGGGGAGTGAATGTCTAGCTATACGAAAAATATATCCCGACAAATATGTAGCTACCGCGACCGTCAACACAAAAAACAAAACAAACAGCAAATTTTTTATACTAGCTGTGCCCGCCACTTCGTCCTTACAATATTTAGTTCGATTTTGCTTTGAAAGCAATAAACACCAAAGACCCTTACTTTTTTAATGCTTCAGTTATGGTTTATGTATTTACTTTGTATAAAGGGTCTCTTCCCTACTAAAATATGGCGCCTTAAAGTACGCATATGGATAAAATTGCCTACTTTCACTGTCTTTTCTCCACTTTGTCTTGTAAATAATATTTTAGCGGAAAAAAGTATCTATATTGGAATCGGGATACTAAGGTACCTCCTCATAAAATTTTGTTAAAATCTATCCAGTAGTTTTTACATGATGAGAACACAAACAGACTGACAGGAAATAAGTTACTTTTTTATTATATGTATAGATTTATTATACACTGTTTTTTCTTTGTAGGATTACACGCCACTGCTTCTTTCCTATACAATGAAAAGTTTTTTGGTCAGCATAATGACTAAGCCAGGAAAAGATTACGAAAATAAAGAACTATATGGACTCGTAAGCCTAATAACAAATGTGTAAAAATTATTTGACAAACTTTAAATAAGCTCTTCCCCTTTTTTGAGCGAAAAGGATTTAATCCGAATTATCGAACATCTTAGGTACTTCATAAGTACGAGGGCTTGATAGACAACCTGCCCAAAAATTCTGTAAAGTCTTAAAAAGTTATTTCATTGCCCGAAAATTTACTTAAATTATACTTAAAGTAGGATACCTTTTAAACCCCTAAGTAGTATATTGGGACTCAATCGAGTCCACACTCACTTTAATTGCTGTTGATACAATTTTTTATATATTTATGAAACTCTCCAAGCAGCACTGCTATTTTTACAAGAACATATTTGAAAAAAATTTATAAAATAAAAGTAGAATGAAGATAAATAAACATAAATGTTTCCATATAACGTACTGGGGAGTAGACTTGTGATTTTTAGTTCATTTTAGAGATCGCTCATTTTAGTTCAAAGTAAAAAAGTGAACTAGTTCACTCTGTTAGTTCAATCGCTCTTTTGCCTTTTGAACTATGATTTGTGCTCTGAAATACTTTATTTAACCTTATTATAATTTTATTATTAATAATTTTCAAAAATAATAAATTCTTAAAATGGTTATTAAATTGTATAGCAATTCTACATTGTTGTCAAAAAGAGTAAACATCAATAACGAACATACGTATATTTTAGTAGTTCAAATACCTTTAATAGTTCAAATACAATGTCATAGTTCAAAAATTGAACTAGGTAGACATAAAAATTTTAACTAGTTCATTTAGTTCAATTTATAGAATAGTTCAATTGAACTAGTTCGTTCGTGAACTACCCAAGTCTACTGCGGAGAGACTTATGCCGCCCTCCTATTCTCTTTAATTATTAAATAATACTTTAAATTTTTTAGGCAAAATACCACACTACATCTCGATTGACACCTTTATAGATATTGAGAGTTTGCCAAGCACTTAGCAGAGACAAGACCCAATTAGAAGCTTGTTACCGACCGCTAATCCGTAGCGGGTATAAAGGTCAAATTACTGACGACGAACCATTTCCTTAAGGCAGCCAGCCGATGGCCATCTTATTTGATTTGCCCTTTAATTAAGAGAACCTAATAGCTCCTGTCAAAATCAATAGAAACACGATTATGCCATCCCGTACATAAAGTTAAAATTTGCTGTACATATTGCGTTAATGACGTCAAGAGAACTTTCATTCCTATTGGCTAATAGTTGTGTTTTAAATTGCAATTTGTATGTAACATTTCTTATGTATGTAACATTTCTTTGCAGGTAATTATTTAAAACAATTTGTTGATTACAGACTTGGCAACCCTAAAGAATTCTAAATTTATAGGCTTCCCTACCAAAAGAATAAAACCGTAATCCTATTGTTTTCGCTACAATGTCTGTTAGTCTGTCAGCTCCAGCTCGGTTATCGTAAAAGGTAGACTCTTGAATATTTCTTATAAGGTGAACTCCGATAGGGCGTTAAAGGGTTTTCCTATAGTGACTGACATAATTCAAATACCCTATAACAAAAAATATAAAAATTTAAACTTAAAGGGTGGTGCAAAAGTGGCACACATTTAAGTATGCAGCACTTTTTGAACTGAACAGTAATGGCTTGAGAATTTTAAGGTTTTACTGAGTATGTAAAAATTCCTCCGCTGTCCGCTATAACAACAAGTATAAAAAAACCAAAAATTAATGAGTGAATAGATAGTGTCAGCATTTTATGTAAACGACCTTATATTTAAAACTTAATAGGGAGATACTTTACACAGAATATGTCTTACTAGACGTTGTACCAATTGGTAACAAAAATAAAATAAAAGGGGGTTCCCTGGAAGCCGTGACTTTCATTTATTTGGCCTTATGTTGTAAACGTTGTAAACGGACTTGAAATTAACACAGACTAATTAGCACTATGGTTGCTATAATAAAAGGTATATAAATAACTCAAAGTTAAAGGGTGAACCGTAACAAGCGCGCAAAATTTTTAAAAACGGGTAATAGAAGCATTAAATGAAAAATTAAGGAGTGACCCATAAAAGTGGTTTCAAATATTTTTTTTTTACTTTTAAAATTATTTTTTTTACGAGGGTCCCAAAAGGTGTGAGTCTGACTCGCACATGACTGGTTTATTGAAGAGGCTTTGTTGCTTAGTATCTAACTGCATAAAGCCAATCAAGACTCCCGTAACACATTACCATTTGTCTTGGATGATTTGCCCGTTGACATTGTAACTATCTGAAAATTAAATATTGTTGTGCATTTTGTTTTAACAGGAATGTATGAATGTGTACCTTACACTAAAGACGGGACCCAGAATAATCCTAAAACGAAAGTTGTTGGTAATAATGTCTAAGTAAAATTATTATAGGTATAGGAGTGATGAATTAAAGAAATGTGGTGAGCGACAAAATTAACAAATTATAGGGGTCATTATTAGTATGCGGTGGATAAACCAATGGCCATGGAAGTGTGGGCAAGCGGAGCATTCAGCTGGCTCCCTCTTCTGTGCTTTGTTTTTAGGTGGTAACAGGAAAGTTATTTTTTTTACTGTAAGGAGCCTAAGGCCACGCTGATGGGATGGATTCATACCCATTGAGAATCCGAGTATGAGCTAGACGAACGGATAATCATCGTGGTGCTGGCAAAGGTTTCGTAACAGCTTATAAAGCAAGAAAAAAAAGTATTAGTGAAAATAGCAACACACAAAAATTCCTAAAAATTCGTCAAGCAAACAATTACGTGTGTTTAAACAAAAATATTATTTAATGTTTTGGCTGCAATGAATTTTAGTGCTTTTGTTATTTAAATATTTTTTTTTGTTGTTTGTACAACAAACCAACACTTTCAACTTACAAGTAAAAAAGAAAATCAAACTCAACAACAACAGATACGAAAAATACTAAAAAAAAAATCATTTTCATAATCTTAAACATAAAATCAACATGCAACAAGGAAATATTTTTACAATACAACAACAGCACCAACAATAATAAAAACACATTTTAATGTTTGTAGCATTTTGTTTAAAAGCTTAATGAAGACATTTACAAAGCAACAACAAGCCAGTGCAACAACAAAAGCAATAAAAAATGTTATCGACCAGCCTCTTATTGTCTTTTTGTTTCGCTTTGAAGCAGCAACTTAAGGCGGCAACAGCAAACACAACATTAAATATGTTGTCGCTGTATTTATTGTTTGTTGCATGCGGTAGTGGGAATTTTCTTTTGAAATTGTTGCGTCCTCGTTCACTTGTTGGCATGCCACATTATAGGCATTTTATTTTTATGTTTCGCTGTTGTTGTTTTTACCATTTCTTATGAGGTGTTAACTTTCCAATGACCCATTAATTTATGAAACAAAATTATTGTCATTAGAGTCGGACAAGTGCAAAGAGTGAGTGAGTGAGTGAATGTATGGTATGTGTGTAATTAACTTTTTTTGTTCGATTTTTTTTTTTTTTTTTTTTTTTTTTGTTTAACTTGATTTAAGATTATAAATTTTAGTAGAAATTGAAAGTTTGATGACTTGATAAATGAAGAGAAGGAAGTTGCTGTCCGAGGGAAAATCAAAAAGTCTCACATTGACTTAGAAAACAATTTTCAATCTGCCACAGTTTAACACTTGTAAATTCATTCGCCCAGTGAATGAGCAAATTAGATTGACTGATGTTTCATTTTTTGTGTATAGTGGTGGATCCATGCGTTATTAACAATTGTAAATCGACAAAGAAATTTATACGGATTTTGACAAAACCAGACCATTAACAAGCTTTTATTTTCAACTGTTAAAATAGTCCATCCATTTTTACTCGTAGGTCTCTCAAAAACTGTGTCGTAGATTATACGGATAGTTTTCAAAAAAAACTTTTTCAAATGGACGTTCTGTACGAGTGTTTGTACGGCCAAGTTTAAATTCATTTTCCCAGTTTCTTCTGTTTATATTCTTAGAAAGTTTTTTGATATAATCACTAATTGTGTTAAAGTGACTTAAGATAGGTTCTTTATTAAAAGGGACTCAACAATAATATGCTAATCATACTGCTTTATGTACTTGTACTCGTATTCAATCGTGAATCATTTCACGAGTAGGCGGTCAAAAATCCATATTTTTTGATTGCATTGGAATTTTCACACGTTTTTTTTTTACTAGCAAAAACTTCTTTAATTTTTGCTATAAAACGTAAAAACGACCAATAAGAAAAAAAGTTATTGTGCTTGCCTATAGTTCACAAAACGGATTGTAGGTATTGGTGTAAAGAAATGTTAAAAAATGAACAATGATATTTTATAGACACTAATAGATTGTTAGGCTCACGCTGAGATTAGCTATCCTTTTACTCCGAAGTGTATTGATTTCAACCTGTCGACTGGTAACTGTCGACTTGTAACTGTCGACTGGTAACTGTCGACTGGTATTTGACGACTGGTAACTGGCGACTGGTAACTGTCGACTGGTAACTGTCGACTGGTAACTGTCGACTGGTAACTGTCGACTGGTAACTGTCGACTGGTAACTGTCGACTGGTAACTGTCGACTGGTAACTGTCGACTGGTAACTGTCGACTGGTAACTGTCGACTGGTAACTGTCGACTGGTAACTGTCGACTGGTAACTGTCGACTGGTAACTGTCGACTGGTAACTGTCGACTGGCGACTGGTAACTGGCGACTGGTAACTGTCGACTGGTAACTGTCGACTGGTAACTGTCGATTGGTAACTGGCGACTGCTAAGTAACTGGCGACTGGTAACTAACTGGCGACTGATAAGTAACTGGCGACTGGTAGGTAACTGGCGACTGGTAAGTAACTGGCAACTGGTAAGTAACTGGCGACTGGTAAGTAACTGGCGACTGGTAAGTACCTGGCGACTGGTAAGTAACTGGCGACTGGTAAGTAACTGGCGACTAGTAAGTGGCGACTGGTAACTGTCGACTGGTAACTGTCGACTGGTAAAGAATGACTGGTAAGTATTTACTTTCTTCCCCATTACAGACTCTCGTTATTGCAAACATTTGACTAAGGTTAAGGCCATACAGAGCGTCAACATTTTATATCTGCCTGCCCGTAATGGTCCTTCTACTGATATTAGCCCATAAAGCTCATATTAGCTCACTTAAGTGTGCTGGACATGCACCGGCAATGAACGGTAGAATCTCAGTCTCTTTTAGGCACAATGGTCCTTTTCGATTTTCAAATTGTCCTGCCGCAGTTAGCCAGTCTAGGGTACACCAAGTGCAACAGATAAGAGTGTTGGGTGGGAAACGAACATACAACCGCGAAATGATAGACTAGCGGACTTTCTACAATCCCATTGGTGGACATGTAGTAACTGCACCATCAGGGTATCAACGGATATTTAACTCTCAATAGTACTCCCAATAGAGCCCGATAAAATAGGAAAAAATGATTTACATTGGCTGTAATAATTTTTTTGTATTCGCATATCAAAAATAAATTTCGTGTAAGTTATATGTAAATATACATATAACTCTAAAAAACATACCTTATTTGTCCATATAAACATACCTTATAATCAAACAAACAATTATTTATTACACTATTTTTTAAGCATTCGATTTTTTTAAAAATATAAACCCGTAAAATTAGATTCTAATAATTAAAAAAAAAAACTAGACACAAAACTTCCAAAAGAAGACGACAAAACATTACTTGTTTGTTGTTAGTCATGCTGTGGTTAAATAAGAGCAAACTTATCATAAAGTGCTTACTAACAATATATTATGGTTATAAATACAATATTATTTGTGGTTTGAAAATTATATAATGCAAACCAACCATGTTGCTTTTTTTGAGTGTGGTAACCATTTAGTGAGCAAATTGTAACAAAAAACTTGGTTATCGTGACCATAGTAATGATTAAACCAAGTATATGTTATTTATCGCTACCACATATTGTTACAGAGAAAATAACGTGTTTCTTGTGACCATACCACAACCGTGGCTTTTTTTCTGTGTGGCCTCAATGAAATCCGATTTTAAATTTATTTGGAAATTCAATTTTTTTTTATTACAACACCTTCTGAGTCTGACACAATTTTGCTTGAAATTTAAAAACTCCTAAATCCATCTTACTGTTTAAAGGTTAAAAATCTATTCATCATGTCAATAAAATTTCCCACTTTTTCTAAGAAACAAACAAGTAAAATATATTTTTCTTTTATTATTTTCCTTGAATAAATCCGCAAATAATGATGTGTGAATTTTTATTTCTTCTGAGTGAAGCAGTTGTATACAATCTTATGTTGGTCTTTCTGGTCGCTGTTATAGCGAAATCATTCACCTGTGTCAACATTAAAAAATAAAAAAAATAAAAAACTAAAGAATTGCCTCCCTCCGTTTTTATTCGAAAAAATCACATAAAGTTACGCCTTTTCACATGAGAAAATGTTTGCACGTTTGTTTGTTTGTTTGTTTGTTCAATTTACTACAGTAAGTGTGGGTATGTGCAACACTCTGTGGCAGCCAGTGCCTTGTTATAATGGAAGTTTAAACTAAAACGCGCATTTGTCTACAAGTTTATGACTCTCACACTTGTAAAGCAATTGCTTATTTGTTATGGCTTTTGTTGTTGCTGTTGCTGTTGTTGTTGATGTTCTGGTGTTTATTGTACCAACTTGCGCCAAAAAATTGTGAATACACACAAATACTGTTTGTTTTTCTTTTTTCGTTTCTAGCGCTGCATGCGGCAAGAAACCTCTTATTTGACTACGTTTGCAATAAGTTTATTTTCCAATAATCACTCACAAAGCGTAAAAAAGCTGTAAAAAAATTTATATTCAACAAGAGCGTTACATGGCACAAAGCAACAGTAACAACGAAAGAAAAAAAACAAAACTGTGGTAAATCTGTGCCGCTGCACTCGACTTGACTCTCTGCACTACACTCTTGAAGGCTGGGTTGTGCAGCATGATACTTGTTGCAAAGTATAAGTTTTGTTCGCTGCAAAAACCCTTACAGTGTGCGAATTTTGTTTTTAAATATTGTGGTACAGAGATGGAAAATTGGCTGAAGGAATAGCATCCTAATATATTTACAATGTCAAATATACAAAATCTAAACACTTGAGCTGTAGAAAAGAAATTGAAGTGAAAATTTCGAAATGGAATACACACAATCGTCACGATTCCGTAAACTTGAAATTTACCAGGTGTATTAAAGTCGTTTAATATTTTTTATAAATACAGTAATAAATTGTTTATGGATCTTAAAAATTCTCATTTAGTTCAAAGAAGTTTAAAATAACATACAAATGAAACGCTGAAACGTTTACAAACTCTGCGTAAACCTACGCAGATTTTGTAAACGTTTGTAAAAATGCTACGCCAAGGTGTGCGACATCATGAAGATTTTTAGTGAAACCAGAAATTCTATTTGCGAATTAAGATTACTTTCACGCGACAGAATTAACTGGAAATCCTTTATAGGAATGAACCTTAAGCTCTTGAACATGCTGTATTAAAATAAATGGCCTGCTTGATACTACAGAAATAAACTGTGATTTGTCATTCAAACCGGGATTTTAACATTCCACACTACAGCAATTGTCGTAAGGATATTTTTGTATTTCACAATGCTCTTTAGTCTATGGAATCGATGTAGGGAGCACAATAACGGTTTAATTTTTACCACGAACTTCCTGGCAACACATAAAACCCGAATCAAAATTTTCCATGAATTTTTTTCTAGTTCGGGCTGTTTTTAATTTAGAAAGCATATTATTTCTTTCTTCAGCTGTGGAATCGTGTCGGGCAAGATCTCGGCTGAAATTTGACCTAATTGTTTCGTGAGACAATGCTTTCTGTGATCTTCGTTCGCAATAGAACCATTGTTTTATTTGTTGTGTGGCAAGTGTTACCTTTCTGCTGATACCACATATCTGTCAATTCCATCTCGTCTGGGCCGTAAAAAGTTTATTGTTATGAATACATTCACCGTAAAATCGCCATCTGCATAAATTTTGAAGAAATACTGTCCGATGGATCAGCCAGTGTTTACATATGGTGTAGGATGTAAATTTTCTTTTCATACGTAAATTCATGTTTACGTCCAAATTTGCGTTTTATCATTTTTATAGTTTCGTATCATTTTTAGGGTTTGCACCAATGTCGGTCCATCTGTCAGCGCCTTCTCTTTCTGGAACCGTAATAGGTAGTCTCTTAAAATTTTCACAAAAGGTGTTTAACCTAAACTGATAGGGTGTTCCGAAAGGACGTGTTATTCGTGTATATGTCTATTTCTATTTACACTTAGTAATTAAAACAATGTTCGCTATAGTATAGTATAAGTATAAAAAATAAACCTAACGGTTAAAGGGTGTTCCCATAGCAACGTGGTTTCATGTAAATGGCCTGTTTTGAAACACAATAGGTAGACTCTTGAATTTTTCAAGGAAACTGTATTACTATAGCCGCTATAGCAACAAATACTAAAACTTATAAGGTGTTCCCAAAGTGACGTTCTTATTTCTTGAACTGTAGGAGGCAGAGACTTGAAGTTAACACACAGTAATTAATACTAAATGTATGTATTACTATAGCCTCTATAACATCGTAATGGCCTAATTTTTGAACCAAAAGTTAAGTCGATTCTGAGAGTGAGGGGTAAAAATAGAGGCTAAATTAGAAGACCCGTATCGCGGCGTTTGTTTATGTTAGTTCGAATTTTTTCCTTCGAACTTTGCAGTCAAATGCCGATTTTCAGCATATCTAATTGGTATTTTTTATATCTGTAAAAACTAAATTATTGCTAGAGACCTGTGCAACAATTAACATTTTTTAAAAAATTTTCTAAATCAAAAAATTTTTTAAAAAATTGATTTAGAAAAATTTTCAAAAAAAACTAACTTTTGCTGACCTGAATTTGTTCCACAGTGTAATTAGTTTCTTGAAATTTTCACAGAAGGTGTATTACTATGGCCTCTATAAAAATTTAAGGGAGTTCCGACAGTGACATTATGTGCCCTTATATGGCCTTATTTTTTTTAACGGTAATGGGTATACTCTTGAAATTTGAAGAAGATGTGTTGCCACGGCTATAGCAAGTACTTAGAGTTTAAGGGTGTTCCGACAGTGACATGTTTTCACTCATATTGCCTGATATCTTTAACCGCAATAAATTTTCATAGAAATTTCATTACCATGGATCCTATAATGACAATTACTAAAATTCAGAGGGGGTGTTGCGATAGTGATGCGATTTTTGCGAATATGACTTTGACTATTTAAAATTTATACAAATTATATTTAACAATATCTTCTATAACAACAAGTAATGAAAATAAAATTTATACTAATAAAAGGGTGTTTCCCGAGATGTCGCAAATGTGAGAAATTTTGTATTCTCTTCTAAACGTTAGACAGTTACTTGATATTTATACAAGGTTTTAAGTACTATGGTCTAGTCTAAATAAATAATTAAAAATTACATTTTTTTTTAAATATCTATCAAGTGATTGTTGTTCAAGCATCCAACTGATAAATATACGGGGCTAAATGTGGACTCTAGTCTCCATTTACTGCATCAATTAGGTTTTGTAGGCTTTTGAAAATCCGAACTACTATGCAAAAATTGTGGAATTGAGTTTGCCACAGACTGGTTTAGACTTTCATCCATACCAGCAACATTATATTTACTTTATATAGAGTCACTTATCCCTGGGTAATTACTCAGGAACAGAGTCTTTAAATAAAATGCTAAAATTCATTATTGTAGAGTTCTGAAAATAATGTTTAAAATAGAACGTTTACAAAAATAAAAGGGGCTGCCTAGTTTACAGTGTCACTAAATCGGTAAAATTGCGTACTTCTCTACTTTTTCTCCATTTTCTCTTGGAAATGAGATAGTTTTACAGGAAAAAAGTATCCTATATTTGAACCGAGACACTAAAATTTTATTAAAATAAATTTTATTAAAATAAATTTTATTCAAATTCAGATAGTAGTTTTTACGTGATGCAAACACAGAAAGACGGACAGACAGACAAATATTCCAAAAATTTGTGTTTTGTATTCTATATCTATAAATCTCTGCAACAAAATTTTCCAAAAATATTTCATGTACAGAAAATGAAGATATGCATTAAATAACATAGTAATTCCCATCTCTGTTGTGCCATTAAAACGAAGAGTTAACAAACCAACAAGTGGCTTTTGTTGTTGCTGCTGCTGCTGCCGGTATTCGCTTAACGAGTATGTATTATGAGATCTTCCATTTATATGGATTTGCGTTTTTTTTTCTTTTTTTTTTTTTTTATTGGTGTTTGTGCTTTTCCATGGGTATTCTTCATATCACTTTCACTTTGTTTGCTTTTAATGTGCAATAAAAAAACAACAAAAACAAAAACAACTTTATACACAAGCCAAGTGAAGCTTGGAAAACTTGTCATAGCATTTTATTTTAATGTTCTGGAACAAACAGTTACTCAAGTTTTACTGACCTCTTTTTTTTTATTCCACCACAATTATTGAGGACAAAATTAGTCAGTCATTCATTCATACATGGAAATGCTTGTTTTTATGATTGAAAAATTTCCATGGGAATGAAAGATGATTAAATTGATGAGATAATAATAACTTAAACATAATGATTAAGGGATTTTGAGTTTTATTCTTTTTGATTAGACTTTTTAGTCACCATGGATGGCTAATTAATTTTAAGAATCATCTACAGTTAATTGAGAGTGAGTTGATTTGAATAAATCAATTATATCTAGAAATTTGGTTTTGCTATACACATACACACATACATATATATTTTTAAAATTAATTTAAAATTTCTATTTATAAATAAATACCATTTAAATGGAAATTATTTTTAATGCCTTTTTTTGTTATTGTTTCTTTGCAGGTACGTACGAGCAATCAAATTCAAAAACAAATTACCTATAAAAAGAGTCAAGAAACCGGCAAGTAAATATTATTTAGATATAAATTTGACATTAAAGAAATACAAACACAGAAATTTGATTTCCTTTTTGCTAAAGCAAGCATAAGCAGTATGAATAAATCCCTTGTTTACTTGAAGCTTTTCCCAAGCAATTTGTGCTTGATGAAATTCTTATAAAGAAATTTTGTATGAAAATTTGTTTTAACATATTCTTTTCCCATTTATTATTTATTGTATCTTCAATATTTTTGAACTAACAATAATTACTCAAATCTTAAGTCTAAAATAAAAAATATAATTTTTAAGTCCAGCCAGTGCTAGACAATCACTTGCGGGTCATCCCTCTAATGTACGGCCAAGAAAAGCAGTATCTCTTCTTTTTAGTGGCGCCAAAGGGTTTGGATGAGATTCAAGCCTCTTTAGATATGTGACTGCATGTTTCGCTATTTCTGCTTTAACTAATGGCATGTTTAGGTCTTTGTGGATGTTCGAATTTTTTATATACCAGGGAGCAGATGTAATCATACGTAGTACCTTATTTTGGCGCCTTTGATTTTTTTCTACATTTCTAGCTGAGGCAGTGCCCCATAATTTGAATCCCATAACACCAAATTGGTTTGATGATCGACTTGTACATTAGAAGTTTACAATCTAAGCTTGAGGTGGAGTTTCTGCCAATAAGCCAATTTAGTTGTTCTGCTTTTAATTTCATTTGTGTTAACTTGAAATCTATGTGGCTTTGTCAAGTAAGGCGACAGTCAAGATGTATACCCAGGTATTTGACGTCTGAAAGCTGTGGTATTATTTGGTTATTTATGCAAATAGGATGAGCATGAGTCCCTACGCAGTGTGAAAGTTATGTGAGTACATTTTTGCTCATTCACTTTTATTCTCCATTTTTCTAGCAATTTTTCCAAATTGAGTATGTGGTCTTGTAAAAGTTGGGACGCTACTTGGGCGCTTTCATGAATACTTGAAAAAGCTCTGTCATCTTCAAATGTTGATGTGTGGACTCGGGTCCTAATTGGCATATCTGCTGTCTACAGTAAATATAAAATTGGTCCCAAAATACTACCTTGGGGAACTCCGGCTTCAGTGAGCTGTAGCGAGCTTAAAAAATCTCCTTCTTTTAGTTAAAACTTTCTATTCGTTAAATAATTTTTTAAGAGCCTATAAAGGTTTTCGGGCAAGTTCGGCTTTAACTTATATATTTGGCCTTCGTGCCAAACCATATTAAATGCTTGAGAAACATCGATAAAAAGTGCAGAACACTCAAAGGTCTTTTTAATTACGTTTGCTAATCTGTGTGTTTGTTGGCTCGTACTATGTTGTTTTCTGAAGCTGAATTGATGGTTCGGAATACATCCTTTCGCGCTAAGAATTGGATTCAGTTTAGATATTAATATTCTCTCAATCAGCTTTGATATGTTTGATAAAAGTCTTATAGGTCTGTATGATTCTACTTTTGTGTGGTCTTTTCCTGGTTTATTATTTCATAGTAATCAAATCCACTCTGTGGGAAATTACTCGAGACGTAAAAACAAAATAAATAATTCTGCGACCTATACGGGGCAACTCAACTAACATCTTGTTACTTGTTTTATCAATGCCAGTGGCCTTATTGGTGTTTAAATCCGTTATTGCTCTTTCAATATCGCTAAATTCTAATCTTAGGGGTATTTCGGCACTAGTCTCTACTCGTGGCAACTCAACTATATCAGTACATATATTTGGAGTGAAAACCTTCTTCAAATGTCCAACAAATAAATTGCCTTTTTCGGTATCATTTCTTGCCCAGTCTGCGCAAGAAGTTCGCAGGGGAGGCTTACGTACGAACGGTCTTTTAGGTAGTACAACTATAATTGTTTTAACATACAAATCAAAAATATGAATGTGGCCATAATGCTTTATAGATTTATAGTCCTATGTATATCTAGGTTACTGTACAAATGACCCTTTAGGTCACAGTACTTAGAGACTATTATTTAATATTTAGCTTAAAGCTTTACCAAGCTTTCTGGCGAAAGCTTTATCTATAAGAAATATTTTATATCGCAAATAAGTTTAAGAGAGCGTATAGATTTATACATATTTAAACAACTCGAGTCTTTAATAAATAGTTTTATCATAATTTTAGACTTTGCCAACTGCACTGATCAAAATTAATAATATTTATAATATTTAAACAAAAATTCTGAATTAATTTCAATCATATTCTCATATTATATGTATTAACATCAACCACAAAAAATATTTCAATTAATTATAAAAGCGTTGCTACGTATTTCTTTTTACATACTTGTATATTTCAAATTTAATTAAATTGTACAAAATGTGTATAAATAACTTTTATTAAGCTTTAAATACCTGTGTGCTTTCCGTAAACACTATTTTCAATACAAAACTTTGTTAATTTTTTTTTTTTTTTTGCCACCAACAACATTGAATTAGTTGGCAAATGAATGACAGCAACAACAACATGAAAAAAAAACGTTTGAAATGATTTACTAAAAGCAACAAAAATTAACCGCAATTAATTAAAATATGCTAGACGCACTTTAATCTAGTTTGGCACAACTTAGTTTATGTTACACCGGCTCCGTTCAGGGCTATTTTCATTGATATTTTTTTTCAAAAAAAACTTACTTAAATTGCGAATTTTGTTTTTACTATTTTTATGTTTTATATTCGTAGTTGGCTCTGTACTCTGTACTTTGATTTGAACGTTCGCTACGTGCAAAAATTCATACTTTCTCAACACATTTATTTCAAGTTTGAGAAAAAAATATTCAAATCGTCACTCAGTTCATTAATTTTTATGTTTTTTGCATATTTTTTTAATTTATGCAAATTTTGTTAAGTTGTTGTTGAATTTAATTTGGCAGCTAATTTAAGCAATTACTTAACTCTCTTGTATGTATTTGGACTTTAGTTGCAAAGGGGATTTCTACCAGAAAACTAAAGGCCTGTAAATTTAAAGTTTAAAGTTGCTTTGAAAAGAGTTGGTACCAGATGAATATATAAAGATTCAGTTCATTAAATAACTTGACCTATACTTAACCTTAAGAAAGAAAGCTAATTTTATGAAATTTTTTTTTAAGAAAATGTTAATTTTTTAATATCGACCCACTGTCGTGTTAATTTTCATTAAATACCAGCATTCGGTTGTATAAAACATCCTCACACGGAATTTGGAACAAAGTGTCTTTATTAATCAACTAGCTGTGCCACATCACCGCCACGTCGCGGGCGTCCTGACAATATACCGATTGTAAGACTCTTTTAAAGTGCTTCAGTTATGGTTTATGTATTTACCTTATATAAAGGTACCCATCCCTCAATTAAATTGTAAAATTTATAAAAAATTCTAAAAATTATTGTAAAGCTCTGTAAAAAATGTTTAAAATATTTTAATAACATTGTAATTCCACAAAGTAAAAAAACAAAATAAATACAAATTTTATTTAATATCCCAGTTTTTAACCAGTACTTTTAAACTGGAAATGGCGTTTTTTCACTGCTTTTTCTCCACTTTCTCTTGGAAGAGCACTGCAGGTAGTGTTGTCTCAAAAAAAGATACCATTTTAAAGAATATTTTTTTAATGATTCTACTTTGAAAACCACTTACAAATTTTTTTCCTTTATCTCTCCCCTTTTAAGGCCAGGCTTCACTATCCTACACAATCGTACGGTTCAATCACAAAAAAATCTGACAGAATTCTGTCCTACTCAAAAAATCGTTTCAAAATGGAGATGTAGATGCCACACTATCATACAAAAGAGGATTTTGCATATCTGATCGCATTGAAAAAATACAATTTTATGATTTTTTTCAAAATATTATTAAATCGTACAGACTGTCAAAAAGTCTGTCACACACTTTTAATGTGGATTAAAATATAGTATGATATATATATATATATATATATGTATATATATATATATATATATATATATATATATATATATATATATATATATATATATATATATATATATATACATATATATATATCCTACTTTTTGAGCACACATTCAATTTTTGACAAATCGTACGACTGAGTATAATAATGAATCATGGCCTTAAAAAGGCACTTTTTTATAAGATACTTTATTGAATGATACTTTTTTCAAAAGTAACATATTCTGTGTTACTTGTTCATGTGCAACATCGTCATTTTTAGCCTTTTTTGAACTAGTTGCGTATACCGAAAATCTGGCACTTATGGTTGGTGAAAAGTTCATCCAAAACCATTCAAGGATGCATGAGACAGGCTCTCATAACAAGCGAGTCACTGTGCAAAGAACAGATGCTACCTATAAAATGATTGGACATGTTTCGTCAGTAAATAAAT